>CM042842.1:7181418-7598918 GCA_023653725.1 Bungarus multicinctus | reverse complement strand
GTTTATTGCAACGCTGGGAATTGTTTTTATTCTCAGCCGGAATTAATCTCAGATGGTCCCCCGAGATAAGCACCCACCTTTCAGTTCTGTGAAGTGCTGCCAATAACAGAAGTATCAAATGAACTAGACAAAAAAAAAACCAACCGAAGTACAAAGAGCTTCAAGAATGAACCGATTGAATGATTTTGCTTCCTGCAAAGGTTTCATCATCTTGGCCTGTCCTTTATACCTTATGGGAGGGACAATTACCTCCCAGCCTTACTCCCGAGCTGCCCTTTTTGTCTCAGCTGCTCTTGCCTTCTGGCAGCTCTGTGCATATGCACACTGGGAACAGTCTCCCCTTATTCCTCTGCCTTGCTGCTGCCAGACTCCGAAGGCTCTGGAATCAGCACCCCCCCTCTCAGATGGTCCTGGCCCCATCCCTGCATCGGATGCAGGAGCCTCGTCCGAGTCCTCTCCAGACTCCCTGACTGGTCCCCGTTCTTCCCCACTGTCGTTGCCATTTGCACCGGCTGCCGGCGAACCACAACACAACCATGAGAAAAATAAAAGGTTAGGGTTAGGTTGATTAACCCTAACCCTAATCCATCATCAAAGAAAGTGGGACTTAAAACTTTCAGAATTCCTATTGACTTTCCTGGCTAAAGATCAGGAATTCCAAAAAATAGTAATCTCAGCACCTCTTCAAACCTTTAAACCCCACCCCGTCCCAAAATTCTTCTGAGTCTTTGCAACAATACAGCATTGCCTTTTATACAACTGTTGCTGCTGTACAAAATCTTTCAGGGGATGTCCAACCTTGGCGACTTGAAGACTTGTGGACTTCAACTCCCAGAAATCCCCAACCAGCACATGCTTGTCTGAAATAGTATAGGACTTATAGGTTCTCCTGCTTGAGCAGAGGGGGCTGGACTAGAAGACCTCCAAGGTCCCTTCCAGCTATATTCTATTCAAGTCCACAAGTCTTAAAAGTTGCCAGAGTTGAACATCCCTGATCCAGGTCAATATCAAAACTGGCACCCACCTTTAATCTGGCTATTCAGGATCACGGTGGCATCTGGTACCCCTTCACCCTCCGGGCTGTTCAAAATCCTACCCGTGACCGAGAAGCCCATGACATGGAAGACTGGCTGGAAAGGATGAACAGAATTTGAACTCTGTTGCACTTCTATCATCTCTCCCCTTTCTAAAATAGTTCCAAAGTGTTCCAAATGTCCATTTTCTCAAAAGATGGCCCTTCCAAACGGGATTTATGAAAGGGCACCCATACAGCTTTCCGGCAGAACCTACCTCAATTTTGAGACTATTGTGCTCCACGACAAAGTCCAATTTGGAAGGGGCGACGTCAAACGTAATTCTCTCCCCCCTGTAAAAGGGTATCTGGAAGGAGACAGCAACCCAGAGCTTAAAATGTCTTTTAATGTTCAAATCCAGTCTAGATTCTCCCCATCCTATTGGGTATATCTGTAATACATGGCCAAGCCAGAATCCTTTCCTATGCATGGTTAGCACCTAGGCTAGAAAATCTAGATTTTAGGGTTGGGTGGTTTGTTTGTTTTGGGGGTTTTTTGGGTCCATGACTATCAGCAATAAAATTAGTTTAGTGTGCTGTCAACACTCCGGCTTTCTGAGTGAATCAGTCTGGAGAGAACTGATTAGTTCCACACTGAGTAAAATTTACTATCAAAGTGAGGGAAAGCCCAATGTCCTTTCTCACTAATGCATTATAATCAGATTCATAGACTGATGGAAACTAAATAATTCAAGCCCTAACCATCCTAACTAAGACCTAAGGATGATTAAAATCTGAGGATGTAAGCACAAATGCGGTTCAGGATTTTTTATATATATAACCACTGGGACCAATCGCCAGTTTATTATTCAAAATTTATTAGCCTCCCAACTCCAGTGGATTCCGAGTAGCGTTCAAAACTAGAGTCAGAGGGAAAACCCAGCTGAAAACATTCAATCAGATTGAATAACTATAAACACTGCTAACAGATTTCTTGCTGAGCTCGACACGACTACATTAATGCAGACATGAATTTCTTAGGTGGAAATCATGAGCATGAGGCCTGGCATTCCACACCCCCCGCCCCCACCAGCAGATTATTCCATTTAATTTCATCAATGCTTGCGTTATTATTGATATTGCAAGTCAGATGAGTCCTGCTGGGAGAGAAAAAAAAATCCTCTCCCAATTAAGTTTCTAAACCCTCGGCTAATTCTGAAGAGAATCGATCGATGCTTTCTCCACACGAGGCAGGATTTACAGCAGACCGCATTGCAATCAGAGGCCGCCAGTGGGTGGGCATTCCAAATTGCACGCCACTGGTTCTGCGCGCTACACTCTTAAGATCACTTCCTCCGCACGCGCCGCGGTCACAGATCGTTTCATGGGTGCGCAAACGCAAAGATCATGTCGCGCACGCGCGCATCGTTCAAAAATCACTTCGCGCATGCGCACGGCACTCAAAAATCGCCCTCGGTGAGGTGAGCTGTTTTTTAGCTCAGCTGAGGTGCGCGAATCAGCGGAAGTAAAAATCAGTGGAATATAGGACGAGGAAGGGCTGGGGTGGGTGCAGTCAGAGTGTCAACTGATAAAATATTTCTCTGGTCTTTTTAGAGTTGGCAACAGAAAGGGAGGGGGGAAGCTGTGCAGCAGCTTGTAAAACCGAAACTGCATTCCATCAATGTTTTCAAAGATGGTAACTAGGTGACCAAAGTTTCTGCCGGGCAAAATTCTAACTGGAGAGCATGACTGATGACTGTGGGCTAGGGAGGTGTCCCATTGAAGAATATGAATGACGATACACCCAGGGGTTGGGGAGAAAACCTGGGTCAAGGGTGACAATGAATGATGTGTGTCTCAGAGTCGGCTACATCCAGGCAGTGCCAGACATGTTAACTCCCAATAAATCCAATTTAAGTTTTGGAAGTTTGGCTCAAGACTCATGATTTAATTGAGGGTAATTGCTGGAGCCCTGACACAGAGGTGGTGGTATTTACCGGTTCTCCGAACTGATCAAAATTTTCCCTACCGGTACGCTAGAACCGGTCCAAACCAGCTGAATACCACCTCTGAAACCACTGCGCTATTGAGGAAAATCTTCTGGCAGCTTACTCACCACGGCATATTTGCCACTTGGCAAAGACTGGAAGGTGAAGGTGCCATCCTCTTTGGAAATGACGTTGCAAAGGTAGGCAAGAGAATCGTCCCGTGCGGGAAAACCATCAACTGGAGAAGAATTGCAGCCCATAATGTCCTGCACAGAGAAATAATATTAATCCCTACAGGTGGTCCTTGAGTTATGGCATTAATCCCAAAGGTGATCTTAGTTATGACGTTAATCCCTACAGGTAGGCCTCTAGTTATGACATTCATTCTACAGGTGGTCCTTGAGTTATAATATTGATCCTTACAGATGGTCTTGAATTACGACATACAGTTGGTCCCTGAAGTACAACATTAATCATTACAGATAGACCTCAAGTTATGACATTAATCCCTACAGATAGGACTCAAGTTACAGCATTAATCCCTACATTACCATCCTTGAGTTAAGACATTAAATCGTACAGGCGGTCCTCAAGTTATGACATTAAACCTTACAGACAGGCCTCGAGTTACGGCTTTAATCCCTATTAGTCCTCAAATTACAACATTAATCCCTACCGGTAGTCTTCATGTTATGACATGAATCCCTACAGCAGGGGTCTTCAAACTTGACAGCTTTAAGGCTTGTGGATTTCAACTCCCAGAATTCCTCCTCCAGTCATGTTAGCTCAGGGATTCTGGGAGTTGAACAAATCTTAAAACTTGCCAAGTCTTAAACTCCACAAGTCTTAAACTTGCCAACTTGGAAGACCCTTGCCCTACAGGTAGGCCACGAGTTACAACATTAATCCCTGCAGGTGGTCCTTGAGCTATGGCATTGATCGCTACTAGTAGTCCTCAAGCTATGACGTTAATCCCAAAGGTGATCCTCGAGTTACGAGATTAATCGCTACAAGTGATCCTTGAGTTATGGCATTAAACCCTATAGGTAGTCCTCAAGTCATGGCCATCCCTACAGGTAGGCCTCCATCAACTTAATCTCTACAGGCAGTCCTCCAGTTACGACATTAGTCCCTACAGTTACAGAATGGTACGATCCATTATGCCACCCACAACAGGAGCCAATAATTAATTGGTTCCTAAACAGACTCAGCTCGACGAGTCTTCCTTCATGGAATTGCCTTCATCAAGTACTACAAGTGGCACAAGGCGGAGAAGGGAACCGATCGATGGAGGAGCTAATTAATACCAACAGTTCTGATTCATAGCATCTTGACTGACCTCCTTTGCCACCGAAGAGGAGAAAAGGAGAAACATGACCCCTTTCATTGGCTCGCCATCACTTCGGACAGATCCAGAGACATTGTACCCGGCCACAATGAGTGGGCTAGAAGCGTAAGCATTGGAGCTGGTGACTCGAACAGTAGTGGTGGCCTGAAATAACCAAAAGCAACAGGTGAGAACCCAAAATGATGCAAGATATATAGGCCAACTCATAAAACATTTCTATGCCTGTTTTAGAGTTGCCATGAACAGAAAAGGGGGGGGAAGAAAAATTTGAAAGAGCAATGCAGCAGTTTGGAAACAAAAGTGCATTCCATTCTTATCTTGCAAAGATTATAACTAAGCTACCGGAATTTCTTCCCCACAAATCTCTAATTGGAGAACGTTGATTGATGCCGCTTGGCTATGAACGCGTTTCGTTGGAGAATATGAATTATGATACACCCAGAGGGGTTGGGGAGGAAACCAAGGTCAAGGGTGACAGTGAATTACGTGTCTCAGAATCGGCTTCAAACAGGTCATGCCGACATGTTCGCTCCTAATAAATCCTTTGAAGTTTTTGAAGCTTGTCTCGAGGATCATGATTTAATTAGGGCAACTGCCGGAATCCTGACAATATCGCTGTATCAAGTCCTAGTGGCGCAGTGGTTAGAATGCAGTGTTGCAGGCAAACTCTGCCAACCGCTAGCAGTTCAATCCTGAGCAGTTCAATCAAAGTTGATTCAGCCTTCCATCCTTCCGAGGTTGGTAAAATGAGGACCCAGATTATTTGGGGGGAGGGAGGTTAAACCATTTAGAAAGGGCTGTAAAGCACTATGACCCCCATTGGTTTGATCCTGAATGCCAGCGGCTGAACAAGAAATTGAAGGCAGCCATGAGGCTTGCCCAAAGGAATCCTACTGCTCATATACAAGCTGAGATGTTGCATGCAAGAAGAGAATGTGCAAAAATTATAAAATTAAAGAAAATAAGTTTTGCCACTTCAATCTGGTCAGAATTGAGCTGGCTGCCGAAAGTCATAACTCAGTAATATTTTGGCACTCTGTAGCAGGTGTCCTAAAGGAACAGAGATTTGCATTGGATATACCAATCTCTGCTGAGGACTGGGAGACTTATTATCAGTGTTTCTTTGCCTCCACAGAATCTGTAGAGAAACTATGAAGCGGTGTATAAGTCTAAGTCCTATTGTAAGGCAATACTCCGCTTGCTGGATTAAAACAATATACAAAGACATGAGTTGGTGTGATTGGGAACCTCAACTCAACTTTGGGAAAGTTACTTATGTGCATGAGCCCTGGTGGTGCTGTAGTTGGAATCCAGTGCTGCAGGCAAACTCTGCCCACCGCCAGGAGTTCTAAGTTCTATGACGTTTTTAAAAAAATCTAATCAAGATACGGATAGCATCTCCTTAACCCATCCACTTCAGAGTGTAATGATTGGCTCCAGACCAATAAAGAGCCTGGAAACTGTTCATGTAAACAGGGGTTGATCTCTTCCATGATCAGGGAAGAGATCCAGCGCTGCACTAGTTCAAAATTGAAAAATCTCCACCTTGATAAGTCACTGGGATAAAACTGGCTCGATACGCAAAGGAGTTTCAGCTGCGGGAATTCTTGTGACCCAGCTGCTTTCGTTCCAATAAATCATGCTAAAGACAACTTGGGAGAATTGAGCTGGGAAAGAATCACTTTCCCTTTGGGAATTGACTAAGGGGCCATGTTTATTACCTCTTTCAGAATCCAGGTGGGATGAGAAGCAAAGACTTCATATTCTCCAGGAAGCACTTTTAAGAAGGCATATCTGGGAAAAGAAAAAGACACCAAAATAGTCCGTATGGAACATTCCTATCCATTGAAATAAAATTCAGTGGATAAAATTCACTTCCCCCTCCAGTTTTGGGGACCAACAGCACAATAAAATCCATGTCCCCAGTTGGATATTCTCCAGAAATCCTCAAAATTACCACCCAAGGCATTCCTACCAGAACGGTTATTGCTACACCTTTCTCTTTGCTTCCTGCAAAGGTTTCTTCACCTTTGCCTCTCCTTTATCCCTTATGGGAGGGGCAATCACCTCCCAGCCTTACTCCTGAGTCGCCCCTTTTGTTTCGGCTGCTCTTGCCTTCTAGCAGCTCTGTGCATACGCGCACTGGGAACAGGCTCCCCTTGATCCTCTGCCTCGCTACTGCCAGACTCCGGAAGTTCTGGAGTCAGCACCCTACTCCCAGATGGTCCTGACCCCATCCCTGCATCAGACGCAGGACCCTCGTTCGAGTCCTCTCCAGACTCGCAGTCTGGTCCCCATTCTTCCCCACTGATTCCGCTGCCGTCTGCACAAGAGGTCCCACGGGCCAGATCTAAGCACTTTGCGGGCCAGATCCAGTGTCCGGGGCCTTGAGTTTGATACTCCTGCCCTAACCTTTAGCTATTTTAACAGCCCGGTTCAGAAAGAAAAGGAGGAAACACACCAGGTTGCCAATACTGTTCAATTCTTGGGCAATGGGCTTTCCTGCAAAGTGTTGTGAGATCTCAATCAAATTCACACTCACTTTCCTCCAGGCTGAGTGGTTGTGCTCTGTAAGGTCACTCCTGTGCTGGGACTTCTGAGTGCAACGAGGACGCCGGCAGGACCCAAAGCCTGGCCTTTGCTAAGAACCTGCAAGGAATGATTAAAACCGCCTTTCAGCTTTACAATAAAAAGGGATGGTGTTCAACAAGGTATAGAATAGAATAGAATAGAATAGAATAGAATTCTTTATTCGCCAAATGTGATTGGACACCCAAGGAATTTGTCTTGGTGCAAATGCTCTCAGTGAAGAAAAGATATATTTGTCAAGAGTCAAGAATCACAAGGTACACTTCATGATAGTCATAGGGTACAATAAGCAACCAAATCGTACTAGGAAATAGTCAATATGAATCCTAAGGATACAAGTGACAAAGTTACAGTCCTACAGTGACAAGTGGGAAGAGATGATGGGTGAAAGGAAGGATGAGAAGATTAACAGTAATAGTAGTGTACACTTTGTAAATAGTTGAACAGTGTTGAGAGAATTATTTGTTTAGCAGAGTGATGGTTTTCGGGGGGAAAACTCCCCTTGTGTCTAGTTGTTCTGGTGTGCAGTGCTCTATAGTGTCGTTTTGAAGGAAGGAGTTATGTCCGGGATGTGAGGGGCCTGTAGATATTTTTACAGCCCTCTTTTTGATTCATGCAGTATACAGATCCTTATTGAAGACAGGTTGGTAGTAATTGTTTTTTTCTGGAGTCCTAGTTATCCTCTGAAGTCTGTGTCTGTCTTGTTGGGTTGCAGAACCAAACCGGACAGTTATAGAGGTGCGGACGATAGACGCCATAATTCCACTGTAGAACTGGATCAGCAGCTCCTTGGGCAGTTTGAGCTTTCTGAGGTTGGCCCATGTTTACATTTAAAAGCAAAACTGCATTATCACCCAAGAGGAAGACACCACAAAAAACATGCAGCCTTAATGATAAGTCTTCAAGCACCACTTACGAAACAGTCTGAAGGACCAAGCAGATTTGCTCAGGCAACGTAACACAGGCAACTGTCCAAAACAATTAAAGTTAAAAAGAGGAACGCTCACCTTCCCATTGACTGAGAAGCCAGTGAAAACAAAATTGATGTCACCTCCTTTAGTGCAAATGTCATTGATGCCGTCAACATGGATGTCCACACTCGTTGGCTCTGGAAAAGAAGATCAAAGCCCTCAAATGGGATTCTTTCCTGCTAAAGACTAGCGCCGTTTGTTTGTTTTTCAAACAATCGAATTAAGAGTTCAGGTCTGAACTCTGTTTTTGCCAAACCCAATTCTTACAGACCACCTAGAGCAGGGGTCCCCAATCCTCTGGCCGTGGCCTGTTCAGAACTGGGCACTGTGAGTGGCCGGTCGGTGTGCACGCATGTGCAGCTCGATTTGCACAAGCAGCGGGCTGGCACGTATGCATATATGCGCTATCAACTTGCACAAGTCTAGCTGCGTGTATTGTGGTTAGCCGGCAGCAGGCGCAGATGGCTGAGGAGAGCGATGACTCTGATGAGGGGCCAGGACCATCAGGGAGTGTGGACTGCTGCCTTGAGAGATTGTGGGGGCTGGCAGCAGTGATGAGGAGGTTCCCGAGGAGCCTGTGCCAAGTGCACCTGCACGAAGGATTACTCAGAGGAAATGACAATTACAGCAGCACAGGCTACTCAGGAGTAAGGCTGCAAGGTAATGGCCCCTCCCTCAAGAGGATAAAAGCCAGGTTTGGAAAAGCATTCTTTGCAGAAAGCACAGAAGCTTTGAAGCTCAACTGGTGGACATCTTAGTTCATGTTTGGAGAATCTTGTAAATTAGTTCTTATCTCTGGGTTTTTGGCAGCCTTGACAAACAACTTGGAAAGGCTCTTTCTTGTCAGAGCTAATTAGGGGAAAGCAGCTTTCAGAACAGAATTCGTTATTAAACCTTAAAAGGTGGGGGCTACTGCCTTTGTGTCTGTGTTTGCTCTTTGGGAACCCGGTTGGGTCAGAACAGCCTGCGCATATGCATGCACGCTTGAGATGCGCGTGCACACGTGCCTGCCAGGTCACCGTTCACGTGGCCCGGTTCCCCTCATCCCCCCCAATCCGGCCACCAAGTCGCAAAGATTGACCTAGAGCACAATCCAATCCATGTCTATTCAAAGTAACCCTCACTAGTTCCATGATAGCTTATCAACTGGCAAAAAGGCATTAGAATGCCCTCTGAGTGACTTCAGTGGAAGCATATAAACATAGAAAGCAGATTTAGGAATTGTTCTGAGCATAAATACTTCTAATCAGTTCAGGCTTTGGTGCTCTCTGAGCTTGGCTGTTTGCTTGCAGACGTTTCATTACCCAACTAAGTAATATCATCAGCGTGAGGGAGGGTGGATTTTGCTCCCCGTTTATATGCATGAACCACCTGCCAGCAAAAGTCCGTAAATGAAACGTCTATAAATATCGATTCATCTATAAATGAAACATCTGCAAGCAAGACACTAAGAATTCCAGAGTGCAACCTTGAGTTGCAGATTCAGAAATGGTAACATGGAAGTAAGTCAAAAAAAAAAAAAAACCCACTCACAACTGGATCTCTTTCAATGAGAATGAATACACAATCACAGCTCTTGGAAAATTAAAGATTCTAAATGATCAAGACTTCAGATATTGGGCAAATCAGAAAGTCAACTTGGGATGGATTTCAATAAACAACAACTCTAACGAACAACTAAGTTTATTATAATATAGTTTATAAACAAATACACAACTGTGATAAGCTTCAAATCATCTGGGAACGTTTTCTATAAAAAATAGCAACTTACCAAAGCTCCACCCTAGGGGAGGCTCAATTTTAAGGACAAAATCCCCCTAAAAAAAAAAGGAAAACAGAAAAAAATATGTAGTTATACTGTACTGAGGTTCAATCCTTTATCATAAATACTGACAGGCAATATTGTGGTTAAGATTTTGGACAGGGACAAAGAAAACTCCCAGAGGAATTCCTGCTCAATTACTGACCTACCTCCAATCATAAACCTTAAATTTCAATCGATTTTGAAATCTTATTATTTACCTTTAGAAACTTTTGCTTAAATATATTAATATATATTACACACACACACATTTCATGAATTTCTCGGTGGGTTTTTCACCAGCCCCAGGTACTCAACCATTATCCACAGCCAGCAGAATGGCAAATATGAAATTGAAGAAACCAGTTTCAATAGGATTTTCTTTAAACGCAGACCTGAAACGTAACACCATCTAATTTAAATTATTAGATAGCCTCTCACCTTATCATACAGAGGAATCATAAAGTAACCATTATTTGGAGCACAGTCAGTTTGGTACTTCAAAGTGCCATGCTTGGTGTACAATTTAATCTGCAGAAGAAACATTGAAAAGAGAGAAAAAAATTGTTAATTATTCTGGAAAAGCTGTTGATTTATGACACTTAAATCCTGCTGCCATCGAACCCAACTCTTGGCCAAGGCCAATTGACAGTATCTTGCCAGTGTACAGTAATCTTCTACAATTTGAAACCAATCCCAAAATGCCTTAAAAGCTATTCCTCTCCAATTAATCGGAGGCTCTCCTCTCAAAGGAGGCCACTGGTTTCTTTTGCCATAAATGGAAGAGGTCTTGGGTTGTGCGAGTCCTGTTGCATTTGAACTCTTGTGCAAACCAGCCACTGTAGTTTGAAAAGAAAAAAACAAAAAAAACAACCAACAACAGGATTTATCCCTTTGCATTACAAGTAGTCCTAAACATTTCATTTAGTGAACGTCCGAAGTTACAAAAAAAGTAATTTATGATCGTTTGTCACACTTTATAACCGTTGCAGCATGATCAAAATTCAGACACTTGGCAACTGGCTCACACTTATGACAGCTCCAGCGTACTGGAGCATGTGATTTGCAACCTTCCAGCCAGCAAAGTCAACGGGGAAGCCAGATTCACTTAACAACTGACTTACTAACTTAAACAACTGCGGTGATTCACTTAACGGTTGTGGCAAGAAAGGTCGTAAAATGGGAGGAAACTCACGTAACTGTCTTGCTTAGCAACGCAATTACGGTGAGAAGCGGAGGCCTACACATGAAGCTAGTCAATTGCAATTCAATCCATGCAACCAGAAATTGACGAGGGGGTCAAAGACTATGGATGATTGAGGTTAATAAATTATTATTATTATTATTATTATTATTATTATTATTTCCTTAAAATTATTGTCAACAGGCATATGCAAAATGTATATTATTTGTTTGTATCTCTCCTTCATTATGTTTACAAATAACTCAATACAGCGAACATATCCAACATACTTTCGCCCTCGTATTTTCCCCACAACAACAACCCTATGAGGTGTGTTGAGCTGAGAAAAAGAGGGATTGGTTCAAAGTCACCTAGCCGGCTTTCATGGCTAAGACAAGATTTGAATGGTCTCTCCACTTTCTAGCCTGGTCCATATATCTCCACAGACCGTTCTCATCCTGGACATTCATATTTCGATCTGTTACAATCAGGGAGGCGTTATAGATGTCTTAAAATGAGGACTAATAGATTGAGAAACAGTTTCTTTTCCAAGGCAGTAATTGTCTTGAATCAAACAGTGCATTTGTGATTTAGTCCTACTATGATTATGATTATGATTATTTTAATTTTTAAATACTCTGATTGTGATGTGGTGTTTGGGGCACTGTGCTGGAGTAGCTTTCAAGTTTCATTGTATTCGTGGAATGCAATGACAATAAAGGTATTCTGTTCTATTCTATTTTACTCTATTTGTTTATATTGCTGAGCTTGTCGATCAGAAAGGTCGGCAGTGCTACGGTTAGAATCCCTAGCGCCACGTAATGGAGGAAGCTCCCGTCACTTGTCCCAACTTCTGCCAACCTGGCAGTTCGAAAGCATGTCAAAAATACAAGTAGAAAAATTAGGGACCACTTTGGTGGGAAGGTACCAGCGTTCCGTGAGCCTTTGGTGCTCAGTCCTGCTGGCCACATGACCACCGAGAGCGCTGGCTCTTCAGCTTTGAAACAGAGATGAACACCCCACCCCACCCCCTAGAGCCAGAAATGACTAGCACGGATGTGTTTATATTGTTTACATTATTGCATTATAGCATTTATTTATATTGCAGCCTTTATTTATATGCTTTATTTATTTATTTATTTGTTTTAATTTATATACCGCCCCGCTCTCCCAAAAAGGGACTCGGGGCGGTGAACAACCATAATAAAACATACAATTAGAAAAGTTAAAATAAATTTAAAAGGTATTAAATAAACAGCTGAAGCCGATAAAACCCCATAAAAATTTTTTAAAATTGAATTAAAAATTAAGACCCTCCTCATAACATTAGGCCATCTATAGCTTTTACACAATAAATACAGTATTGAACACAAGTAGTCCTCGACTTGCAACAGTTCATTTAGTGACCCTTCAAAGTTCCAACGGCACTGAAAAAAGGGACTTATGACCATTATTCACACTTTACGACCGTTGCAATATCCCCCCCATGGTCACGTGATCAAAATTCAGACTGCTTGGCAGCTGACTCACATTTACGATGGTCGCAGTGTCGTCCCACCCCCTAGGGTCACATGATCCCCTTTTGGCGATCTTCCAACAAGCAAAAAGTCCATGGGGCAAAGCCAGATTCGCTTAACGACCGAGTTACTCACTTAACAACGGCACCGATTCACTTACACCACCGTGGCAAGAAACGCCGTAACATAGGAGCAAAACTCATTTTAACGAACATCTGGCTCAGCCACAGAAATCTGGGGCTCCCCTGGGGTCACTGAGTATTATTATGTAGTATTGCATAGTATTATTGTATACTAGCTCGATATCCGTGCTTCGCTACAAAACTAGGTGGTTGGACTTAGTTTTTGGGGAGGAAAATAAGGGGGGGGTGGGGGAAGAATTCTGCCTCTGCCTACTAGCATCCACTGGTATTCATCTGGCTAGTGTCCTGTCAGTGTGTGAGAGTTGAGGGCTGTTTGGAAAGTGAAACAGTATTTGCTGTGTGAGCAAGGAGACAGCAAAGAGCCTGGGCATGGCTTAGCTCAATTGTTCTGTACTAAAGCTGCTTGGCGCTGTGAAACTGAAACTTGTCTCCTCTGCTTGTGTTTTGCATTTGGAACAGATTTCTTTTCAGGTGGGGAGGGGGAGTAGAACTACTTAGCATCAGAGCGTGTTAATAATAATAATATAGGAAATACTAATGCTCTGATGATCATTTAGAAAAACCCTTTCTTAGTGAGCACCTAGAAGTCAAGAGGAACATACATGTCAAATTTCAATTTTGTAGGCTTTACGGTTCTGGAGATTTTGTGATGATGCGTGAATGGTATAATGGTATAATGAAATAGATAGATGAGAGAAAGAGGGAGAGGGAGAGAGAGGGAGAATGGGAGAGAGAGGGAGAATGGGAGAGATTATACAGATATATATATATTATATTTGTAATACAAAGTATATATATATATATATATCTGTATAATCTCCCTCTCTCTCTCTCTCCTATACCTCTCTCTCTCTCTCTCTCTCTCTCTCTCTCTCTCTATATATATATATATATATATATATATATATATATATATATATATAGAGAGAGAGAGAGAGAGAGAGAGAGAGAGAGAGAGAGAGAGAGAGAGAGGTATTATACAGATAGAGAGATAGAAAGATATTATAGAGATAGAAAGGTATTACAGAGAGTGAAAGAAAGAAAGAAAGAAAGAAAGAAAGAAAGAAAGAAAGAAAGAAAGAAAGAAAGAAAGAAAGAAAGAAAGAAAGAAAGATAGATATTATAGAGAGACAGAGATAGACACAGACAGACAGACAGAGGGGGGATTACAGTCTAGCACAGGGGTCTCCAGCCTTGGCCACTTTAAGACTTGTGAACTTCAACTCCCAGAGCTAAGGTTGGAGAGACCCCTTCATCTAGCATACACTTTCATTATAAAAAGTCACTTCTAATTTAACTTTTAATATTAATTAACGTATTTTTTAAAATACCGTCCTCTTTTCCTTGCTCCCTCCGCCCAAGCCCCCCGCCCCGCCCCCGCTGTCCTACCTAGCAGGGCGAGCGCTCACCTCGATCAGGGAGTAGTTGATCTCGACGTCGGACCTGACGAAGCCCCCGCAGCCCACCACGATGTCCTCGGAGCCTCCGGCCCCAGCCCAGAGGGCTCCGCACAGCGCCCACCACCAGCAACAACCCCACGCCGGCGACCCCCGTTGCCCCAGCATCGCCGAGCCGCCCGTCATAACACGCCGGCCAGCGCTGACTCAGGAAGAGACGAAGCGCATGCGTCCGCCGCCGTGCTCGGTGGTTTCTTCGCAGCGGGGCAGAGAGGACCAGGAAAACGGAAGTTTACTTTTTCGGGCCGTGCTAGGCGGGAGGCGTTTTCGTCTCGGTTGCTTCTGAGGCTTCAAGAGAAGGACACTTAGAAAAAAAGAAACATTTAGAAAGGGGAAGGCGTTGGAGTCCTGCAATTTGTTTATTTGTGTGTCTGTTTATTTCTTTATTATATTTATACAAAGCGTTGGGCTTTTGCAATTTGTGTATTTGTTTATTTCTTTATTATATTTCTACAAAACGTTGGGCTTTTGCAATTTATTTGTGTATCTGTTTATCATATTTCTACAAAACGTTGAGCTTTTGCAATTTATGTGTGTTTATTATATTTCTACAAAGTGTTGGGCTTTTGCAATTTATTTGTTTGTTTGTTTATCTGATTATTTGCTTATTTATTATGTTTCTATACCTCCCATCACTTCTAAGCGACTCTGGGGATTTTACAGACTTAGAATACCGTTGTGACTTTGAATGTACTAATCGGCATATATTGAGATGAAACTTCATTGCCCATAATAAAAAACAATAAAAAGCATACATTAAAATAAATTTAATGTATGCGTTTTATTCTGTGTTTTAATTTATGAGTTAAATTCAATTTAAATCATAAGAGTTAACAACAAACAAACTTGAGTTATGAAAAAGTTAAATGAGCAAAAGAAGGAGCCACAGTTGTGGTGGTTTCCAGCTTTGTTCACACCTTACCTGCATTTATGCGTTCGAATTTATACTGAAATTTATACAGTTGCTTCCCTCTGCCTAATATCGAGTCATTATTTGCTTAATCGTGGCTTACTGTTGAAATCACTGCTGAGGAATGAAATTGCAGAGCGTTCAGCTGGGTTATGAGGTGAGCAAAGCTCATTTCCAGCTCTTCCTGAAGAGAATCAATGGGCAGGGCAGATGAATAGGTGGATGTGCAGGAACAGGTAATAATGACAGAGTTTGTGGGAAAATACTTATCCAAATGCAGGAAGGATTTCTGAATGTAGGGTTACTAAAAGACTGCAGTGTGCAAGTAGGCTGGGTTCATACAAGCAACCCATTTTGTGAATTTGCAGAGTGCGGTGAACTATGATAATCAAATGGGTTGTGTTCAGGACAGGGATGTTGAAATCAAATGGATTGTGTTGGCATTGTATCAACACAGTATCAACAGTAGAGAGCTTCAAATTTCTAGATTCTACTATATCACATGACCTAAAATGGACACCTAACATCAAAAATGTCATCAAAAAAGCACAATGTTCTTTCTGCGCCAACTCAGAAAGCTCAAACTGCCCAAGGAGCTGCTGATCCAGTTCTACAGAGGAATGATTGAGTCTATCATCTGCACCTCTATAACTGTCTGGTTTGGTTCTACAACCCAACAAGACAGACACAGACTTCAGAGGATAATGCAGAAAAAACAATTACTACCCACCTGCCTTCCATCGAGGACCTGTATACTGCACGAGTCAAAAAGAGGGCTGTGAAAATATTTACAGACCCCTCACATCCCTGACATAAACTGTTTCAAGTCCTTCCCTCAAGATGACGCTATAGAGCACTGCACACCAGAACAACTAGACACAAGAACAGTTTTTTCCCGAAAGCCATCACTCTGCTAAACAAATAATTCCCTCAACACTGTCCAACTATTTAAAAAGTCTACACTACTATTACTATTAATCTTCTCATCACTCCTTATAACCCATCCCCTCCCACTTGTGATTGTAGGACTGTAATCTTGTTGCTTGTATCCTTACGATTTATATTGACTGTTTCCTAGTATGATTTGATTGTTGATTGTACCCTATGACTATCATTAAGTATTGTACATTATGATTCTTGATTCTTAACGAATGTACCTTTTCTTTATGTATACTGAGAGTATTTACACAAAGACAAATTCCTTATGTGTCCAATCACACTTTGCCAATAAAGTATTCTATTCTATTCTGTTGCAACAAGCTGGCCCATAGGATGATGTGAAGCTTCATGATGTTATGCCACAAAGGTTGCAGTGTGGTTCTGGAGTCCTTGCATCTATTGCAAATTTATTTGGTAACCTGTATTTGTTATGACATCTACATGGTTGTGTTATTTAACCATCTACACCCCTTTATTGGCTGAAATTCCCAACACAATGGACCACAAAATAAAACCCTATGCAGCTTTATTATTTGTATAAATAACTTAGGGCCGTGAACATATCTGATACTCCTTCCTTCTCCTATTTTCCTCACAACAACAACCCTGTGAGGTGGGTTGGGCTGAAAAAGTGGGACTGGCCCAAAGTCACCCAGCTGGTTCTCATGCCTAAGGTGGGATTAGAACTCACCTTCTCCTGGTAATTTGCCTAAAGTCACCCTGATGGCTTTTATATACTAAGGGGATCTATAACTCACCTTCTCCTGGTGATTTGCCCAAGATCACCCAGATTGCTTTCACACCAAAGGTGGGACTGGAACTCACAGTCTCCTAGTGATTGGCCCAAAGTCATCCAGCTGGCTTTCATGCCTAAGGTGAGACTAGAACTCACTGTCTCCTGGTTTCTAGTCTGGTGCCTTCACCACGAGACAAAACTGGTTCTTCATAGCCACTTATGTAGCTGAGAGAGATTTACTAGCACAAACTTATTTGAATCTGGGTTTTCCTGCCATGGTTTTGGTTCAACCACCATTTCTTATTGATGTTCAGTTCAATACAAAGAAAGATGGGAAACCTGCTTGTCCTTTTTCAGAACTTCCAAATGTCTCAGCCAGATGCTGACTCTAGCAGTATTTACATTCTCAGTGCACATGGTTGATTTATCAACTAAAACAGGTATCTAAGCCGTGGCATCAATCCTAGACTGCTTTTCAATTTAAGAGAATCATTTACCAGCCTGGATTATTGATTAGTTTACACCAAGCCAGGCATCTAATCTTCAGTGGACTTTACTACTACATACCCAAAGCGCTCTCTTTAAAACAGCCCATCCTCAGGAATGCTCTTCAGTGTGGTTTATTTTGCATTTCTGGTTTTCAGTAACACCCTCCCCCTTACCTCACCGTATATTGTAAACCAAGATTTAGAACTGAACCATTGTGGTTTATTTAACAAAACGTGATTAGAGAAATCGGGGCTCCATACAGCGTGAGAATCTGTCTAAGATGCAGAGAAGACCAACAAAGATGATTAGGGGCGGGAGGCTAAAACATATAAAGAATGGTTGCTGGAATTGGGTATGTCTAGTCTTATGAAAAGAAGGACTAGGGGTGATATGATAGCAGTGTTCCAATATCTCAGGGGCTGCCACAAAGAAGAAGAGGGAGCCAAGCCCCAGAGGGCAGGACAAGAAGCAATGGGTGGAAACTAATCAAGGGACAGAAGCAACCTGAAACTAAGGAGAAATTTCCTGACAGAACAATTAATCAGTGGAACAACTTGCCTTCAGAAGTGGGAAATGCTCCAACACTGGATGTTTTTAAGAAGAGATTAGATAACCATTTGTCTGAAATGCTATAGGGTTTCCTGCCTAAGCAGGGGGTTGGACTAGAAGACCTCCAAGTTCCCTTCCAACTCTGTTATTCTATGGTCTAAATCCCCGCCCCTCTGGAAGGGGCAGAACTCCACACAGAACCAAAGAAGATAAATATTGCAGAATGACAGCAGGCAGCAATCAGATCTGTACAAGACAGAAGCCTCATCCACGGATATGATGACCTGGGCGCCTGGATTATGTAGTTCTCAGCAGAATCTAACAGCTGGACTGGGGGTGAGCAGAAAACAGTTCTCCATGCTGGCTGTTGATTGATATATATGGCTTTCACTGTGAGTAAATTTAACATGCATAGACTGGTCCAAGCAAAGGGCAATTCGCATTCTGCCCCGATCATTTTCCATGTACAAATTTATGCATGCCCACTCACCAGTAAGAGACTCTGTCCATCTGTTTTCTTTCTTGTTAAAAGTTTTTTTTCCCCTATCAATTCATATTTCCTAGTTCCTTCCTCAAGCCAGATTTGGAGGTAAGTAACAGAAAGGAAAACAGATCTGAGGAACCATAAAACTCTGCCTTTTAGACTGGATGCAAAAGAGGAGGAAAATAATAATAATAATAATAATAATAATAATAATAATAATAATAATAATAATAATAATAATAATAATAATAATGAAACTTTGGACTTCTGGACATTCTTCAAAATGTTTTCAGGCTAAGACTGAGAAAGAGGAGGAGTTGGAGGATATTATCAAGAGAGACAGAACTCAGAAGGATTATAGCAGTGATCAAAAACAGGAAACAGATGGAAACTGCAACCTTAACACTTCCTTAGTGTAGAAAAGCAGGAGAAAAAGAGTCTGGGCGCTTGACCCTTTAAATGTACTGCGTACGTCTTATCTGAAAAAACATGTAATTTTCCCGCACTGCTTTTGAAATATCACTACTGGTTGGCTTTGGGTTTTAAGTCAGTTGGTGTTTGAAATTGGCTGAACCAGTTGAACTGCTTTATTAATAGCCTTTCTGGATGGAAGCTGGACAATTACAGAGTACACGATTTGATCTCAGCGGTTGTGATTTTGCATTTTTTGTGATCTTGTGTTTTCGTAGAACCGGAGCCAGACGTGGTGGATGGATCTCCCAGGCTTTGCAGCCTGTTTTCAAAACACTCTTGCAGTTTGGATCCCTTGCATCTATCTATGGATTTCTTTCCCCTTCTATTATCTTTACCTTCAGAAAAACCGCAGGGGATATATCAGGATGTCGGCTGTCTTCAAAGCAAAAATGGTAAGGTTCAAACCCGGGAAAAGGATTCCAGCCAGTGGTGGGATTCAGCCAGGTTGCAACAGCTTGGGAAAACGGGTTGTTAACTTTCTAAGCAGTTTGGTGAGCTGGTTGTTGGAAGAAATCATTAGGGCAGAGAACCGGTTGTTAAATTATTTGAATCTCATCACTGATTCCATCCATCCATAAACAAACAATGTTGGATTCTCTGTTCTTTTGTTCAATTTCAGTGGCTGCTTATTTCAGTCAACGAGTCTGGATGGCTTACTGTTCATAAAATATATTACAATTTAAAAATTAATTAAAAAAATAAAAACAGTAAAACCGGTAAAAATATCCAATTCAATCTAATTATGGTTAAACATCCAATCAATACAGTTGTGGTTATTATCATTATGCTGTTCTCTTTCCACCTAGAATGTTCAAGCAGAAATAAGAATGATGAAGCGGTAGAAATACAGTTTAAAATACAGGTAGTCCTCAACTTCCAAACTGGGACCAAATTTTCCATTGCTTAAGCGAGTCATGTCTAACTTTACAACCTTTGGGCCACAGCCATTAAGCGAATCACTGCCATTGCTAAGTGAATCATGTAGTAATTAAATGAATTTGGATTCCCTCGCTCATTGGAAGCAAGATGGAAAGTCACAAATGGAAATTGCATGACCCCCAAGATCCTAAAACCGTTATAAATATGTGATGGTTCCCAAACATGTAAATTTTGATTATGTGGCCCTTGGGATGCTACAATCAGGGGTGGCTCAGGAGAGCCCCTAGCTAAGACTCTGAGGGGCTCAGAGAGCCCCCAATAACCTCAGAAAGACAAGCAGCAAGGGAAAGCTCTTAATAGGCTTAATTGAACTTCTGGGCATTCAGCCAAGAGCATTTCACACCTGGTAAAAGTGTTGCAAGCTAGATAAACAATCTACTCAGCGCTTGTGAGGGAGAGCCATTGAGAAAATCAGATAACATAGCCACTAGCCTCCAAGGGGATTAATCCCCAAATAATAAGAATCACGTAACCCACCAGAAACTCCACTAAGACTCCAAGATCCCTCTCACAGTCACTGCTATTAAGCCTGGTTTCACCCACTATTTTATTTAAGTATTAAATGCATGAAATAATACACAACTTTTTGGTATATTATCTTTTTTTAGGTAATTAGGGCAAAGAAGTGACATCGAGTTGGCCATACCCACACCCAGTCATGTGACCACCCAGCCACGCCCAGCCAGCCAGTCGTTAGGGCAGAGAGCCCCTTGCTAAAAAATTTGAAGCTACAATGGCTACAATGGTTGTTAAGTGTGGGGACTGGTTGTAAGTCACTTTTCCCAGTTCTATTGTGGTTTCCAACAGTCGCTAACCTAATGATTGTAAGTTAAGGACTCCTTGTAATGATAGTTATATAATATCGTTAGGAAGAAAATGGATCTCAATTTTTTTTCTGATTGTGCTCTTTTCCATTTCTTTAGATTCTTGGCTTTGCCTTGTTAATGCTGTGTTTCTCCACCATCTCCTACCTCCTTTGGAAAGCTAACCAAGGGGTTTCACCAGCCCCTGAGCTCATAATTAGCCCTACAATTCAACTGGTCACCATGGTGAGAACAATTCATTTTTCACAGATGCTTCTTTGCTTTGGAACTTAGGATCACCTAAAGGAGAAACATGATATTATGAGCCATAATGCTGGCAAGATCCGTGCGCCTTGCCCAATTAGAATCCGAGCCAGCAAAGTGGTTGAATATCTCTTTATTTTTGCACAGACAAGTAGAGGCGTGATTAATAAGTGAGAAGAGCTCCCCTCTAAAAAATGCAGGGAATCACTTCATATCCAGTTCAAACACATTGGGTTTGGAACAAGTTCTTTCATTCGCTAGCTCCCTAGGACTCATTGCTGACGTTACCCATTTAACACGTAACATTTAATAGCATCCCATCATATCCGTGGTTTTGAGCGTGGTGCACTGGCCTAGAGGTGGAGCTCTCGCCTCAAGGTCAGGAGGTTGTGAGTTCAATCCGAGGTAGCGGCAGATATTTCTCTCTCTGAGCACAATGATCTGCTGCGAACTCTGCATTGGCAACAGGAAGGGCATCCGGCCAGTAAACACTCAGCTCCATTCAGCTGCCCCAACTCTGCCCCACAAACACACACACACACACAGACAGACCCACACAGAGAGACCCACACACACACATATAATCGTAGTTCAATCTTGTTAATGTTCATCCTCATATTCAGGAGGTTTTTACGTTATAATGAGGCATAAGGATTTGGCAAGTTACTAGAGTTCAATCCTCTGTAAAGTCCTTGTCTTTAGGAGGTCTGAACTGGCTCTTCTCAGTCAGCCTCAGTCAGCAGCCTCTGGAAGCTTTCCTTGAGTTTCCAGGAGGGCAAAAACAGTCTCCCCGGGACTCCTGGAAATTCCGGAAGGCTGGAAACGGGCCCTATACTTACCTGGGGTCCAAAACAGGCCGCATGGTGACTCCTGGGAGGAGAGGGGAGGGGAGGGGCGAGATCGGGCCAACCAGGGGTGGGATTTGCCGGTTTGCTGATCCGGCCATAAAATTAGATACCGGTTTGGTACCAGTTTGCCCGAACCGGGGCAAACCGGTAGCAGTCTATCCCTGTTTACAGCTCTCTCTAAGCGCTTTACAGAGTCAGCCTATTCCCCCCCCCCAAACAATCTGGGTCCTCATTTTACCAACCTTGGAAGGACGGAAGGCTGAGTCACCCTTGAGCCTGGTGAGATTCGATCTGCCAAATCGCAGTCAGATGGCAGTCAGCAGAAGTAGCTTGCAGTACTGTGCGCTCGCCCCTGCGCCTCTGAGGCTCTTAAATTTAGTAAGAGCCTATATAACTGATCTCCTGACCTTCCGCCGTGCGTTGAAAACCCATTTATTTCAGCAAGCCGATCTGGCCTAGGGGTTTTTAGAGCTTTTAATTTGGTTTTAACCTTTTAATCTCTTATTTTTAATCTTTTGATATGGCCAACTTATTTAATTCTTTTAACTTTTAAACATTGTTTATGTATTCTTATATGTGTATTTTATCTTGGCTGTTCACCGCCCCGTGTCCCTCTGGGAGAGTGGGGCGGTATACAAATTTAAATAAATAAATAAAATAAATAAATACAAATACTATATATAAATACTTTGGTATTTCTCCTCCATTTTAGGTCCTAGTGGTTATTCTCACCCAGATGGAACGGATGAAAGGGGTCCAATCCTCAGGTGTTTTGATGATCTTTTGGCTGCTGTCTCTTCTCTCTTCTAGTGTCTCCTCTGGCTTCAAATTGCACCAAGCGATGGAAAGGGTAAGTCTGCCTCTGTCAACCTTGCGAGGTAGTCCAGAAAGAAGCACAAACAGCACAGGGTGGTCCTAGACTTAGGAGCAGAATTGAGGCCAGAGTTTCCATTCTTAAGCTAAGTGATTGTTAAACGAGCCGTACCTAAATTGATAGTAACAAAAAATGTTATAAGTTTGAAAGAACAGGCAGTCCTCGACTTATAACCACAATCGATGCCCAAAATTTAAGCCAGAGCTTTTCAAACTTGACAGCTTCAAGACTTGCGGACTTCAACTCCCAGAATTCCTCCTCCAGTCCTTTTAGCTCAGGAATTCTGGGAATTGAAGTCCACTTAAACTTGCCAAGTTTGAAGAGCCTTGATTTAAGCTGTTAAGTAAGGCCTTTGTTAAATGAGTTTTGCCCCATTTTACGACCTTTCTTGCCACAGTTGTTAAGAGAATCTGGTTTTCTCATTGGCTTTGATTGTCAAAAGGTCCCAAAAGCTGTTCACATGACCCCCGGTCATTGCAATCGTCATAAATATGAACCAGTAGCCAAGCATCTGAATTTTGACCGCATGGCCATACAGATGCTGCAGTGTGAAAAATGGTCATAAGTCACACTTTCAGTGCTGTTGTAACTTTGATCAGTCACTATACAAACTGTTGTAAGTCGAGGTCTACCTGTACGCCTCTCCCCTCTCCCCTTTATATCCAAGAAGCTAGATAGGGTCTCTTCTGAGACATTTTAACCGCAGTGGTGCAGTGGTTAGACTGCAATACTGCAGGCTACTTCTGCTGACTGCCAGCTGCCTGCAATTTGGCAGTTCGAATCTCACCAGCCTGCCTTCCTTCAGAGGTGGCTAAAAAGGAGGACCCAGATTGTTGTGGGGGCAATAGGCTGACTTTGTAAACCATTTAGAAAGGGCTATAAAGCATTGTAAAGTGGTATATAAGTCCAAGTGCTCTTTGCCATACCCCTGAGGGCTCAGCTGCCTCTTATCTGACCATTGTTAGTTAGTTCTCTTAGAATTTTAATCTGGTTTTATCTGGTTTTTAATCTTTTTAATTCCCCTTTATATACTTTTATTCCAGCCACTATATATTTGATTTTAATTGTTTTTTAATTTTGTATTGTTGTGATATTTTTAATCAGCTGTACACCGCCCTGAGTCCTGTCAGGGAAAGAGGGCGGTATATAAGTTTAATAAAATAAATAAATAAATAAATTGCTTAGTCTGCAGCTCTTCCTCCTGTCTCCCCAAAGTCATGGCCATAGATCACTACAGGGCTATTAACAGAGATATAGGCAATTGCTGGTTTAATAAGAGTGGTGGCCGACTTTCAATTTAAACATTTTTTTAAACAGGGATTCCAGGAACAGCCTTTCCAACATCTGACTTCATACATTTACTTTGCTCTGGTTTTATCGGAACTGGTGTTGTGCTGTTTTACAGATCCCTCACCTTTCTTTTCCAAAATTAGCAATGACTCAGTAAGTAGCTGAATTTTGGATTGTTCCTTTAGAGAGCCTGGAATAGATTTTAGAGTCTTGTTGGTGCATTTTAAAGTTTCTAGGCCTTAGCAGTTATAATAGAAGGGCTGATGAGTTCTTTCCGAGCCCTCCCTCCTTCTCTTTCCTTCTCTCTCTCCCTCCCTCTCTGTCTCTCCCTCCCCCTCCCTCCCTCCCCTCTCCCTCTCCCTCCCTCCCTTTACTTTTTTCCCTCTCCCTCCCTCTCTCTCCCTCCCTCCCTCTCCCTCCCTTCCTCCCTCTCCCTTTCTCTCTCCTTTTCCCTCTATCCCTCTCTGCCTCGCCTTCCCTCTCACTTTCTCCCTCTCCCTCCCCCTCCCTCCCTCTCCCTCTCTCCCTCTCCTTCTCTCCCTCTCTGCCTCTCTCTCCTGCTCCCTTTCTCCCTCTCCCTCTCTCTCTCTCTCCCTCTCTGTCTCTCCCTCCCCCTCCCTCCCTCCCTCCCTCTCCCTCTCTTCAACTCTCCCTCTCTCTCCCTTTCCCTCTCCCCCCCCATCTCTCAGAATAGATTTTAAAAGTGGTCATTTTCAGGATTTCCTAAGCTCATCATGTGAACATGCATTCCTTTTACAACAAAAATGTGTAAAAATTATAGTGGAGTAAATGCATAGCCCAGGGTGGTTTGAAAATTCCATTCAAATCGAGAATTATCTTGAACGTGCCCACCTAGTAATCCAAGAAGGACTAGGGGCTGACATAATGGCGGTATTCCAGTATTTGAGGGGCTGCCACAAAGAAAAGGGACTTATTTTCCAGAGCACCAGAAGACAGGACAGTGGATGGAAACTTATCAAAGAGAGAAGCAACCTAGAATTAAGGAAAAACTTCCTAACAGTGAGAACAATTCACCAGTGGAACAGCTCGCCTCCAGATGTTGTGAGTGGAGGTTTTTAAGATGAGACTGGGTAGTCACTTGTCTGAAATAATATAGAGTCTCCTAGTTGAGCAGAAACTCCACCAGAAATGAGTCTTTGCCGGCGCAGCCTCATGGAGCAGGAGGTCTTGCAGAGTCCCAAAGACTCATTTCTGGCGGAGTTTGGGGGAGAGAAAGAAAGACTGTTGCTGCTTTCCTTGCGCGCAGCCAAAAGCAGAAGAAGAAGAAAGCAGAAAGAAGCAGCCCAATGTCCAGGTGAGGCATGTGGGGTTCCCCCCTCTGCCCTTTCCCCCCTCCCCTCACTACCTCGCGTTGTTCACAATGCAAGCGACGCAACCTTGTGTTCCCATGGGCCATGTGGGCGGTGCAACCTTGTGTTCCCACGCAGCCTGGATTAATTGCCTTGGGGCTGACATTTCTCTGCAGACCACCAAAATTTTCTCACGGACCACCCATGGTCCCTGGCTCACTGGTTGGCGACCATTGGCCTAACATTCCAAGAATTTGCTTTCTCCCACTGTCTACAGCCATGTTCTTTGCATTGATGTGTGCAAATTTGACGGTTGTCTTTTTCTTATAAACATTCGCAGAATCCTTGTCCTGAATCTGGAGCCTCTTTTGTTTCCAAAATCACATTCTGGTGGTTTGCTCGGTAAGAATTCAAACGACATTTCGCCCCCCGGCTTTTAAATGTCAAGCAATGGCTGTCCAATCCATCTGTTCGGCTGGGCAAGATATTTTGCCAAGCCTTTTTTTCCCCCCTCCAAGTTAAGCCAGGCGGCCTTCTGCTGTTAATCAAAGCTGCTCTCAGAAGCCAAAGTCATTATGGGAAGTTGACAGTTAATATTCTGCAGAGCAATCTGGAGAACAGAGGCCTGAAATTAAGCAGCTGCAGCCAACAAGAAAAAAATGGTTTTTATTTTTTTATCTTTTTACGGCCAAAAGAGCCTAAGAACACAGTGCGGATATAATTTCAACATTTGACAGAAGGCAAACAAGAGAAATGCACCTTGCACTTTTGATAACCAAAGCATTGCAATTGTTGTGGTTCACCAGCAGTGGAATCGGACAGTGGGGAAGAAAGGGGACCAGTCCGGGAGTCTGGTGAGGGCTCAGAGGAGGGTCCTGCATCCGATGCAGAGATGGGGCCAGGACCCTCTGGCAGTGGGATGCTGCCTCCGGAGCCTCAGGAGTCTGGCAGCAGCAAGGGGGAGCCTGTTCCAAGAGCTGCTAGATGGTGAGAGCAGCTGAGACAAAAGGGGTGACTCGGGAATAAGACTAGGAGGTGATTGCCCCTCCCATAAGCATAAAGGTCAGGCTAAGATGATGAAACCTTTGCAGGAAGCAAAGTCGTTTGTTCTGTTCAGATTCATTCTTGAAGCTCTTTGTACTTTGGTTGTTTTTTTATAATTCATTTGATACTCTAGTTGTTGGCAGCAACTCAAAGGAAAGAAAGGTAGGTGCTTATCTCGAGGGACGGTTTGGGACTCATTACTGGCTGGGAATGAAAATAATTCCCAGTATTGAAATAAATCAAGAGTTGTTTTAACTAAGCGTGTGCTTAATTATGGTCTTGAGAAGCCTTGGCAGCAACCTTGATCTAAAAAACCCAGATGTCACGGCTTATAAGGCTCACAAATACAAATGGTCCTCGACTTATGACCCACAGTTAAGCCCAAAATTTATGTTGCTAAATGAGACATTTGTTAAGTTTTGCCTCATTTCTTGCCACAGTTGTTAAGTGAACCACTACAGTTGTTAAGCTAGTAACCCGGTTGTTAAGTGAATCTGGCTTCCCCCGTGGACTTTGCTCGCCAGAAGGTCACAAAAGGGGAATCACGAAATCCCGGGACATGCAACCGTCATAAATATGAGTCAGTTGCCAAACATCTGAATTTTGATTCCATGTCCATGGGGATGCTGCAATGGTCATAAGCAGTGGTGAGATTCAAAGATTTTTACCACTCTCCCTAACGCTTCAGCAGCTGCCACGCAGCAATTGCCACGTAAAGCAGCTGCGTTTCAAAAGCAGAGGATAAAGGTGAATATGGAGCCCGGGCAGGCAGGTTGGCTCAACAGCAGAGTGTCAGAGAGAACCAGTTTGGTCTCCGCTGCTCATCGGCACTACTGGTCAGCAGTACCGGGACGAACTGATAGAATACCACCATATGTCATAAGTGCGAAAAATGATCTTAAGTCCCTGTCATGTCCTGGTGGAGACTGACTCTGAGGGAGAGGAGAAACAGCCGACAGGGAATGGAAGTGTGGCTCCGGAGGTTGTGGAGGAGGCTGCGGAAGGGCAGAGGTTGGCTGGGCAGTCTGAGGAGGACCCAGGCCCATCCCCTCTGCATCCTAGAGCACGCAGGGAGGAGAGGATAAGGGAGAGACATGAATGGCGTGGTCTACAGGGGAGGAAAGGGCCTTGATCCTCTTCATGGGCTGCAGCTGTGAGAACTGGTTAAAAGGACGGACATGCGTATGGGCCAGTGCTGGAAACAAAGCATGGAAATATCTCTAGTCTGTCGTTCCTCTCTGAGTTTAGTGTCCTTCCCAGTGTGTGTTCCGATATCTGTGGATGTCTTCAAGCCCTTATTTTGCCTGGTTCCCTTAAGTGCTTCGGTGTGGTTTGTGTTGTTTTTCCTCTTTATAATTTATAGGCATTTTTAGTTTAAACGGCATTTCCTCCTTTTCGTAACTGCTTGTGGGGGAGTTTTTTTGTCTCCAGTCAAGGATATTTGGAGCTTTGAAGCAAAGTGAAGGAATAAAAGGGGCTTCACCTGTTTTTGTGATTGTGTTTATTTGGTATCCCACCCCGGGTCATCACAGTCCCTTGTTTCAGTGCCGTTGTAACTTTGAACAATCACTAAATGAACTATTGTAAATTGAGGACTGCCTGTAACCAGGATTGTGCAAAACCTTGATTTGATGGCAATTGAGCTAAAAATTCCCTTGAAATTAAATTCCTAAATCCCTCGAATCTGGTCCTTTCAGGTCAGTTTGTTCACCAGAATTCTGTCCTTGAATCGACCACCCAGATTGACTCATGTCATCCAATCCATGATTTGTAAGGCATGTGGGATGATTCAAAGGCTTCTAGTGACAATTGAACATCAAGTTTGCGCAATAGGATACCCTACACTACACCACCAGGCTTGAGGTTTTGAATTTGGACAACTTAGAATTATGCCACCTACGGTTTGACTTTAGCATAGTTTACAAAATAATCTGCTTTAATGTACGACCAATCAATGACTTTTGCACCTTCAACTGCAACAATACAAGAGCACACAATAGATATAAACTTAATGTAAACCGCTCCAAACTCGATTGCAGAAAGTACGACTTCAGCAACAGAGTGGTCAATGCCTGGAACTCACTACCTCATTCTGTTGTCACATCCCCAAACCCATACTCCTTTTCCTTCAAGCTAACCACTTTTGACTTCCCCCCCTTCCTAAGAGGTATGTAAGGAGCGTGCATAAGCACACAATCGTGCCTACCATCCCTGTCCTATTGTCCCCAATTATTCGTACCAATTTCCTATATGTTTAAACTAATGTTTATTATCTTGTAAGCTATTGACAAACAAATACAATAAATAAATAAGTGAGCCACAGTGGTGCAGTGGTGAGAGTGCAGTATTGCAGGCTACTTCTGCTGACTGCCGGCTGACTGAAATTTGGCAGTTCGAATCTCACCAGGCTCAAGGTTGGTTCAGCCTTCCATCCTTCCGAGGTGGGTAAAATGAGGACCCAGACTGCTGGGGGCAAATAGGCTGACTCTGCAAACCGCTTAGAGAGGGCTGTAAAGTACTGGGAAGCAGTATATAAGTCTAAGTGCTCTTGCTATTTTCCTTCCTTCCTTCCTTTCTTCCTTCCTTCCTTCCTTCCTTCCTTCCTTCCTTCCTTCCTTCCATGGTGCACAGTGGGTAGAATGCAGCATTGCAGACTAAGTCTGCCCAATGTCAGGAGTTTGATCCTAACTGGCTCAAGGTTGACTCAGCCTTTCCATCCTTCTGTGATTGGTAAAAGCTTTCAGATTGTTGGGGACAAGAGACTGACTCTGTAAACCCTTAGAGAGTGCTGTAAAGTGTAAAGCACTGGGAAGCAGTATATAAGTCTAAGTGCTATTGCTATTGACTCAGCCTTCCATCCTTCCGAGGTGGGTCAAATGAGGACCCAGATTGTTGGGGATAAAAGCCTGACTCTGTAAACCACTTAGAGAGGGCTGTGTAGCACTACGAAGCAGTATATAAGTCTAAGTGCTATTGCTATTGACTCAGCCTTCCATCCTTCTGAGGTGGATCAAATGAGGACCCAGATTGTTGGGGACTCTGTAAACCACTTAGAGAGGGCTGTGCAGCACTACGAAGCAGTATATAAGTCTAAGTGCTATTGCTATGAACCATCCTTTATTGGTAATCCAAGACCAAACACAATAACAGATTAATCTGTTGCATAGCATTTTTTCCTCTTTTGTGATTTGGTTTTATTGCTTTCTGCAGGCTGATCTGGAAAGGCTACTGGACTCCGTTACAGCCAGACATCCTGTGGTCACTAGCAAAAGAGAACTCTTCTGAAGAAATCATGGACAAAGTCAAAGATGCTTGGAATAAATGTTGTCCAAAAAGTGAACAGTAAGTTCCTTGAGTCTGTATCCATTTTTATTGCTGCCCTATTTATTTAGGAAACCTACAGGTAATCCACAATGTACAACCATTTGTAGAGCGACCGTTTGAAATTACAATGGCACTGAAACAAGTGACTTATGACCGGTCCTCACTCTTACAACCGTTGCAGCATCTCCACAGCCAACAAAATTAGGATTCTTGGCAACCGGCAGTTTGAAACCCAATGAAAAATATGCAAAAGAACAGAAAGGAATCCAGTGGTTTTTCATGCTGTATTCATGATTCCCCCCCTCCCCCCCGATTTTTAAATTTTATTTAATTTTTTTGTTTATTTATTCAAATTTTTATGCTGCCCCTTTCTCCTATAAGGTGACTCTGGACAGCTTTTTTAGCTCTCGGTTTCTTCCTACTCCTCTTTTAATCAGATTTCTCTTGGGTGGAGAGACTGAATGCTGAAAACGACACTCAAAATGCTCGCTTGTTATGTGTTTCCTGCAGGATGACTAAATTTGCGAGATTTAAAAAAAGGCTAACCCAGAGAGAAAATGTGGATGAGACTGCCATCTTGCTCCAACCAGAAGCTAGCAAGAGCAAAGAACTTCTAAAAACTTTCTGGACTGTTTTTGGAACTTATTTTCTTCTGGCAACCCTCTGTTTGGTCACCTGTGATGTCTTCTTGTTTTTGGTTCCAAAGACACTGAGGTATGTCAACCTTAAACTTTTGTTTCCAAAGGGGGATTAATAAGGTTCTTTGAGGGTCATCTAGTCGTTGCATCTGTCTGGTCTTACAGTTTGATCCAGGAAAGTAGCTGCTATCAGAGTAAATAATATTGGAGGAGACAATAAATCATGCACCAGGCCAGAGGTGGCATTCAGCTGGTTCTGACCGGTTCTGGAGAACCGGTGGCCGAAATTTCAAGTACTTCGGAGAACCAGCAAATCTCACCTCCGACTGGCCCCGCCACTGGAGGGGGGGGTGTTTTAGCTCTCAGGAAGCTTCCCTGAGGCCCAAAAGCCCCCCCAAATAGCGGGGGGGGGTTGCTGAACAAAAAGAAGCCACGCCCACCCAGTCACATGGCCATGCCCACCTAGCCACACCCACAGAACCAGTTACTAAAAAATTTGCATCCCACTCCTGATCCTAACAGCACACCATTGGCCTAAAAGGTTTATGGGTGGTTGTGGTTCTCATTCCAGGATACTGGAATTGCTTTGATTGTTCTTGTAGTCTTTTCCTAGATTTTATCAATGACCAAGAAGCTCCTCTTTGGATAGGTTATTTCTATGCTGCCGCGATGTTCCTTTTGGCTTGTCTGCAGACGCTGTTTGAGCAGCGGTACATGTATATGTGTTTCATGCTGGGCATGAGGTTAAAAACAGCCATCACCGGCCTTGTTTATCGGAAGGTAAACCCTGCTCTTCTTTTTTTACACTGTGGTGCTCCTGGGAAGTACCTCTCGTTCTTTCCAAAGGATTCAGTTCCAAAGGTATTCAAATCAGAGGTGGGATTCAGCAGGTTCTGACCAGTTCTGGAGAACCGGTAGCAGAAATTTTGAGTAGTTTGGAGAACCGGCAAATCCCATCTTTGACTGGCCCCGCCCCCATCTCTTCTCCGCCCCCAAGTCCCAGATGATTGGCTGGGTCTTCTTTGGTTGCCCTGCACAAGAGAATGGAGCTGGAAAGCAGGTTAGTGAGGTAGGGAGAGAACAGAGATTTTGCAGTATCCTTCCCCTGCCACGGCCACCAAGCCACACCCACCAAGCCAAGCCACGCCCACAGAACCGGTAGTAAGAAATTTTGAATCCCACCTCTGATTGAAAGGTAGACGAGAATTGGAGTAGTGAAGTTGCAAAGGACAGTGATTATATACAGGTCATCCTTGACTTACAACAGTTCTTTTAATGATTGTTCAACGTTACGATGACACTGAAAAAAGTGACTTATCACCATTTTTCACACTTACAACTGTTGCAGCATCCTCATGGTCACAAGATCAAAATTCAGATGCTTGGCAACTGGTTCATATTTACGACGGTTGCCAGTGTCCCAGAGTCACCTAATTCCCACCTTTGAGACCTCTGACAAGCAAAGTCCATGGGGAAAGCCAGATTCACTTAACAACTGTGTGACTCCCTTAACCACCGCAATGATTCACTTAACCACTTTGGTAGGAAGGTCATAAAATGGGGCAAAATTCATTGAACAAATGTCTCACTTTGCCACGTACATTTTTGGCGACTTCGTTATGGTTGTAAGTCAAGGAATACCCATATAGAAAGTATAGAAGATGGCCTGGACAGAGATATTTTAGGTGAGATTGATTAACAAACGCTATGAGCATGCCTATGGAGATTCTCAGTCATCCAGGTTGTCCCAAAGGTGATGTATTTCAAAGAGGCAACTGGACTTTATGGGTTTGCCTTGAAGACATTTCGCTTCTCACCCAAGAAGCTTCTTCAGCTCTGGCTGGATGGTGGGAAGAAGAAGAAGAAGAAGAAGAAGAAGAAGAAGAAGAAGAAGAAGAAGAAGAAGAAGAAGAAGAAGAAGAAGAAGAGAAGAAGAAGAAGAAGAAGAAGAAGAAGAAGAAGAAGAAGAAGAAGAAGAAGAAGAAGAAGAAGAAGAAGAAGAAAGATGGTCGGAAGAAGGAAGGAAGGAGGGTGGTTGAAGGAAGGAAGGAGGGTGGTTGAAGGAAGGAAGGAGGGTGGCGGAAGGAAGGAAAGAAGGAAGGAAGGAAGGAAGGAAGGAAGGAAGGAAGGAAGGAAGGAAGGAAGGAAGGTGGTTGGAGGGAGGAAGGAAGGAGGGAGGGAGGGAAGGAGGGAGGAAGGAAGGAGGGAGGGAGGGAAGGAAGGAGGGAGGGAGGGAAGGAAGGAAGGAAGGAGGGTGGTTGGAGGAAGGAAGGAAGGAAGGAAGGAAGGAAGGAAGGAAGGAAAGAAAGAAGGAAGGAAGGAAGGAAGGAAGGAAGGAAGGAAGGAAGGAAGGAAGGAAGGAAGGAAGGAAGGAAGGAAGGAAAGAAGAAGAAAGTCTATGGAGTTTCTCAGTCCTCCAAAGGTGCTTTTTTTTTTCAAGACCAACTGAACTTTCTGGTTTTTCTTTGAAGATGTTTCGCTTCTCATCCAAGAAGCGTCTTCAGCTCTGACAGGATGGTGGAAAGAAAGAAAGAAAGAAAGAAAGAAAGAAAGAAAGAAAGAAAGAAAGAAAGAAAGAAAGAAAGAAAGAAAGAAAGAAAGAAGGAAGGAAGGAAGGAAGGAAGGAAGGAAGGAAGGAAGGAAGGAAGGAGGGTGGGTGGAGGAATGAAAGAAGAAAGAAAGAAAAGAAGAAGAAATTCTATAGAGATTCTCAGTCCTCCAGGTCATGGTTGTCCCCAAGGTGCTTTTTTTTTCAAGAGGCAACGGGACTTTCTGGTTTTTCTTTGAAGACGTTTCGCTTCTCATCCAAGAAGCTTCTTCAGCTCTGATCCATTCTCATCCAAGAAGCTTCAACTGAAAAAGCTTCTTGAATGAGAAGCGAAATGTCTTCAAAGAAAAACCAGGAAGTCCAGTTGCTTCTTGGAAAAGAAACCCCTTTGGGAAAAGCTATGGGGAGAACAACCTGTCTTAAACCCAAAACACTCAGGTGGGATCTGAAAGCAGCACAGACACCTCGTTAATTCACATAAGTATAAGAGAAGGAAGAGACGAAGTCCAGACTTTCCGGATTGATATCAGACATCCTATTGTTGTGGTTCACCAGCAGCCTGTGCAGCCAGCAGCAGAATCAAACAGTGGGGAAGAATGGGGACCAGTCCGGGAGTCTGTAGAGGACTCGGACGAGGGTCCTGTGTCCAATGCAGAGATGGGACCAGGACCGTTCGGGAGTTATGTGCTGACTACGGAGCCTCCCAAATCTGGCAGTAGCGAGGCCGAGGAACAAGGGGAGCCTGTTCCCAATGCATGTGTGTGCAGAGCTGCCAGAAGGCAAGGACAGCTAAGACAAAAGGGGTGACTCGGGAGTAAGGCTGGGAGATGATTGCTCTTCCCATAAGATATAAAGGAAGTGCAAAGGTAGAGAAATCTTTGCAGGAAGCAAAGTCATTCATTCTGTTCAGATTAATCCTTGAAGCTCTGTGTGGACCTTGTTTTTTTATAGTTCATTTGGCACTTTCGTTGTGGGCAGCAATTCAAAGGAGAGAAAGGTGGGTGCTTATCTCGAGGGACTATTTGGGACTCATTACCGGCTGGGGATGAACATAATTCCCAGCATTGAAATAAAACAAGAGTTATTTGGACTAAGCATGTGCTTAATTATGATCTCAGGAAGTCTTGGTCAGAACATCTATGTAGACCCAACCAAGACATCAACTCTAGGACAGGACTACTTGTCTTTAAGTGGCTGTAACAGGAGAAGAGATTCCAATGAAAAAGAAAGTTTGGGCTTTTGTGTTCCGTAGATCTTGGTCCTGTCCAATGCAGCAAAAAATTCGACCTCTGTGGGTGAGATTGTCAACCTGGTATCTGTTGATGTGCAGAAGCTGATGGACCTAATCATTTATTTTAATGGGACCTGGCTTGCTCCCATCCGGATTCTCATCTGCTTTGTCTTCCTTTGGCAGGTAAAAAACGACAACACAACTCTGATTGTCTATGGAGATTCTCAGTCCTCCAGGTCATGATTGTCCCAAAGGTGCTTTTTTAGGAGGCAATTGGACTCCCTTGGTTTTTCTTTGAAGGCGTTTCGCTCCTCATCCAAGAAGCTTCTTCAGCTCTGACTGGATATTTCCATTCTCCACCCTTAGGTCAGAACTGAAAAAGCTTCTTGGATGAGAAGGGAAAGGTCTTGGGTTTGAACATTGTTCTCCCAAATGCCTTCTTAATCCATCACAATGCAGTTCACACACTGTGTGAAGCCAAATCATCCTTTCATAAGCCATATCTTAGTATCCTCCATATATAAAGCCATTTTGTATATATTATTCACAGATCTGGAAGGGTTTTCCTCCTTTGGATGCCAAAATAGCAATAGCACTTAGACTTATATACCACTTCACAACACTTGTACAGTCCTCTCTAAGCGGCTTACAGAGTCAGCCTCTTTCTCTCAACAATCTGGGTCCTTATTTTACCCACCTCGGAAGGTTGGAAGGCTGAGTCAACCTTGAGCTGGTCAGGATCAAACTGCTAGCAGTGGGCAGAGTTAGCCTGCAATACTACATTCTAATCACTGTGGACCATGGAAGGAAGGAAGGGAGGGAGGGAGGGAGGGAGGAAGGAAGGAAGGAAGGAAGGAAGGAAGGAAGGAAGGAAGGAAGGAAGGAAGGAAGGAAGGAAGGAAGGAAGGAAGGAAAATAGTAATTGTACTCAGACTTATATACTGCTTGATAGCCCTCTCTAAGTGGTTTGTAGTGTCAGCCTCTTGCCCCCAACAATCTGGTTCTTTATTTTACCCACCTCGGAAGGATGGAAGGCTGAGTCAACCTTGAGTCGGTGAGAATCGAACTGCAAAACTGCAGGCAGCCAGCAGTCAGCAGAAATAGCTTGCAGTACTAACCACTGCGTCACCACGGCTCTTATATTGATATTCAAATAATTGATTCACTCCTGGGTTCACCTGGCCACTAGATGTCTCCATTAGCTCATTAAAAATGGTGAAAAGCCAAGGGAACAGATTTGGGTTGTTAATCATCTTTCTCATGAATATTTCAACACCGATGCCATTTCCTTACGGTTCAGTAGAAAGAGATGCACAACAATAATCTGCGTTCTCTCCATTTACATTCTGGTTTCTGTATCCATTAGCTCCTTGGACCCTCTGCCTTGTCTGCGGTTATCATATTTTTAGTTCTCTTACCTCTGAATTTTGGGATCAGCAAGAAGAGAAGCCAACTCCAGGTATGGGTCCCAAAACACTTCCGTTTTCTGGAAAATAAGTAAATCTAATTCCCCCCCACCCACCCTTAGCCTGTCTTTATATCACTTGGTGACTTCCAAAGATGTTGGCTAAGAATTCTCACAAAACCCATGCTAGTTGGGCACCTTGGGAGTTGTAGTCTTACACATCTGAAGGACTTCCAGATGGGGAATGTTGACAAAAACCACAATTCCCACCCCAGAACATTGTTTGTTTCATTGTTATCTGTGAGCAGAGGAGAATCAGAAGCTACTGAAATAAGTAATTGCTGGAGACACATCTTTAATTTCATATCATTTGTTGGTAGATATGGAATTTTGCTTTGGATTCTAACAAAAAGTTTGAGCCTGAAATTTGTGCCCCAATGGGTAATTTCAATGTTTCAGGTAGACAACTTCTGTCCAGCTATGACTTTCTGCTGGAGTTTTGTGTTTTTCCTTATATATATTACTTACAATGTTGTAAACCACTTCAGTCATGCCTGTTGGGCCAATGTAAAATAAAGCGAAAAGATCTGCAAGAAGTAATATAACTGAATAAAATAAGACAAAAACGAATCCTTTAAGATGGATCTTCTAACCAACCAAGGTCAAAACCATATTTGGATGGGTTGATTTTCAGAACTTGTGAAATGCAGAAAGACCCTGGGCTGAGCATAGCTCTATGTGTATTTGTGTTTGTGTGTAATGTTGTGAATGATTAGACGTATTGCTATGCTTATTGTCATGTTCCATTTGTCCTGTTGGTGCTACAAACTTGAATTCCATCTTTCAGGAAAGTCAGGTAAAGTATAAGGACAGCCGAGCAAGGCTTACCAGCACCATCCTAAGTGACATGAAGGTCCTCAAACTTCATGGCTGGGAGAAGAAGTTCATAAGCAAAGTGCTGGGCATCCGAACTCAAGAACTTCAAGCTCTCAAGAGGTCTCAGTTCCTCTTCTCGGCGTCTCTTGCTTCTTTCCAGTCATCTACTTTTCTGGTGAGCTGTGTAGATTGACCTTCCCAAATGGCATATGATAGGGTTCTGAGAAGGTTTCACTTCTTCTCTGGTTGCTTCTCTACAGATTTCATTCATCATCTTCGCGGTCTACACGTTGTCAGATAAGACAAATGTCTTGGATGCTAAGAAAGCTTTTGTTTCTCTTAGCTTGGTCAACATTCTCAATACTGCCCATTCCTTCCTTCCATTTTCCATTAATGCTGTTGTACAGGTGAGTTGCTTTGGCTACGTGGCATCAGTTTATGTGGTGGGTGATCATTCCAGGCACTCCAGTCTGTACCTCCAAGTGATTTTCCTGTTAGGCAGTCGCTTCAAGCATGTTGTCACCTCCAAATAAATCATCTTGTGCTTTCTCCTTGTTCTTCTTCCTAATGGTTGGCCTGGAGATCCCAGGGCAAAGGAAGAAGGATCTAGAACCACCCTCCAAAAATGATCTAAAAGTTTGAGGGCACCTTGGTTTTTTTCTAGACCAGAAGTCTTCAAATTCTTCAGGTCATTGACCCCTTCATGAACTTTCAGATTGTTCATAGACCTCCTCCCCAAGCATTTATTTTGAAAATAGTTTAATAAACTATTTAACTGACAGTACCACAAACAGCAATAACATAATAAATAAACAAGACCAGTAACATCACGTGGCTGATAGAGACAACTAAAGGTCACTCTTGTTGGCAGTTGAGCATCCAACTTTGAATAATACTATCTCAACACTAATGATCTCATCTTCAGGTCTACAGACTGTGTTGGAACTCTACAGAGACCCTAAGAACTTAATTGACCCCAGTTGACCTTTTATCCTTTATACCGTAGACCATCGACTGACCTCCTAGACATTTACTGGCTCCCTTTTGACCTCCAGCTTTTTGTTGACCACTTTGATGGTCTCATTGACCCTTGGGGGAGTCCATATTGATCTCTATGGAGAATCACGTCCAAACCTTTCCTTAACTGCATGGTGTCAACGTATCTTTTGTTCTAGGCAAAAGTTTCCATCTGTCGCTTAGCTACCTTTCTATCTCTTGAAGAATTAGATCAAGCTCAGGTGGACGTTGAGTCTTCGGACCGCAGTAAGTATTGGCTTTGTGTACCCTCTCAATGGATGGTCTAGAATTTCCAATCAGTGTAAACATGATTGATTAAGAACGCTGTAATTCCCCTTAGTCAAGTTTTGGGTGACCAATTGTTCATGATTAATTTTCCCATGTTCTTCTTTTGTTGTACTTGTATTTTGGTCTGTATAATAATACAGTATTATTATAACATGATTGATTATTCTGAGAATTGAAGCCTGCCCGTGTATATGTCATGCAAATTGGGTGGGATCAGATTAGCCAGTGCGGATGGTGGAGGAGAGCGAGGACTTGGAGGAGGGGCCGGGACCATCAGGAAGTGGACTGCTGCCTTCAGGGATGGTGGGGGCTGGCAGCAGTGATGAGGAGGTTCCCGAGGAGCCTGTGCCAAGTGCACGTGAGTGCAGGATGAGTCATAGAAAAGAACAGCTGAAGCTGCACAGATGACTCGGGAGTAAGGATGCAACGTAATGGCCCCTCCCTCCAGGGAATATAAGCCTGGTTTCAAATCAGCTTTGTGATTAAAGACTCTGGTTTATTTGAAGACTTCTGCCAAGGTTTTTCTAATTGGACTAATTGACTGCAAGCCATTTGTTATCTACAAAGAGGTTTATTTGTAGGTTAAAACCGTGAAAGTGTGAATTATTAAGTTTATTGGTGTTTGCTCACTGGGAACCCGGCTGGGTCAGAACAGGTTAACCTTTTTGAACAGATGTGAGAGCTTGCAAGAAGGCTGAATAAGTGTTATAGCCTGTTGGCCTCCGGCCCCTCCAGCAGCTGAATCAGAGGAGGAAGAGTAGGAGTGGGAGTCAGGATCAGGATCAGCATCAGGGCAACCTGAGAGCTCTGAGGGGGAAGAGGGAATGGAGCTGGCAGACAGAGACAGAGAGAGAGAGAGAGAGAGGAGTCTGGGCCATCCGGCAGCCCTCAGAGTCTGGAGAGTCAACATACCCCAGATCTGGAGGTGGCTGATGAGGAAGAGGAAGAACAGCTGGGTCCACTGCCCGATGCGCAGAATGTGCAGAAGGCAGAGGAGAGGAGAGCAGTGGAAATCTATGGGCCGGTCCTTGGGAAAGAAGAGCCACTGCTGCTAACGAGGCCCCACCCTAACTCTGGGTATAAAAGGCAGAGGGTGAAGGTGAACAGGTGTGGCAGACACCTGTTTATCTTGTTAGCCTGTGAGATAAATATTTTGTCGGGGCTGCCGGCGTTCCTTAATCTTCTGAGTTCACCTCAGAGGATTTGTCGTGTTTGGGGAGCTGGGTCAAAACAATACGGAGTGGGAAAGCAGATACATGCAGACCTTGACTTACAAGCAGAGTTGGATCCAGATCTCCCATCACTAAGTGATGCCATCATTTAACTGACTCACCCCTGGTTTTGCAACCTTTTCTGCCAGGGTTGTTAAGCGAACCGCTGTGATTGTTCATTGAATTGTGTGGTCATTAAATGAACGCAATTCCCTGTTCTGACCTTCATGTGATCCTGGGAGACTGCAACTATCATAAACACATGCTGGTTGCCAGATTTTGGCCATGCAACTGGGAGGAGTCCTAAGGGTGAGGATTTTCTTAAGTCACTTTTTTCAGCGTCATCCTAACTTTGCACGCTCGTGGAAGGAATGCTCTTAAGTCAAGAGCTGCCATTATTATTGTTGAGCATGTGATGAGAACATGACAAAAGAGAATTAAGCATATGCACATAATTATGTATGAAAACGTCTATAGGGATACGGCAGCGGCCTCATAATTGGTTGTGCCATAACAAACCTGTTCTTTTACAACTAATGTAAAAAAACCATTACCCCCAAATATGTGCTGATTCATGCGTTTTTCCTGTTAGATCCAAATTGCATCATTGTCACAAATGGAACTTTCAGCTGGTGCAAAGAAAGCAGCCCTTGCCTGAATAGGTAAAATTTGGGTGTTCAATGGAAGTACAATTCTCTCCCCCTCCTTTACAGCCGAAAAAACTAGGGAGGGTGCCATCTGAGCAAGTGATGGGATTGAATTTTTTTTTACTACTAGTTCTGTGGGTGGGGCTTGGTGGGCGGGGCTTGGTGGGCATGGCAGGGGAAGTATATTATAAAATCTCCATTCCCTTTCTATAACTCCAGATCTCCATCTTGAATTTAGTCTGGCTGGTGCTAGGATCTGTGAGGACCCGGAGTGTAACACAAATGTAACAAAAATCCAAAACGTAATTAAATGTCCTTTAATGCCTCCAACTTGGCCCCACTGTTCAATAATTCTCTGTTGGAGATAAAACTTATTCAAAAACAGTCTTCAAAAAAAAAAGCAATACAGTCTGAACTTAATGAGCAGATAGAGGTGAAATAAAAAACTAAAACAAACTACAATGAAGGAATTTCCACAATGGACCAGGATAAGTAATTACCAACTTCAAGGAGATAACACGGCACAGTCTGTTGGAAGGACGTCAACCAAGATAACTTCAGCCCAAAATAACACATGCTTTGCTTCTGGCAATGCTGTGTTGTAACTGTCTCTCTTATATACTAGTCTCCCCAGCTGCAACTAATGAGGGGGATCATGGCCGCTTCCTCTCTCATAAGCCAAGTTGTTGCCTTCTCTGTTCCTCCCTGCGTGTCCTTGGATGCAGAGGGGATGGGCCTGGTTCTTCCTCTGACTACCCAGCTGGCCTCTGCCCTTCCCCAGCCTCCTCCACAACCTCTGGAGCCACACCTCTACTCCCTCCTCTCAGCTGTTCCTCCTCTCCCTCAGAGTCCAACTCTACCAAGGGCATGGCAGGATCTTTCCACCCACAATATGGCTTGAAAACGACTAAGATGTACATGTTTTACCTTTACAGGATGAATCTTACTGTACCTCAGGGCAGTTTGTGTGCCGTGGTGGGGCAAGTGGGGGCTGGGAAATCCTCCCTGCTCTCAGCATTACTTGGTGAACTGCAGAGGATTGAAGGTTCTGTAGTAATAAAGGTAAAAGTACTTTAAAACAGAATTTATTCAAGGTGTGGTCAGCCTTCCCCAACCCAAGCACTACCTGAATAGGTGGACTTCAACTCCCAGAATTCTCAATGTTGGACTCATTGGCTCGGGAACTCTGGGAACTGAGGACCACTTTGGAAGGTCAATCAGGCGGGGGAAATCCCCTTCAGAGTTTGGTTTATTTGTAGGTGTGGGTGTGTTGTAATTCTAGTGCAGGGGTCAGCAATCTTAAACATTCACAGACCAGTGATGAGATTCAATTTTTTTTTACTACCGGTTCTGTGGGTGTGGCTTGGTGGCTGTGGCTTGGGTGTGGCTTGGTGGGCATGGCTGGGTGGGCATGGCAGGGGAAAGGCTACTGCAAAATCTCCATTCCCTCCCCACCCCACTAACCTGCTTTCCAGCTCCGTTCTCCTGTGCAGGGCAACCAAAGAAGACCCAGCCAATCAGCTAGGACTCAATGGGAGGCGGAGAACCGATGGGGGCGGGGCTAGTCAGAGATGGTATTTGCCGGTTCTCTGAACTACTCAAAATTTCCGCTACCGGTTCTCCAGAACTGGTCAGAACCTGCTGAATACCCACCTCTGTCACAGAGCCACAAAGCTCCTAATTGGAAGCCACCCATTCAATTCTGGAGCCGACTGGAAGTCTGGTTCACCCACCATAGACTCTCCTCCCAGCGCAGCATCCTTTATTTTCTACCTGTCCTAACCAAAAGCCCTTTCAATAGTGGAGCCGACCAGAAAACCCACCCCTTGCCATATAGAGTCTCCTCCTGGCATGCCGTGCTTCCCCCCCCCCCCCCACTAACTGGAAGCGCCTTTCAAAATTGTGGTGCCAACCGGGGACAGGGAGACACAGCAGAGGGATGAAAGGGCCGCATGAGGCTCCAGAGCCGCAGGTTGCCAACTGCTGTTCTAGTGTTTCATGTCATGGTTTTAGTAGTTTGAGTCACTTCAGTGGCGGGCTTTCCATCGGGGGATCCACCACTTTCAAAATTGGGCTTTTGTGGGGTGTCCTTAAGAAGTTGTTACCCTGTTGGAACTCAAGAATGGCTTGGTAGGACCTCTTTTGGGGAAACGGAGAAACTTTGGCTTTAGCAGATGGAAGTTTACTTCCATCTCTCTTTCTCTCTCCTTACCAAAATCCTCTTTCCAGTTCTGGTGACAATTTGGTGAGCTTCACTGCTTTTCTTTTCACAGGGCACCACAGCGTTTGTTCCCCAGACGTCCTGGATACAAAACGCTTCCGTGGAAGACAATGTCGTATTTGGGAGAAAAATGGAGAGGACGTGGTACAACCAGGTGGTCAAAGCCTGCGCCCTGCAACTTGACATAGACGGTTTTCCAGCAGGAAGCCAGACAGAAATTGGAGAGAAGGTTCTTGGATCATTGCTATATTATTTATCTAGCTAAAAGGAATAAGGAATATACACTTGGTTGGGTAGATGGTGGTAGTGCTGGTTGTCATCTTCTTCCTTCTCCTCCTCTTCTTTTTCTCCTCCGCCTCTTCTTCTTCTTCTTCTTCTTCTTCTTCTTCTTCTTCTTCTTCTTCTTCTTCTTCTTCTTCTTCTTCTTCTTCTTCTTCTTCTTCTTCTTCTTCTTCTCCTTCTCCTTCTCCTTCTCCTTCTCCTTCTCCTTCTCCTTCTTCTTCTTCTTCTCCTTCTCCTTCTCCTCCTCCTCCTCTCAGATTACACAGATTAACAGAGTTGGAAGGGACCTTTTAGGTCATCTAGTCCAAACCCCCATCCTCCTCCTTCTCCTCCTCCTCCCTCCTTCTTCTTCTCCTTCTCCGCATCCTTCTTTCCTTCTTTCCACCGCCTCCTCCTCCTCTCTCCTCCTCCTTCTCCTTCCCCCCAGTGAAATAAAGGAACTCCCCTAATGGTAGAGTTGTTACTGATAGAGCTGCTGCTTTGCACTCAAAAGAGTTCCAGGTTCTTCACAGGACAATCAAAACTGCTGTTTATTTTAAATAAACCTTTGAGATCTTTCCCCAATCAATGTAGATTGGGGAAGAGGGCCTGGGACCCTCCAAAGGTTGCTAATTCTGTCCCCAGAAGCTTTTAGCTACCATGAGTTATAGCAGGGGCCTTCAAACCTGACAGCTTTAAGACTTGTGGACTTCAACTCCCAGAATTCCTCCTCCAGTCATGTTAGCTCAGGATTTCTGGAAGTTGAAGTCCACAAGTCTTAAACTTGCCAGGTTTGAAGACCCCTTGATCTATAGCAAGAGGGATACTGGCAGGTGACTGAAGACTATTTTCATGCTGCCATAGGGCATCAATCTTTCTGGAGGACAGAAGCAAAGGCTCAGCCTGGCTCGTGCAGTTTATATGAAGGCCTCAGTTTACCTCTTGGATGATCCCCTCTCTGCTGTGGACGCTCCAGTTGGACAGCACATTTTCAACCACGTTCTTGGACCCAACGGCTTGTTGAAGGAAAAGGTACTTGGCGTTCCAAACTCTCCTATATTATCACAACAGGATCTGATTCTGTACAGATAGTCCTCGACTTACAACCACAACGGAGCCCAACCTTTCTGTTGCTAAGCGAGACAGATGTTGAGTTCCCCCCCCCCATTTTACGTCCTTTTTGCCACAATCGTTATGTGAGTCACCGCAGTTGTTCAATTGGTCACACGGTTATTAAGTGTGACTTCCCTCGTTGACTTTGCTTGTCAGAAGGTCACAAAAGGGGATGAGGTGACCCCACTGCAACCGTCGTAAATAGGAGTCAGTTGCCAAGCGCCTGAATTTTGATCACCTGACCCTGGGAACGCTGCAACGGTCCTAAGTGCGAAAAACGGTCGTAAGTCTCTTTTTTCAGGGCTATTGTAACTTCAAACGGTCACTAAATGAACTCTTGTAAATTGAGGACTCCCTGTATTGAAAAGTACGCCTTTCAGAGTGAAAGATCTGATGGGGGAATGTTGCTTAAAATGCTGGCTGTGTGTGATGACGTGGAGTGTAAGACGAACGTAACAAAATCCAAAACGTAAATAAATGTCCTTTAATGCCTCCAACTTGGCCCCACTGTTCAATAATTCTCAGTTGGAGATAAAACTTATTCAAAAATAGTCTTCAAAAGAAAGCAATACAATCCGAACTTAATAAGCTGATAGAGGTGAAATAAAAAACTAAAACAAACTACAATGATGAAATTTCCATAACGGAACAGGAGAAATAATTACCAAATTCAAAGAGATAACAGGACACAGTCTGTTGGAAGGATGCCAACCACCTTCAGCCCAAAATAACACACGCTTTGCTTCTGGCAACACTGTGTTGTAATTGTCTCTCATATATAATAGTCTCCCCAGCTGCAACTAATGTGGGGGATGATGGCCGCTTCCTCTCTCATAAGCCAAGTTGTTTCCTTCTCCATTCCTCCCTCGGTGTCCTAGGATGAGGAGGGGATGGGCCTGGTTCTTCCTCTGACTGCCCAGCTGATCTCTGCCCTTCCCCAGTCTCCTCCACAACCTCCGGAGCCACACCTCCACTCCTGTCGGCTGTTCCTCCTCTCCCTCAGAGTCCGACTCTACCAAGGGCATGACACTGTGTGCACAAGCTCACTGATTGTGATAGCACACCAGTTGTAAAGCAATTGTGTGAGATTGGAATAAAGATTTGGAATAAAGATTCCTCAAGCCCAGCATTTGGTCACTCAACTAAACCATTCGGAGGATGGCTCCTGAATGTAGTTACATCCAAGTAATTACAATTATGCAAGTGTTGGTGCTACAGTTGTTCTTATAGTTTCTCCTAGGAGACATCTCTTAGGGGTCTAGGCAGGGGTGGGATTCAAAAATCCCACCAACCGGTTCGCTGCCCAGTTGCTGGGTGGGCGTGGGTGTGGTGGGCGTGTCCCTCCCAGAGCCTCCACGCAGACCCTACACTTACCTGCCCCAAAAATGGGCCACGTGGAGACTCCTGGGAGGGGATGAAAGGGGTGGGCGGGGCCAGCTGGTAGGTTCAAATACCAGTTTGGCAAACTAGGTGCAAATTTAACATCCGGTTTGCCTGAACCGATCCAAACCAGTAGAATCCCATCCCTGTGTCTAGGCCGCAAATCCTTCCTACAAACTACTGTCAGACAAGCCAAGGTAGCTCCAGGGCTTAATATTCACCAATTGTGAAGTCTTGTGACTTCAAATCCCAGTACAGGGTTAGGGTGAGATCAAGTGGAGATTATAGGTAGCCCTCAACTTATGGCCATAAGGGAGCGTTAAGCATCATGGACAATGGAGGGAATCTACGACTAAAAGTTCTGTAATATATGGTGTTATCTGTCCTCTTCTCGTAACGGACACCTCCAAGCTATTGGTCAACACCTCAGGGATTGTGCTCTTGCTTTCCAGACTCGTGTCCTGGTGACCAACACCATCCACGTTCTACCCAAGGTGGACAACATCATTGTGATGGTGAATGGAGAAATCTCTGAGATCGGCTCTTGGCAAGAACTGATACGAAAGCAAGGGGCGTTCGCAGACTTCTTGAGATCCCAGAACCCTGAAGAAAAAGAAGACCAGGATTTGCAAATTACTGCTGGTCATCCCAAAGGTCATCTATACTTGATGGTTGATACAACTGAGTATTATTATCCATGAATAGACTTGTTAGAATTGGAGCCGCTTCATGCATTCTTTGGGGATTTTGAGAAAACCCTTCACACAATTTATTCCTGTATTCTTCAAAGGGCTATTGATCTATAGCAAAAGTCATCTGGAAGCTGAGATTGGTAGAAGGTAGTACCAGATAGGATAGAACAGAACAAAATAACAGAGTTGGAAGGGACCTTGGAGGTCACCTAGTCCAACCCACTGCTCAATCAGGAGACCCTATTCTATATCATCCATCCATCCGTCTATCTGTCCGTCTATCCGTCTATCCATCCATCTCTCATCTCTCTCATCTATCTATATCAAGGGTCTTCAAACTTGGCAAGTTTAAGACTTGCGGTCTTCAACTCCCAGAATTCCTGAGCTAATAGGGCTGGAGGAGGAATTCTGGGAGTTGAAGTCCACAAGTCTTAAACTTGCCAAGTTTGAAGACCCTCCTGTTGTAAGTCAAGGACTGCCTGTGTAGGATCACAATTCCATATTTCTTGGATTGGATGGTCTTGTGTGACAGGTTTGAGCCAGATGATTTAGCAAACTGCTTTAGTTGAGAGCCACATAATATGCATAGAAATCTTGTACGGTTTACTATTTGCAGCTCCCCAAGTCGGTGCATTTTCTCAACGTCTGTGGGTTGTTCTTCTATTCTCTCTCTCTCTATCATGTCTTTTTTGAGACTTTGATCTCTCTTCACTTCACAGATGAAGAAAACATGAAGAGGATCAACACAACTCCTGTGAGCCATCATGATATCCCTGGAAAGTAAGTGGTTTGTTTCTTTATTTGTATCCCAGTTTTATTATCTTTTTCAAATAAATCAAGGCAGAGAACATATCCAACACACTTTCCTCTTCCTGTTTCCCCACAACAACAACCCTGTGAGGTCAGCTGAAGAGACAGAGAGAGGACTGGCTCAAAGTCACCCAGCTGGCTTTCATGCCTAAGGCAGGACTAGAACTCAGTCTCCTAGTGATTAGCCCAAAGTTACCCAGCTGCCTTTTTTTTTTTTGATAAAACAGGAACTAGAACTCACAGTCTCCTAGTGATTGACCCAGATAACTGATAATCAGAGTTGGAAGGGACCTTGTAGGTGATCTAGTCCAACCCCCTGCCCAAGCGGGAGACCCTACACCATTTCTGACAAATGGCAGTCCAATCTCTTCTTGAAAGTCTCAAGTGATGACGCTCCCACAACTTCCGAGGGCAACTTCTGTTCCATTGGTTGATTGTTCTCACTGTCAGAAAGTTTATCCTCATTTCCAGGTTAAATCTCTCCTTGTTCACTTTCCATCTATTATTTCTTATCTGGCCTTCAGGTGCTTTGGAAAATAGCTTGGTTCCTTCCTCCTCTCTGTGGCAGCCCTTCAAATATTGGAAGACTGCCATCCTGTCTCCCCTGGTCCTTCTCTTTACTAGACTAGCCAAGCCCAGTTCCTGCAACCGTTCATTGTATGTTTTAGCCTCCAGTCCCCTAATCATCCTGGTTGCTCTTCTCTGTACTTTTTCTAGAGTCACAACATCTTTTTTATAATGTGCTGACCAAAACTGGATGCAGTACTCTAGGTGTGGTCTTACTAAGGCTTTATAGAGTGACATTAATACTTCCCTTGATCTCGATTGTATCCCTCTGTTAATACAACTTAGAATTGTATTAGCTTTTTTGGCTGCTGCTGCACACTACTGGCTCATATTTAGCTGGTTGTCCACTAAGACTCCAAGATCCCTCTCACAGTTACTGCTATTGAGCCTAGTTTCACCTAGTCTATATGTGTACTTTTGGTTTTTCTTGCCTAAGTGTAGGACTTTACTTTTCTCTAAAAAGTCACCCAGTTTGATTTCATGGCTGGGAGTAGAACTCACTGTCTCCTGGTGATTGGCCCAAAGTCACCCAGTTAGCTTTCATGCCCAAGGCAAGATTTGAACTCACGGTCTTCTGCTTTACTAGACCAAATTGGTTCTCATGGCAGAACCCACATCCCCATGGCTCTTTCCATATATATATTATTCTAAGTAGTAACTGGAAAAACTCACCTCTCTCCAACAATTGGGCTTGTTCTAATGAAGCCCAGAGAAGCAGTTGACAAAGGCTATGGATGCTACAAAATAGGTTTTTCCAATTTCTGAAATACAGTTTGCTCTTTGCTTTCAAGTTCATGGTGAGGTATAATGAGGTGACCAATAAAGAGCCAATTTGGTGTAGTGGTCAAGGCCTCAGGCTAGAAACTGCAAGATGGTGAGTTCTTTTCTTAAATGCATGCAACGGATGCATCTTTCTTTTCTTTGAACAGGGAGCCCTTGGCCGAGAGAGACAACTACAAGCCAACACAGGAAGAAGGAAGAAGACTGATGGCAGAAGACAAGAAGCAGAAGTCTGGACGGGCAAGTTAAAGATCTTCTTATTCGGTTCGCTTGGCAGGGTTGCTCCTGTTTTCGGTAGAAGTTATGGGACTTGCTGTGAGGATGAACTGCACAATGTTATTCGGTGGAAGCCCTTTTCGCTTTCAAACTATTTGGGCTTTTATCCTTTGGAGATTAGATTAGATTAGATTAGGATAGGAATAGGAATAGAATAGAATAGAGAATAAAATAGAATAGAAAATAGAATAGAATAGAATAGAGAATAGAATAGAATAGAAAATAGAATAGAATAGAATAGAGAATAGAATAGAAAATAGAATAGAAAATAGAATAGAAAATAGAATAGAATAGAATAGAGAATAAAATAGAATAGAAAATAGAATAGAATAGAGAATAGAATAGAATAGAATAGAATAGAGAATAGAATAGAAAATAGAATAGAAAATAGAATAGAATAGAATAGAGAATAGAATAGAAAATAGAATAGAAAATAGAATAGAATAGAGAATAGAATAGAATAGAGAATAGAATAGAGAATAGAATAGAGAATAGAATAGAATAGAGAATAGAATAGAGAATAGAATAGAATAGAATAGAGAATAAAATAGAATAGAAAATAGAATAGAATAGAGAATAGAATAGAATAGAGAATAGAATAGAATAGAGAATAGAATAGAGAATAGAATAGAAAATAGAATAGAAAATAGAATAGAATAGAGAATAGAATAGAGAATAGAATAGAGAATAGAATAGAGAATAGAATAGAATAGAAAATAGAATAGAATAGAGAATAAAATAGAATAGAATAAAATAGAGAATAGAATAGAAAATAGAATAGAATAGAATAGAATAGAGAATAGAATAGAGAATAGAATAGAATAGAGAATAGAATAGAATAGAGAATAGAATAGAAAATAGAATAGAATAGTTGGAAGGGATCTTGGAAGTCTTCTAATCCAACCCCCTGCCTAGGCAGGAAACCCTACACCACTTCAGACAAATGTGTTGGAGCATTTACAACTTCTGCAGGCAAGTAGTTCCACTGATTAATTGTTGTCACTGCCAGGAAATTTCTCCTTAGTTCTAGGTTGCTTCTCTCCTTGATTAGTTTCCATCCGTTGCTTCTTGTCCTGCCTTCAGGGGCTTTGGAGAATAGCTTGACTCCCTCTTCTTTGGGGCAGCCCCTGAGAGATTGGAAGACTGCTCTCATGTCACCCTTTAGTCCTCTTTTCATCAAACTAGACTTACTCAGTTCCAGATCTGGAGGTATGATGTTGTTACCGATATCATCGCAGGATGGAAGCTGTTCCTAGTAAAGCCACCTTCCGCAATTGACTCATAGTGCTTTTGTCAATGCCAGTTCTTATTCTTGTTTTATTCCCTTGATTTAGGTAAAGATTTCAGTATACCTGACTTACCTGAGAACAGCAGGGTCATTCTTCTGGGTTTATATTGTACTGCTCTTTGCCTGCCAGCAAGTTTTCTCATTCTGCCGTGGCTACTGGCTCACCCTGTGGACCAATGACCCTGTTTCCAATGGCACACAACCTCATACCCAGCTCCGCCTGGGCGTCTTTTTTCTCCTAGGTGTCATGCAAGGTTTGGCCCATTCCCATGTACAAGTAAACAAAGAAATATTTATTTATTTATTTATTAGCCGATAACCCAGCATTGCCCCAGTATTTATTTATCCTGATCCTGTATTAGACAGGAAAAGCCCTGATTTTGGTGACCCAGAACAAACATAATTTCTAATGTTGGATCTTCCCCCTTAGCAGAGAGGGCCTCCTTGTGGAGTACTGTGAAGCCATTACCATGGCAACTCCACAGCACCGTACAGTAGAAGCCATTTGAAGGCAGTACGGTAGAAGCCATCTGAAGGCACAACAGGCTGTATTTTAACCGAACACACACCCAAAGGGGTGTTAGGGGTGTCTTACCCCACACAGTATTTGTTTCCAGAGAGTAAGTAATCTGTGTAGCAAGTTTGGCTGGAATTAGCTAGAGGCATTCCAGAGTTATTCTAGAACATACACACACAAACACAGCCATCCTGACGCAATCAATGAATCAATCAATGTATATAGCCGCCCATCTCACTTTTACGTGATGATAATTGTAATAAGAAAACGACATCTACTCCCTGAAACGCCTGGACTCTTTCATCTCCTGTTGCAGCCATTGGGAAATTCGGATCGGTTGCTGCGGTGTTTTTGGCCGGGATCATGGCTTCCCATAAGCTCTTCCAGCAGCTCCTATTGGATGTTCTCCGGTCTCCAATGATCTTCTTCGAGCAGACTCCCAGTGGTAACCTACTCAACCGTTTCTCCAAGGAGATGGATGCAATTGATTCCATCATCCCGGATAAGCTGAAGTCTCTGCTGGGCTTCCTGTTTAACCTTCTGGAGATCTACGTTGTGATTGTGGTGGCCACACCGATGGTTTTAGTGGCTATTTTGCCTCTGTCAGCCTTGTACGTTGCTTTTCAGGTGTGTAGCATCTTCAGAATAAATTATTATAATCGTGAGAAAAAGGAGGTGCTTTTTAGACATTCATATGCTTACAGGCTGCTTGCAGTGTCCAACGGTCCAGTGGTGGCATTCAATTTTTTTACTACCAGTTCTGTGGGCATGGCTTGGTGGGTGTGGCTTGGTGGGCATGGCAGGGGAAGCATACTGCAAAAATCCCCCTTCCCTCCCCACCCCACTAACCTGCTTTCCAGCTCCGTTCTCCTGTGCAGGGCAACCAGAGAAGAGCCAGCCAAACAGCTGGGACTCAATGGGAGGCAGAGAATAGATGGTGGCAGGGCCAGTCAGAGGTGGCTTTGACGGTTCCCCAAACTACTCAAAATTTCCACTACTGGTTCTCCAGAACTGGTTAGAACCTACTGAATACCACCTCTGCCATGGTCCTATGATCACAATTTACAATGGTTTGCTGAAAACTGGTATTTACTTCCGGTTTTCAGCAAAATTACACCCATAGTGAACCATGTGACTCACCTGATTTATGACTGTCATGACTTATGAACATGATGGATAGGCTCCATTACAGTCATAAGTCAAGAATTTCCTATGTATTTGTGTATATGTGTGCGTATTTGTATTTCCTATTTTTAAAGCACCCATTTTTTCAGAGAGATTTCTTTGTTTGTGTGTGTGTATAGATAGATTTTAGATCCAGATGGATGGATGGATGGATGAGATACAGATAGAAAAATAAATCTAGATCAGAGGTCTCCAAACTTGACAACTTTAAGACTTGTGGACTTCAACTCTCAGAATTCTCCAGAATTCTCCAGCCATCTATATTGCCAAGTTTGGGGACCCCTGATCTAGATGGAGGGAGGGAGATAGAGATAGAGATAGAGATAGAGATAGAGATAGAGATAGAGATAGAGATAGAGATAGAGATAGAGATAGAGATAGAGATAGAGATAGAGATAGAGATAGAGATAGAGATAGAGATAGAGATAGAGATAGATCTATCTAGATGTACAAACACACAGACATTTCTTTGAGACAAATTATGTGTGTATGTGTATGTGTACGTATACACACACACACACACACACACACACAAATAGAAATAAAATATGTTAAGTTTCCATGATGGAGGCTTTGGAACCTACCATGCAAACAGTTTTCAACCAAAAAGCAAAATTTATGCAAGGAAGAGAAAGTCCTGCTCACTTTCCTCTTCCTTCTCCTTGGAGGGCCTTTTCCCTACAAATAATGTGCTGAAGTACCCAATCTTCTCCCAAATGTAGGAGAAGCCCTTGCACCGCACAGCATCAAGCTCTCCCACCTCCCTTGTGCCACCCAGTGAGCTAAACCTGAGCTGCCACCAAGCCAAACTCAAGAAATCCGGTAACCGTGGGCTCTCCTTTCTCCCCTTCTCTGGGCAGGTCTTCTTTGTCAGTACCTCCTGCCAGCTGAAACGCTTGGAAGCCGCAAGCCGCTCGCCCATCTACTCCAACATCTCGGAAACCTTTGAGGGGAGCAGCCTCATCCGTGCCTTCAGAGTCCAGCCGCGTTTTGTTGTCCAGAATGATGTCAACGTAGATGAAAACCACAAGGTGTCCTTCCCTGCAGTGGTCGCTGACAGGTATAAAGATTTTTCCCAGGCCAGAAGGGAGGAAGCACCAAGTTCAGAGGCAGCTCGTTTGAAGGTGACAATGGCAGCTCTCTTGGCCTAATTGGATTTGTCTTCTTCTTTTCTCTCCACCTTCCCTTCCCCATTGATTCTCCATTTTCCCTTCCTCCTTCCCTTTCCTTTCCTTCCTTCCCTCCCTACCTTCCCTTCCTTCCTTCGCTTCCTTCCCTTCCCTTCCCCATCCATTCTCCATCTTCCTCCTTCCCTTCCTTTCCTCCCCTTCCCTTCCCAATCCATTTTCCATCTTCCTCCTTCTCTTCCCTCCCTTCCCTTCCCTTCCCTCCCTTCCCTTCCCTTCCCCATCCATTTTCTACCTTCCTCCTTCCCTTCCCTTCCCTCCTTTCCCTTCCTTCTCTCCCTTCCCTTCCCCATCCATTCTCCATCTTCCTCCCTACCTCCCTTCCCTTCTTTCCCTTCCTTCCCTTCCCTATCCATTTTCCATTTTCCATTTTCCATCTTCCTCCTTCCTTCCCTTCCCTTCCCTTCCCTTCCCTTCCCTTCCCTTCCCTTCCTTCCTTCCTTCCTCCCCTCCCCTCCCCCTTTTCCTATTCCAGATGGCTTGCCACCAACATTGAGATTCTGGGGAACTCCGTTGTTCCTCTTTGCAGCTTTACTTGCTGTGGTATACAAGCCCCATCTCAGTCCTGGCATGGTGGGCTTTTCCATCTCCTGGGCTCTTCAGGTAAGCTCAAAATGTGATGGGTCATGGGATCGCCATTTGCAACCTTTCCAGGTGGCTTCCAACAAGCAGCGCCAATTGGGGGAGTCAGATTTCCTTAATGACCATATATTTCAATTAACAACCGCTGTCATTTGTTTAACTATGGAAAAAGGATCATAAAATTGGGCTCGATTCATTTAGCAACTACTTTGCTTAGCAATGGAAATTCCTGTCCCCATTGGGGTCGTAAGATGAGGACCAGCTGTAAATTCCTCATCCTCCCCTTTTTCATCATCACCATGATTCTCAATTATTGGAGCTGTGCATCTTCTACTGCAGGGATCTCCAACCTTGGCAATTTTAAGAATTGTGGACTTCAACTCCCAGAATTGAAGAATTGTGGATTTCAGCTCCCAGAATTGAAGAATTGTGGATTTCAGCTCCCAGAATTGAAGAATTATGGGCTTTAACTCCCAGAACTTCTCAGCCAGCATGTCTAGATGAGGAATTCTGGGAGTTGAAGTCCACAAGTCAAGGCTAGAGACCCCTGTTCTACTGTATTTGGCTTGCAAGGATCGGAGGCTTATCTTTAACCTGGCAAAATATCTTTATTTGGCCTGCAGACATTCCACACTCTATAGCTCCAGTTAAAAGACAAGGTAGCATGAGGGAGTCCTCTCCAGAAGTTTTGGATTCCATCTCCCATAATCCTTTCCACTGAGAATTCTGGCAGGGCAGGGCCTGATGGGCACCAAAACCCCAAGTTTCTTAAATAGCTGTGCAAGGCTAATGCATAACCACCAGCACATCCCTTTTTCAGCAACATAGACAGGGTGATCCAACTGAAGAAGACATTTGTGGACAGAGCTGGTCCTTTACTATTGACTTCCTGTTTTGTCTGGTGCACTGGGTCTGTTTCATTGGTGATTTAAAGTTATACAACTCCCTGTTGGAAGGAAGTTGTGAATTAAGGGATGATCCAGCTTTAAAATAGAGTTTGAGCTCGGTGGAGAGTGGGGAGGCAGTGTAATAGAACTTTAGGCAATGCATTTAACTTCTGAGGCTTGGTAGGAACTCTCAGTAGCCTGGGGTCATAGATTCCCCTTCTTCTTTGCCAGATCACTGGCGTTTTGAATTGGATGGTGCGTGCCTCAGCAGAAATTGATAACCACATAATGTCTGTGGAAAGAGTGAGAGATTATTCACAGACCCCCAAAGAGGTAAGTCATTTTTCTGTTCCGTCATGAAGTAGCCCAGCTCACTTCCTTAATTAACCCTGAATCTCCTGTCTGTCTATCTATCTACCTGTCTTTCTGTCAGTAATAAATAGCAATAACACTTAGATGTATATGGTTTACAGAGTCAGCATATTGCCCCCAACAATCTGGGTCTTCCTTTTACCAACCTCAGAAGGGTGGAAGGCTGAGTCAACCATGAGCTGGTCAGGATCGAACTGCTGGCAATGGGCATGTTTGCCTACAATACAGCATTCTAACCACGGTTCCTTTTTGAATGACATATCACCTTTTGGTGTGGCATGATGCACGAACGACACTAAACGATCTCATTCTGCTTTATTGTAAGGCTGCATTAACAGAATCTTGCAAGTCTAAAAATGCCAATCTCACGCTGTCGCTTTTAACGGTCTGAAACATTAAGATGGATCTTACTTAAGTTTCTTTCTTTGCCCGTTAAGCAGTTATGGTCTCCTATCCCTTTTATCTGATCGTTCTCTATGGAGCAACTTATATGAGCCCTGGCAGCACAGTGGCTAGAATGCAGCATTGCAGGCTACCTCTGCCCACAGTTTGGAGTTAGATTCTGATGAGCTCGAGGTTGACTCAGCCTTCCATCCTTCCAAGAATGGTAAAAGGAGGAACCAGATTGTTGGGGGCAAGAGGCTGATTCTGTACACTATTTAGAGAAGGCTGTAAAGGACTGTGAAGTGGTATATAAGTCTAAATGCTATTACTATCTTTTCCATTCATCCCTCAAGGTCATGCATATGACTGGACACCCCCTAGTTGGCAAATCAGAATAATTCCGTTCATGTATCATATCACACCAAAATGAAAAGGCGATACTATGGTTCAGCGCTGTATAGTGTGTATCCCAATCTTGGAGTTGGAAGTCTGTCATTGACCCGCCTGAAAAAAGCCAACCCAAGTAGTTTTAAGTCCTTATTGCTACAATCAAATCTTGTTTTGTTTTGTTTTTTGGTAGTTTTGACTCTTAGTTTTTTTTTATGAAAATTTTCTTTATTTAACAATTAAACAAACACAAAGATGGACAATTCTTACAATAAAAAAATTGAACGTGGTACAGTCTCATTGATCTTCCTCGTCTCTAGCCAACCATAAAATTTCTCCCATCCGAATCTTCCTTATTTTTTAGTTCCTTTGTTTATCCAATTCTGCGCATATTGTGATTTTCTTCAATATTTCCAATTCATTTGGGATGTCTTTATTTTTCCAATTCTGTGCAGCCTTGCTGCAGTAATTACATGAATCATTAAGTACAGAGTTTCTTTATCGTATTTCCCAGTGTTAATTCCCAACAGAAAAAACTCAGGCCTGTATTGTATTTTAATTCCACACATTTCTTCTATCCACTTATGTAAATTATGCCAATATTTTTGGGCTTCCTTGCAACAAGATAGTTTTGCCTCTTTGAGCTTCTCTTGGGATTTGCTAATATGAGCTCACAATGTTATTGCATCTCTTTCAGGCTCCGTGGAGTTTGGAGGATCATCTCCAAGGTTGGCCCACTGAAGGGGTGATTGAATTCAGAGGCTATAGCTTGCGATACAGGCCAGAATTAAGTCTAGCTCTGAAGAATATCAACCTAAAGATCAAACCACAAGAGAAGGTCAGACATAATAGAACAGTGTTTGTCATCCTGGATGACAAAGAGGTCTTGACTTTAACTCCCAGAATTCCCCAGCCAGCATAAAAAAATCTCCAGAGGTCTCTAAATTTGGCAAATTTAAGATTTATGGACTTCAACTCCCAGAATTCCTCAGCATGGTGAGGATTCTGGGAGTTGAAGTCCACCAGATTTAAAGTTACCAAGTTAGGAGACCCTTGATCTAGTCCAAAGTTGTCTCCCGTGCACTAGAAAGTTTGGTCCCTTAAAACATCCAACATGCAGTAGGGATTAAGCTGTTGGATTTGGACCTATGAGATACAGATGGACGTCCTTACTGGACCAGTGAGTCCACAAGTATATTTGAACTGATTTTATTTTATTAAGCAAACTTCATGGGATGGTTGTGGTGAGAACATATTAAGGAGCGACTGCTATATATTTGAGAAAGCAGTATAGGGAAGAGAAATTCTCTCTCCTTGTTTCCTGTCATGGCCCTGTCGCAATCTGATTCAGAGGGGGAGGCCGAGCAGCTGACAGGGAGTGGGAGTGTGGCTTCATTGGCTGGGGAAGAAACTGGGGAAGGGCAAAGTCCGGCTAGGCAGAGCAGGGAACAGGTAGAGCAAGGCAGAGGGAATTTGGAGGAAGACCCAGGCCCACCCCCTCTTCATCCTAGGGCATGCAGAGAGGAACAGAGAAGGGAGCAATGTGAGTTGCATGGCTTATGGGAGAGGAAAGGGCCCTGATTCCCTTCATTAGCTGCAGCTGGGAATACAGTGTTTTAAAAGGGAGGCTGCACACAGCAACTTGTTGGGAGAAAATTGTGAATTATCTTGCACTGTTGAGGCTTATCTATGTTCCTGGCATCTTCCCAACTGTGTGTGTTTGGCTGGCCTTTCAAGCCTGCAATTCCTTCTCCTGCTCTGTCAAGTTAATTACTGCAACGTGGTTTGTGTGAATTTTTAGTTACAGCTTGTATGTACTTTGTTTTCGGACTGAATTTCTTCCCCTTAAACACTGTTCTTGGGAGCATTTTTCTCCAGCCAAAGATTACCTGGACATTGGGGGCAAAGTTTGAGATATTAAAAGGACTCTTCTTACTTATGTGACTGTGTTGCCTTTGTGCCATGCCCCGGGTCATCATATTTCCCATCAGGTGGTCCTTCCTTCTCCAACCTCTGTTTTTTTCTCTTGTAGGTGGGCATCGTTGGAAGAACAGGGGCTGGGAAATCGTCCCTTGCGATGGGGCTTCTGAGACTTGTGGAAGCTGCTGATGGAGAGATTGTGATTGATGGAATCAACATTGCCCAAATGGGCTTGCACAACCTGAGAAGCAAGATTACAATTGTCCCACAGGTAGGAAGTCTTTCACTTATTGTTCTATTCACCCCAATAATGTTGATATCCCAAGCCATATCTTGAACAGACACCGACATTTCAATCAGTCTTTCACTATGATATTCAGTTGGGATCAAGATCGTTTTCAGTCCATCTCGTCATCTTGTAGGATGTTGTCTGAGTGGACATGGGACACCACAGTGACACCAAGTTGTCATGCACAAGTAACTTGAGTTGAGTTCAAAGCACTAAACATTTATTACAGGCTACCCATATATAACAATCTGGTCTACTAATGGTGAAGCCAAATTGGCACTAGATGAGGGTCAACGGAATTCATGGGGTGTGTGAATGTGGGCATTGGTGAGATTCAAATAATTTAACAACCAGTTCTTGGCCCTAATGATATCTTCCAAAAATCAGTTCACCAAACTGCTCAGAAAGTTAACAACTGGTTCTCTTGAACTGATGCAAACCGGCTGAATCCTACCACTGGACGTGGGTCTCTTGTGGCTGTGGAGCAATTCCAAACTGATGGCACATTTAACCCCACCCTCAGGCTCAGCCTCCTCATTTTCTACACAAGTCAGTGGAAGAAGGCAAAAAGAGAATTGCAACTAAATATTTACACAGGGGTGCATATTCCTCTTAAATCAGTTCTCCAATGCTTTTTCTTTTAATGCCTCGAAGAATCAATGTCAAATACGCATTTTTGATTGCATCTTCTCATACCTGTATATTTTAGCAACCTTGTCCCAAAGGTGCTTTTTCAAAAGACAACTGGACTTGTTTTGTTTTTCCTTGAAGACATTTCGTTTCTCATCCAAGAACCGTCTTCAGTTCTTATGGGAAGCGCAAACGTCTTCAAAAACAAAAAAAAGAGTCCAGTTGTTTCTTGAAAAAGCACCTTTGGGACAACCATGACCTGGATCAGTGGTCGCCAACCGGTGGGCCAGGAACCACTGGTGGTCCGTGAGAAAATTTTGGTGGTCCGCAGAGAAATGTCCCCCCCAAAGAAATTAATCCAGGCTGCGCAGGAACACAAGGCTGCGCTGCCCACATGGTCGGCCCACCAGCTGTCCACCACCCTTCAGCAAACCTTACCTTGACTAGAGCCACATGAGTTGGAACTGGAAGGTAAAACCAACAGCAGGAGAGGGAAATCTATCCCAGGGTGGCTTGCTGACATTGGTGGGAAAGTCGGTCCCATATTCCAGAGCTGCAGGAGTCACAGGACTGGCTCATCTGGACCAGCTCCTCCAAGCCATGGCAGACCGAAGGGCCAGTCCTGTGACTACTGCAGCTCTGGAATAGGGGACTGACTTTCCCACCAACGTCAGCAAGCCACCGTCAGTCAAAATTCATATAAGTGGTCTGTGGGATTTAAAATTATGAGTTTGGTGGTCCCTGAGGTCCAAAAGGTTGGCAACCCCTGACCTGGATGACTGAGAATCTCCAGAGATGTTTAGCAATCTTCGCTCTTGTCCTATGGAAAATAGACATCCACATCTTGCGTTTCTTCTCCCTTTGTGCTCAGGACCCAGTCTTGTTTGGGGGTTCTTTGAGAGAGAACCTTGATCCCTTGAATCAACACTCAGATGAGGACATCTGGTCTGCTCTGGAGCAAACCCAACTCAAGACCTTTGTTTCAGATTTGCCTGGTCAGATGGCCTATGAGTGCTCTGAAGGAGGTGGAGATCTCAGGTACTTTGATGGGTTTCTGTTATAATTAAATTGGATACTTCTGTTTTTGGAAGCATTCCACAGCACTGACAGGTGTGTGCTTATTTGGGGATGTGTTTAAGATACATCCTGGCTGGAAATGAAAGTAATTCCCAGCGTTGCAATAAAATAGGTTTTGCTTTTAAAACAAGTTTGTATTTAATTACGTTTGATGAAGCCTGGGTCAGAACATAGACAGAAATATTGGGTCAGACAGATTCCTCTCCTCAAATCACCACATAGGGATGATCTCAGGTTTTAACTGTCCGACCATTCTTCTTCCAGTGTTGGTCAACGGCAGCTCATCTGCCTGGCTCGAGGTTTACTTCAGAAAGCCAAAATCCTGATTCTGGATGAGGCCACCGCAGCTGTGGACCTTGAAACAGACCTGCAGGTTCAGGCCACCATAAGGAGTCACTTCAAGGAGTGCACAGTTCTGACCATCGCCCATCGACTAAATGCCATGATGGAATTTGACCGGTAAGAGATGGCTTTGAAGAAGATTCCCAAGGCAAATAAATAGATAACATGTCAGAGCGTTTGCAGTGTGACTACTATTATGAGACAATCCAGGAGCAAAACACAACACACACATTTAACAGTGGTTTATATACAAAACATATACAGAAATATATATGGTAAGCAAATATCTGACAAGCAATCAATCTTCTTAACTCTACACAGAGAACTCTGCAATGGATATCGGATACAAGGAGAGATAACACGTCCTCTAATGGCTACCTTTATATAGACACCTCTTAAAGAGGTAAAATCATTCTTCGTCTTAAAAGGCCAATACCCATGCTATGCTGATTCATCCTTATTGCATCAGCCGTACATTGCATCAGCCTTACAGCAATTGGTCAGCTCTTAAATTTCAATACCTTAACATAACATAGAAATAGAAAAAAGTAGATAAAATGGCCTGAAGAAACAGAAGGAGATATGGTGATATTATTTGAATTTGAGCAGAAAAATAAAAATAGCAGGAGACACATTTGGAACCTATTTTTGGAAAAGAAGAATGTAGATTTGTCGAAGGGCCAAAAAATAGAAAGCAAGATGCAGAACAGAAAGGAGGAAAGTAAGAATATAAGGTCATCCTCAACTGAAGACAGAAGTCAATATCAGTAGACACCTTCAGCTTTTTATCTATTACTACCTAGCACAGGTAGACCTTGAGTTATAATCATTTGTTTAGTTACTGTTTCAATTTGTAACAGCACTGAAAAAAAGTTACTTGAATTTATGGCCATTGTAAAATTCCCATAGTCACATGATCAAAATTCAGGTGGTTGGAAACTGGCATGTATTATGACACTTGCCATGTTTCAAATCATGTGATTCCCATTTGCAACCTTCCCAGCCAGCTTCTGATGGGCAGAGTCAATGGGGAAGCCAGGTTCATTGAACAACCATGTTACTGACTTAAGAGCTGTAGTGATTCGCTTAACAATGGTGGCAAGGAAGGCTGTAAAATGGGGCAAAACTCACTAACTGTCTCGCTTAACAACAGAAACGTTGGGTTGAATTGTGGCCATATGTCTACCTGTAATAAGTTCGCCCATTTCTCTTAGCAAGCTTGAATGCCATCGCTTAAGGAAACTGAGTCACTGTTGTGGTTAGCCTGCAGCAGGTGCAGACGGCTGAGGAGAGTGAGGACTTAGATGAGGGGCCGGGACCATTAGAGAGTGGACAGCTGCCTTCAGAGATTGTGGGGGCTGGCAGCAATGATGAGGAGATTCCCAAGAAGCCTGTGCCAAGTGCACCTGCACGAAGTATTGCTCGGAAGAAAGAGCAGTTACAACAGCACAGGTGACTTGGGAGTAAGGTTGCAAGGTAAAGGCCCCTCCTTCAAGAAGATAAAAGCCAGATGTGAAACGAACATACTTTACAGAAGGCAAAGACGTTTTGAAACTCCAGCCTCGTGGACATTCCAGTATCCTGACTTTGTATTTGAAGATTCTTGTATTGCAAATTATTTCTTGTCTGTTATCTTTTGGCAAGTCTCGCACAGCTTGGCAAGGCTTGTGCTTATCACAGCTAATTATTTTGCAAAAGCATTACAAGGTTTCTGTTCTCTTTGGATTATGTTTGATTTGTTGGGAAAGGGCATAGGTCAGAACAGTCACCGAGGTAGCTTTCATCCACTGGTCTTGTAGACTAACCTTGCTCGTTTCTAACATTTGCAGAATTTTAGTGATGGAAAACGGACAAGTGGCCGAATTCGATACCCCAGAAGCCCTGAGAGTTCAGAAGGGACTATTCTACAAAATGGCGGCAGACTCAGGACTGATGAGGTGACCGAGTTGGAAGATGAAACAGACTGCATGGCTGCTTTGTTTGAAAAAGGACCTTTTCTTAATTTTCTGGCTGTAAGCAGGGAGAGCTCAAAATGCTTGGCTTGTGAAACGACTGGTGCTTTCTCTCGCTGCGTAAGGCAGGAGGAGCAGATGGAGAACAGAAGCCTGACTCTTCCCAGCTTAATTTCATCGTGATACTTTGCTGTACCACAATGCTGAAGCCAGCATGCAATGAACCATGATCCATGCTGCGAGCTGCACCACACTTGACTCGAGCAGATGTCGTCCCTGCCAGCCGAAAACACTGCGCAAATGGTTGCCAGGACGCATTGCAATGGCCTGTATTTTGGCGTGATCTGTCAAAGATGTCGCCCATTTACTCATAATCTCTTTCGCTGCCCCTGCTGCTTTTGATCCCAGTTTAAAGTAACACAATTGCAGAAATGGTACATGCTAAATGGATAAGCAAAGCCAATGACAGAGTTGGAAGGGACCTTGGAGGTCTTCTAGTCCAACCCACTGCTTGAGCAGCAGACTCTATACCACTCCAGACAAACGGAAGTCCAGTGTCTTCTTAAAAACCTCCAGTGATGGAACGCCCCCAACTTCTAGAGGAAATTGGTTCTGCTGGTTAATTGTTCTCATTGTCAGGAAATTTCTCCTTAATTCTAGGTTGGATCTCTCCTTGATTAATTTCCATCCGTTGCTTCTTGTCCTGCCTTCAGGTGCTTTGGAGAATAGCTTGACTCCCTCTTCTTTGGGGCAGCCCCTGAGATATTGGAAGACTGCTATCATGTCACTCCTAGTCCTTCTTTTCATTAGACTAGGCCAGAGGTCTTCAAACTTGACAGTTTTAAGACTTGTGGATTTCAACTCCCAGAATTCCTCCTCCAGTCATGTTAACTCAGGAATTCTGGTAGTTGAAGTCCACAAGTCTTAAACTTGCCAAGTTTGAAGACCCCTTGATCTATAGTGAGAGGGATACTGGCCTTTGGACTAGGCGTCATTTCCAATTCCTGCAACCATTCATCATATACTTTAGCCCCCTAATTATCTTTCTTGCTCTTCTCTTCACTCTTCTACAGTCTCAACATCCTTTTTTGGTATATTTTTGTATACATTGCAAACTCAATAGATCTCAGCCTTCCAGAAGATGCTATTGTCCCCACCTCATATTCTCACGGAGGCTCATGGTGATGGGTGCCCAACACACCTTGATCTAACCTTGATGGCAATCATCTTTTGAAGCAAAAAACCAACTAGCACAGGGCAGTTGAGATGCCTTCTCATCGTCAACTCTCCCTTCCCTCCCTCTCTCTCTCTCTCTCTGGCCCTCTCTGTCTCACCCCTTCTCAGCCCCTCCTCCAGCTTGCAAAAAAAAAAAAGCTGGAATACTCAAGCCCTTCTTTGTAAAGGGGGGATCTGCTTTCACTGCCCTCCTGCCTCAGAGCTGCCTCTGAAAGGAGAGGCCTGATGTGGTTTTGCTAAGGCTGAATTGGTTTCCAAAACCATGGAGCTACAGCGAGTGGTGACTCTGTTCTCCATGTTTGTGGTTGGCATCTCAAAACGTAAGTAGAAGGAACCGTGGAAACTCACTCTGTGTGTGTGTGTGTGTGTGTGTGTGTGTGTGTGTGTGCATGCTTCTCAGAGCCTTTGGCTAGTGATTTGATCTGATTTTATCCAGCCGTGCTATTTTAACAGGGGACTTTGCAGTATTTAATATGGGAGGGATCTGGCGATAAACTACCAAAATTGGCCAAAGTTGAGTTAAATCACACCTGGCAACTTCAAGGAATTCAAAAGCCAGCCAGGTGGTTGGTAATCTCAAAAAGAAAGATGATTTCATTTGCTTTGAATACCCATTTTGTAAATTTTCCACGCTTTCTGAATCTTACCTAAGATGTCACATATCTTGCTTTGCAGTTTATGTTTCTCTCGCTATTCTGGTAGTGGTCCCCAATCAAAACCAAAGACCGCTTACCTGGTCAAGGGAAGGGGGGAATCCAAAGACACCTTTTTTTTTTGACTAACTGGAAATCTTACATGGACTTTCTTTGATGAAAGAAGAGAAGACTGAACGGATAATTTTGGGGTTAAAAAGGGCCAAAGCGGATGGGGGGTGGGTGGGAAATGAGATGATAATTACTCCATAAAACAGCAAAAGACATTACTCCGTGTTTTCGTTTTATTCCTTTTTTCTTTTTCTCACTATCTTTTTTGTTTTTGCCTATGTTTATTGTATCCAAAAAGTCTAATAAAAATATAAAACAAAAAGAAGTACAAAATTTGCATAGAAAAGAGTTTTCTTAAACGTGTGTATTAGGAAGGTTTGCTCACAATTTAGGCCATTTAGGATGGTGCGAACCCTGTATATTTGTGTGCAAAGTAACATTGAAGGAAATGTGTATTAGCCAGAGTGCGTGCATGCTTATTTTCGTATGAACTTTGGGGGGAAAACTTTTAAAGGTCTCACCCGAGCATTAAAGGAAAACTCGATCTGATACAGCAAACAGCACGAGCTGAATTTAAGAATAGAATAGAATTCTTTATTGGTCAAGTGTGATTGGACACACAAGGAATTTGTCTTTGTTGCAGATGCTCTCGGTGTACATAAAGAAAAAAAATAAAATACATTCATCAAGCTGAGGAAATAAGGAAAAAAGACAACAGGAGAGAATCTGACTTGAATCAATTGTTTTGTCAACGCAGATGTTGCAAGAATTGGATTTTCCCAAACTGGCAGTTAATTGTGTCTCCTGGAAGGAAGACACAGAGTAGGGTTTAGCTTTCCCCCCAGATGGTTTTGTTTTTTCAGCAATTGTGAAACTCCTTCTTTAGCTTCCAGAGAGAATGTATATTTTGGGCTAGGTGACAAGAGGCTTGTCGGAATGCAGAAATGGGATGGAATCAGGAGAACATCTGGATCAGAACAAAAGACAGAATAGAATAACAGAGTTGGAAGGGACCTTGGAGGTCTTCTAGTCCAACCCACTGCCTAGGCAGGAAACCCTACACCATTTCAGACAAATTGTTATCCAATCTCTTCTTATAAGCTTCCATTGTTGGAGCACCCACAACTTCTGGAGCCAAGTTGTCCCACCGATTAATTGTTCTCACCGTCAGGAAATTTCTCCTTAGTTCTAAGTTTCTTCTCTCCTTGATTAGTTTCCACCCATTACTTCTTGTCTTTAGTTGGAAGGTTTCTGCCCTGATTTTACAGTCCACTCTGGTTCTCTTATTTTATTGAGTACATAGTGTCATGCCCCTGGTGGAGACTGACTCTGAGGGAGAAGAGGAACAGCTGACAGGAAATGGAAGTGTGGCTCCAGAGGTTGTGGGGGAGGTTGGGGAAGGGCAGAGGCTGGCTGAGCAGTCAGAGGAGGATCCAGGCCCATTGCTCTTCCAGGGTTCTGGCATGCGCAGGCCAGTTGGTCTTATGGTTTCTAATATGCATGCGCACACGAAGACCAGCTGGCCAATGTGCACGTTAGAAAACAGCCAGCCAGTTGGTCTTTGTGCACACATGCATGTTACAAGCCAAAAGACCAGGTGGCCAGTGCACAAGTGCGCATTGGGAGCTGCTCTTCCGGCTCTCGGCATGCGCGTTTTAGCACTGGGCTCCATTTTGGCGTGCGCGTGCTCCCGTTTCAGCATTCGGTGCCGAAAAGGTTAACTACCACTGGCATAGACTGTAGTTTCCTGATGTGAAGCCCTCCAGCTGATGATATATTTAGAGTGGAGGTGAGGCCTTGGATCCCATCCAAGGTTAATCAGACAAGTGGTTGATGCCTTAATCCTTCTGGCCTTGGAGCTGGGAGCCAGTTCTGCTACAACAGACACTTGTTCTCAAAACTGAGCTGTTTTGCCCACTGCTGAATCCATTCATCCCATCCTTGCGTAAACGTGGCAGTTTCCAAGACAACCGACATGACTTTCTGCAAATGTTATGTTGCTCCTTGAATGTTTTCCTAGACCTACGAGAAATAAACAGTCACGTCAGAATCACCCTGGCTTTCTTGCAAATGCTTTGCCAACAAGTTGCTGTTGGTTTGTCATTGCAGGAGATCCAGAAAATTTCAGGCACAAATACTCTTGTTTGTCTCAGTGCGCAGGTAAGATGACAAAATGAATTCTTAGTAAGAAAACGCCCAAATATAAGGGATATTACCCCATTCCATGCCTATTCACTGGTTATCCCTTTCCATGTCATTCACTGGTTAATCCGAATATCTGCCATCTGAATTTGTGCTGTCCGTTTAAGAGCTAAACCTTTAGTTGAAATATAGAAGCATTAGACATGTTAACACCTTGAGGGATAATGGTTTTAAACCATGATGGGTTGGTTTGAAGAAAGAAATGGATGGGATCAATGCAAACCTTCAGCTTCAACCATAACAACACAAGAGCACACAATAGATACAAACTCAAGGTTAACCGCACCAAACGTGATTGCAGGAAATACGACTTCAGCAACCGAGTGGTCAATGTCTGGAATACTCTACCTGACTCTGTGGTTTCTTCCCCAAACCCCAAAAACTTTAACCTTAGACTGTCTACTATTGACCTCACCCCTTTTCTAAAAGGTCTGTAGGGGGCATGCATAAGCGCACCAACATGCCTACCGTCTCTGTCCTATTGTTTCTTTTATTTTTCTTATATGTACCCATTTCATGTATTTATAACTATGTATATACTTATACCTATTATCTTGTAAGCGATTGACAAATCAAATAAATAAATAAAATAAATAAAAACCTTTGATGGGTACCCTGTCTGTTTTCTTCTTCTGAGTTGATAGCTAAGGACTTCATAAAATGAGATCCCAGGAATGTAGGATGCCTTTTCTGTCTCCAAATGATGAGACCACATACTGTATTTCTACTGGTTTTTGTACTCCCAAGGCAGTCCACTCAATGGCCCATTTTAAAAATTATTATTGAAATATTTAGACATTAATAATACAATAAAAATGGGTTGAGCTTTGACTGTATTTTCATAGCTGCCATTTTCACTGTTTTGACCATATCCTGTGAACACTCAGGAAAAGTTGCAAAAGCTCTCTAATATTCTCTAATGCCTGATCACATAGTATTATAAATTCTGTTAATATATAGTACTCACTACAGAGCAAACAAAGAATACAGTCACCATGTGCTTTACTGCTTAACTGTTTTATTATAACAGGAAACAGGAAATTCAACTTAGAACAAAAGAGCATGGAGATCTAAACTTAAACTGTAGATCTAAACTTGCAAACACTGCCATCTATTGGCTGAATACTACTGTAGTTGTTGTATAGAAATACATTCCAAATCAGCAGGTTCTGACCAGTTCTGGAGAACCGGTAGCAGAAATTTTGAGTAGTTAGGAGAACCGGCAAATACCACCTCTGACTGGAGATTTTATAGTATCCTTCCCCTGCCACACCCACCAAGCCATGCCCACAGAACCGGTAGTAAAAAATTTTGAATCCCACCACTGATTCCAACAATGAATTCCATTTTGGACTAATTTATTGCATCCACCTAAAGTTGCTTTAAACAATTGGGTACCATCAAGGCACTGTCTCCAAATCTTTCTTTGTTGTCACAGGTTTTAGCACACCAACTGTTCCCGTGGGATCCAGGTTCAGCTACAGCTACTCAACATCTACCACTACATTCCTTCAAGGAAGGGCCTACCAGAGAAGTGGCATCACCCTAGAAAGTAAAGTTGTGATCGAAGTATTGGCAAATTGTCATCAAATTTTAAAAGTGAGTAGGGCATTCTAGTGGGTTGGATCCTTCAAGGGTGCATAAGTTTTCTTCCCTGGAAATATAAGCAACAGGGAGAGATCAAGTGTATGTGTATATTAAAAACCTTAAAATCATCATACAATAAGTACAGATCTTCTTTGGATTCAAGTTTGATTCAGAAATTATCTATGGACTGTTTTCCTTCGTATTCCTGTCTTCCGTCTGTCTATTTGTCTATCTACCACCGACCCACCGATCCACCCATCCATTCCTTCATCCTAAGTTCTCTTTATCTCTCTCTTCTCTCTCTTCCATCCACCCATTTCCAGCCATTTGAGAACTATATTGTGTTGACATCTGTTCTTGTTCCTAGTTGCAAGGAGTACAGATCAAAACCATCTTTGAATCCGAGGTGAAGTTGATGAATGAAAATGACAGTTTAAGGTAAAACAACTCTAGGTCCAACCTTCCTGTGGTTCCCCCATCACCATTATAATTAAGTCCACCCATCTTTCTGCTAATTGACCTCTTCTCTTTCCTTCCATCTTTCTCAGTATATCAGCCTTCTGCAGAAAACTATGTCTTTGTATTGATTGATTTGATTTGATTGATTGATTATGTGCTATCAAACTGATGTCAACTCTTAAAGGAGGTGTAACAAGTGGATAGATTTTCTCCATGACCATCTGCCCCTGAACTGGTTCTTCAGGTCTTCCAATGGCACACTGTAACTGAGTCCATTCCCTTGTTGTTGGTCATCCTTTTCTTCTCTTTCCTTCTCCAGCATTGTAGACTTCTCCAGGGGGTTAGGTCTTCATGTTCTTCAGCATACCCACATTTCCTTAGCTTACAAAATCTCCTTCTTATTGTCTTCTAGGGAAATTTTGGAGCAATACCCACTCTGGTTTTGTTTTCATAATGGGAAAGTTCTGAAGATCTTTCCCCAGAAGAATGAGTCAACTTGGGCCCTAAACATCAAACGGGGTATTCTGAGCACTCTGCAGACATCATCGTTGGGAGCCACTCCCAACAACAGTGTGGAAGAGGTGAACCTCTTTAGATCACAACGCTGAGTTTAGCCCATTCATAAGGCTGTGTATTGTGAGTTTGGTAACCCCATACTCCTATGTCCCATTGTTGTCACTGTTTATATCTCAGCTACTTTTTAGAAAGGGACAAAGGCACAAGGGAACTAAACCAATGCAACATCCTAATTACAATGTCAGCAAGTGTGACATATATAGGTCTGATGGGAGACAGCCAGGACAGTGAAAGTTAACTCAGTTTGGTCAGCCTAACAAATTGGATGAGGTCCATAGCCCAGAAGTATCTCATTCCTGATCTACCATTTTTAATGCCATTTCTCACCTAGCTCCTTTATTTCTGTTAAGCTATGGGTTAGAATTACATTTTGGGTAACTAAGGACAGTAATCCTGACTTTGTTTTCCTTACAAAGGAAAACAATACTGGACAGTCACTTGTCTGAAATGGTATGGGGACTTCTGCTTGAGCAGGGAGGTGAACTAGAAGATCTCCAAGGTCCCTTACAGCTCTATTCTTTTTATTCTTACCTATTGTTACTTCAGGTGGATATTTCAGGGAAATGTCCCACTCGGTACCAGCAGAAAGGTACGGTCCTTCTGAAGATGAAAGATTTCAACTTGTGTTCTCACCATTTTTTTGGATTTACTTCTCTGAGATCTGTGGCTCTTCCCACTGCATCGGTAACTTGTAATTTTTTTTCTTTAACAGTGTCCTGCTGTGGGGTGGATTTTAGCAATTATGATGCCAGTTAGAAATAGCATTTAAATAAAATAATAATTTAAATGAAAAACAATTGGCCTCCATTTTATTGTGTCTAAAATGGCATTGATTAGATCTTCATGACTCATCCACTAGATCAGGGGTCGCCAACTTTTTGGACCTCAGGGACCAACAAACTCATAATTTTAAATCCCGTGGACCAGAGACCCTGGGAAAATCCCAAAAAAAGTCTGCAGGAAAATTCTCCACCCCGTTTTCCTACCGATTGATCATTCTTTATTTGGGATTGCAGGATACCGTCTCCAGCTCCATTCTCAGGGAGGGTGGGGAGGAGAGACTTTTGGCTTCATGCAAGGAAAGCAGCAGAAGCAGCAGAAGTCTTTCTTTCTCTCCCCCAAACCCCACCAGAGATGAGTATTTGTGAGACTTGTTGCACTGGTGTAGCCTCTTGGAGCAGGAGGCCTTGCAGGGTCCCAAAGACTCATTTATGGCGGAGTTTGGGGGAGAGAAAGAAAGACTTTTGCTACTTTCCTTGCGTGCAGCTAAAAGCAGAAGAAGAAAGAAGCAGAAAGAAGCAGCCCAGTGGCCAAGTCAGGCACATGGGGCGCATGGGGCAAGTTCCCCCCTCCTCTCACCACCTCATTCGTAATGCAAGCGATGCAAGCCTTGTGTTCCTGCGGGCCTTGTGTTCCCGTGCAGCCTGGATTAATTGCCTTGGGGGGTGAGGACCAGAAAAATTTTCTCATGGACCACCAATGGTCCCCGGCCCACTGGTTGGCGACCACTGTACTAGATCACGTGTGTCTGCTTCACTCCCAGGAGCAGCTTCTGTCTTCCAAACTTGAATGTGTCCAGAGATTTGAGGAGAAAGGAATCCTTGCAGAAACCAAATGTATGGAGTCCCACCTTGTTACACCTCCTGCAAGGAAGGGCAGTGGAGTGAAGATGCAAACTCGGACAGACTTGAAGCTCTTCCGAACTGAAGCTCATAGTGGATCCCATGAAAAAGGTTGGTTGATGCCTCCAAGCAAGAACGAATTAATGGGATGACTGTTGCATGACCAACCCTACTATTGGGTAGAGCCAAAGAACAGTGATTTCTTACTGTTTTTATTCACTATTTTTGGACAGTGGTTAGCAGATGTTGCTTCTCCTTGGATCCCAAAATAAAATAGGTTCGGTACTTCCATTCACTAATGAAGAAGAATGGAACTTATTGTTCTATGTTAGGAAACAAACATCTTTGAATGATGCTTTCTGTATATTTTCTATATCTATAATATAATGCTGATTTCATTTCTCTAGTACCCATTAGTGACATCTACGAAAGCAGTTTGCTCTATGAAAAAGAGAAAATGGCACCACTGTCTAAAGAGGAGGAAATGAAAGAAGTAGCTAATGTTCTTCAGAAGCTCTGCGTGAAACCTTCCATGGATACTGAGGTAGCTTATTGAATTATCATGAACAGCCACACAGAGCAACTCAATAGCACCTGTCACACCTTCAAGATTGCCTTCATCCTGTTCCAAATAAAATAAAATAGGTTGGGTAGAAGTCCTGTGCATGATATGTCCACAATTTAATAGGCAATCTCAGATCACCAGATCTTTGCCAAGAATGCCAAACTCTTACTAAAAATTCATCCATATGCAAGATCTTATGATGTTTGAAGCGCTAAAGTTGTCTGAGCCTGGAAGAAAAATGATTGGTTCATAAACTGCTCATTCAATGGATGTCCCAATATGATAGCATGCTGAAGATGATCCAAACTAGATGACCTACAAGGTCCCTTCCAACTCTGTTAATCTCTTAAACCAAGGGTCTTCAAGCTTGACAGCTTCAGGACTTGTGGACTTCAACTCCCAGAATTCCTTCTCCAGTCATGTTAGGTCAGGAATTCTGGAAGTTGAAGTCCACAAGTCTTGAAGCTGTCAAGTTTGAACACTGTTTGTCTTAAACAGTGCTCTGACCTGATAGAACATGTGTCGCTGTCCATGGTAATTTGTCTACCTTTTTAAAAAGAGATGAATTATTAATAGTTGTTATTTATGGTTGATCGTGTAGTCAGCCAGATGTTTAGACTAGATCTGGCATTTTTATCCGCCTAACGAGTCCTTTCCAAGGACTTGGGATAGGCAAATATTCTTGTTTGATAGTCTTAAAGGTCTCTTGAGCTGTTCCAAGTCAAGCTGCCTTTTGCAATTGACCAACGGGGATTTTGTCAATGCCAATGGTGTTCCAGTGATGCTCCAGGTGTCTTAGAAATGCATCCAAGGTGCCTATTACTATTAGTACTACCTTTGTTGTCTTTTGCCACTGTCCTTCTATTTCTATTTGAAGGTCTTTTTATTTTGTGATCTTTTCCAGTTCTTTCTCTTCTCTTCTGCTGTCTCTCGGTACTGCCACGTCCACTCTCCAGACTCTTTTTTCCTTTTGACAATTGTTAAGTCTGGGTGTTATGTGGCAGGTGCTTGTCTGTTTGGATTCTAGAACTCCAGACTTCTTTACTTTCATCATTTTCTATGACTTCATCTATTTTGTCACTTCATCAGTTCTTTCTTGCAGGCAAGGGATATTTCTTGCAGATATTATTATTATTATTATTATTTATCTTCAAGTTAGCATTGACTCCTGGGACTAGGCAGTAGCTCTTTTGAATTCTACTGTATAGTGGAGAGTTGGTTCTGGTGTTGCAAGTTTTCAGTTCAATGTGTGGAGTGTGAAGGATGTGTGTTTGTATTCATTTTCATGGTCATGATGTGTACTGAAGATAGTGTTTGCTTTCGTTGTACGAGGTGCAATGACAATAAAGTAAACTAAACTAAACTAGTCCAGTGTTTCTCAAAGTAGACAAAGTAATAGAAAATGAAGATTTTGCTATTACAAGCATGGATAGTCCTTGACTTACAACCACAATTGAGCCAAAAATTTATATTGCTGAGACATTTGTTAAGTGAGTTTGGACTGTGGTAAAAATAATTCCATAAAAGAGGAACACAGACAAACCACAAGCAATAATTCCTAGTTTGAGATCAGAGGTTTATTTCATGAGCAATTGGGAACACGAACAGCCATCGTAACACAATTTATATCAACAACTCATTGCCATGAGGTCCAGCAACATGGCTGAGTCCGGCAAGGAGTAGCCCTGAACACATCCCAAGACGTTTCTTGCATACTTTTCTGCATGCATGTCACAACTCACTTCTCTGTTCTTTCTTACTGATGGACAGTCTCCACATATACCCGTGTACATCTCAAACTTCTATCCATTGGCTACTTTCTGTTCCCTATTTCTCACGGTTTTCAAAACTACGTACTTTGCAAAATCATATTCCATAAAACAAACTCAGCAGGATTACAAATAGCTCTGGTACATTTTGAAATCATCCTGTCTAAAAACTTTGATTCATGTCTCTTTTATTCTGGGGTCTGCTATCATCTTTGTTGAATCTGATGAATCAATAGCTTATTTGTTTCCTCCACAGGCCCCATTTTACGATCTTGTTTGCCACCGTTGTTAAGCGAATCACTGCGATTTGTAGGTTGGTAACACAGTTGTTAAGTGAAACTGGCTTATCAGAAGGTCACAAAAGGGGATCCCATGATCCCTTCTGGGACACGCTGCAACTGTCATACGTACGAGTCAGTTGCCAAGCGTCTCCATTTTGATTAGGTGATCACGGGAATGTGGCCATGGTTGTAAGTGTGAAAAATTGCTTTTTTCCAGTGGTGTTGTAACTTTGAACTTTGTCTCTAAGCAAACTCTTGTAAGTTCAGGACTACCTATATTTTCCCTATGTCCTGCGTTGACCACATTTCGTAGGCCTAGCCATCTTGTGTTATATTCTCTGCTCCAACTTATTCTCCTAATCTCCAAATCTTCATCCTTTAAGAAAAAAATCCTCTTGTGTAGGAAGAGGCTTATGGGAATTGTCCACAAGATTGCCTTGGAAACCCCGTCTTTACTTGCCAGGCATAGCTCCCCCTTGTCCCCTGCTATTATTATTTTTTTGCTTTCAAATGAGGTGAGATTATACATGCCATTCAGGCAAGCAAAACAAGAATGAAAGGAGTCTAGGGAAGAATCTCCCTCGTTCCCCATTGAAAGCAGAGAAGGAAATGCTTGTCACTCACACAGGGGAGCCTCTATAGAGTTGCTGCCCACCCACTGTGGCATCAGATTGAATGTAAATGCCGATTAAATAATGGGCTGTGAATTGAGCAAAAGGCCTGCAGGCAGACAGGGAGAAAGAGGAAGCTATAGAAAGAAAGAAAGAAAGAAAGAAAGAAAGAAAGAAAGAAAGAAAGAAAGAAAGAAAGAAAGAAAGAAAGAAAGAAAGAAAGAAAGAAAGAAAGAAAGAAAGAAAGAAAGAAAGAAAGAAAGAAAGAAAGAAAGAAAGAAAGAAAGAGTTGGCTTGGGGGATGGGAACTCCCTGTGTGTTAGGTTCCCCTCAAAAGGGACAAGATTTTGGGTTCAATTCTTCTTTTTTAATTGCTGATGTTTAGAGAAGCATCAGTGGCACATAACTTAAAGACAAGAATCCATAAAGCTTACATTTGTTCCCTGGTGCCCTCTTAAATAACCTTTTAATGGGCTGATTATATATCATAAAGTCAGTGATGGAATTCAAAAATTTTTACTATGGTTCTGTGGGCATGGTTGGTGGATGTGGCGTGGCTCGGTGAGCGTGGCTCAGTGAGTGTGGCTTGGTGAGCATGGCAGGGGAAGGATACTGCAAAATCCCCATTTCCGTCCCCACCCCACTAACCTGCTTTCCAGCTCCGTTCTCCTGTGCAGGGCAACCAAAGAAGACCCAGCCAATCAGCTGGGACTCGATGGGAGGGAGAGAAGAGATGGGGGTGGGGCCAGTCAGAGATGCGATTTGCCGGTTCTCCAAATTACTCAAAGTTTCCACTACCAGTTCTCCAGAATTGGTCAGAACCTACTGAATACCACCTCTTCATCAAGTATGGGAGAAGAGTGGCCTGGAGGCATGTAGGAGATGACCAAATTGAGCCCAAAGGAGGAGTCAAGCATGCCACGCCCACAAGAGATCTACATCCAGCCTATCTTGGATTCTGTTGACTCTTATCTACCACCAATTCGCTTTGACCCTAAGCAGTTCCCATTCTTGTTTAAAGGAAGCATGGAGTAAATATCATTCTCATTCTGGACCTAACCCCAATTCCCTATGTCTTGTACCTGACAGGGTAGGGCAGAGGTGGTATTCCCTAACCCACCAAGCCATGCCCACCAAGCCACACCATGCCTACCAAGCCACATCCACAGAACCGGTAGTAAAAAAATTTGAATCCTACTGGGTGGGCGTTAAAACAGGGATCAGCCTTGAATCTCCACATAGGCACAAGTGAACTAAATCCAACTTCTCCTTCCCTTGGATGCTGCTGACCCTTACCTAACTCTAAGCAGGTGCCAACTATTAGCGGAGAAGGTTCATGCGCACAGGTTTTTTATAAATAAATCAATTTAATTGAGCTTCACTTGTGGATGTAGTCTCGTGTGCTCACATCAAGTCATTGTTGACTGAAACCAACCACTCTTCTCTTCTCCAGAATGGAATGTCCCCAACCTGCTTCTTTTGATGTTCCACCAGTGAACCCATCAACATTATAATTGAATCCATTCACCTTGTTTCTACTCATTCTCTTCTCTTTCCTTCTACCTTTCCCAACATTATAAATTTCAAGACAGTTAGGTTTTGGAAGATTCTGTTAATGTAGCTTTAAAATAAAGTAGAATTAGATCATCTGGTTGTACAGTATTTCCTGTCTGATCTACAGTACTTGACATCAATCTTGCAAGTCTGAAAGTACAGATCTACCATCGTCGTTTTTACAGTCTGAGAAACTAAGGAGGTCCCTCCCGAGCTACTTACCTGGCCCATTATTCAGTTTCAGGCTATGCTTTCTCTTTTCAGACCATTCCCTAGACAGCATTTCTTTGCTCCTTCTCTCAAGGTCTTTCTCACATACCATCACAGCCATCAAGAAAACTGTAATGAGATGGAGTTACCAGAAATTAAGTCCGCTTTGAAGACTTCATTTTTCTTTCTGGCAGTTTTTCCAATCCTTTGAGAATACATTCTTTCCAACACATGATTAGGATGCTTTGCATGTCATCCAATTTGATACTGGCAGTCGTTTTCCAGACTACTGATTTTTAAATGTGTAAACACTAATCCGGATTCTCTTTTTCTCCTCAGCCTACAGATCTATTCCTGAATTTGGTGTTTGCCCTTCGACAGGTCTCCGCTGATGTCTTGATGGATCTGTGGCAGAGTCCTACTTCCAAATGTCAAGATAACTGGTAAGGTGGCTAAAAATGGTCCCAGAAGTAGCTTAGAAGGCAGCGTGGAACATTTAATTAGGATTTATCAAAGACAATCCCAAGATCTCTCACTCTGCTCCACATAGATGGGTGTTTACGCTTATAGAAATAGGTACTGTACCTTTGAGTAAGATGCAGAAGAGATTCAACTAATTCCATGTCAAGAACACTTCCAGATATGTTCAGACACACAGATTTAGACAGATCCTTTTGAGCTCTTTATGCCAAGCCGAGTGCTCAGAGCTAGTTTTCCTCCTAAGCAGTAGATGGTTGTGTGGATCCCCAGAGGAATTTGGTTGTGTCTTACTGAGAGATCTATTTAGTGGAATTTCATGAAAAAAACTCCTAAGCCCAAGGAGAAGATAACTGAATTATTTCTGTTATATCAAATCTTTCAGCCTCGGTGCGATGGATTTCTGAAAACAAAAAAGGATGCTTGCAAAAGATTGCTATGGATTTATCTTTTCTAAATGGGTAGCTGTGATTCTTCTTGAAGTCAAGAGAAGGTCAAAAAGAGGTTCAAGAGCATCAGAGAAGCTCAAATTTTACATCATGACAAATGATGGCCAATATATATGCATACTCCGTTTCCAGTTTCTGTAACACCATTTTCTTTTTAATAAATCAAACAAGCCTCTGTGGGAATTGAATTTTCTTAGTTGTAAGAATCCAGCTGGGGCTAATCAACAATGCAGAATTCATGGATGGGAGAAAATACCTTTGCCTTCTTACAAGGCTAACCTGTCTAGATTAGCCATCTGCCTATCTTAGTGCTGAGGTTAGTTCTATTTTTTATTTTATTGATTAAATTTCTATACCGCCCATCTCACCTAAGTGACTCTGGACAATTTACAACAACATTTAGGTCCCATAGATTAATCCTGATTCCAGCTCTGTGAATCTCAACCTATCGATCACCTTATGAATCTCAATGTATGAGTTTATTGGTCTCAACTAATCTCAACCTATATCAACCATCTTATGCGTCTCAATATATGAGTTTATCAGTCTCAATTTATGAGTTTATCAGTCTTGACTCAATAGCCCTATCTATCTATCGGTCTCCATCAAACAAACAACCCATTCCTTACATATCTCAATTTTGTTACCGTTCTTGCATTTCTCTCAGGCGGCCTCTCTTGGATGCTCTTCCCTTTTGTGCAACTGAACCCTGCGTCATCCTGATGAAAAAGCTGATTATTTTGCAAGAAGTAGAAGAGGACCGCATTGATTATTTCCTCAGGTCCCTCACCTTCATTCCAGAGCCTACTGCAGGCATGATCGATGCTTTAGCTGTAAGCAAGATAACAGATGGCTTGATTGTGGCTGCTTGTCTAGATGTATCAGCTGTATTCACATAAAAAGCTAATCTAAAAAAACAGGATCTAGAAACCAAAATGGGTAAACCAGAATCATCTGGAAAATCAGAGGTTGTTGCATGAACCAGATGACTGTCTAAATCCACAATAAAGTTGGTTGGTCAGTTGGTCAGTTGGTTGGTTGGTTGGTTGGTTGGTTGGTTGGTTGGTTGGTTGGTTGATCGGTTGGTTGGTTGGTTGGTTGGTTGGTTAGATGGATGGGTGGATGATTGGATGGTCAGTCAATCAGTTGATTGGCTGGCTGGCCAGCTGATCTCTTGGTTGGGGTATGCTGAATGATTTACCTGGTATACTGTGTATCTTAAACAGGACATACGGTTTAACTTTATCTGAAAACCTAGTCATGGGTACAGTATAGAATGTATATGATTATTCATACAAGGAACAAGCAATACAATGTCCTGTAGATATTTTGGATGTCAATTTTTATCATTGTACACTTGTGTTTATAAGTTGGTATTCATTTCCTGCATAAAACTCACATATTTGAACACATGGCTATTTTTAATTGTGATACAATTGGTTGTCTTGCTGATTATTGATAGGTTTGTTGTTTTAATGTGGTTTCCTGGTTGTCTAATGTTATAAACCCCTATCAGCTAGCTTGGTCCAGAGTGTGTAGGTATACATTTGAAAAATAAATATATAAAGAGAGAAACAATTTGAGAATCAGAATTTTAGCCCGTATGTCAAAAGTGCTCAAATTTAAGGAAAGGAGGTTAAAAAAATAGAGACACTTCAGTTCAGCTCCTGGGTCCCCCCAAATCTGTATAATTGATTAAATCTGGCATCAAATGCCTTCCTTTAGGTCCTACCATTGGTCCAATACAACCCAGTATTTGATCTTCTGCCATGGTGTCCAGATTCTCTCTTGAGGTTCTTCCTTACATTTATCTCCAGATCTATCTTAATCTAACTTGATTCCCCCCATTATATAATATAATGTATTTATTTTTCTCTCTCTCTTGTTCAGCCTCTGTTGGAGTTGCCCAAAGAACGGCAAATAGCGTTCTTAGCGTTAACGTCTTTGCTACATCACTTCTGCTCCACAAGAACCAACTGTGACCAAGTCCCAGCAGTACTGAGGATTATGAAAATTCTGGGAAGACACCTAGGAAGGAAATGCACTGGGTCCAGATTGGAGGGAACTGCGCAGGTAGAGTCTTTCTGTTTGGTTAAAGATGAAGAAAACCGAGTCTCCTTTTGTTTTGAGAGTTGTTGTCCTTCTAGTTTTATTTGTGGGATGTCTCACTCAACTTCATTTGGGCTTCTCAGGTGGAACTGATCTTAAATGCGATTGGAAATGCAGGACTGGCTGCAACGTCTTTGACAACAACCCTAAGTTCCTGTGCGGTGCTGAAAACCAATCCTACTGAAATCCGGCTGGCAGCCATTGAGGCTTTCCGGCGCATCCCTTGTGCAGCCAATGTAGGTGATGTAGAGTTGATCGCCCATCCCATTTTAAATAAAATATGCCATCAGTCTGGTAGAGAAAAAAGGAGCAAATTAGGTGTTAAAGACATGATTGCTGGATCTGAATATATAGCCACAAGATCCAACTCTCTTCCTATTCATCGGATGATCCTAGGATCTAGTACTAGTATTACTAAAGTGGGTTCCTACTGTATTGCTGTACTTTCTTCACTAGCTTTTGATTTGAGCTAAAATGCTACATTGGTAACAATAATTATCTTAATCATGGTTCTTTAAGAAGCCATTCATGGTTTGATTGTTAGATAATAAAGACTCAAATTGGACATAGGCATAAGCCGTGATTTTCAGATGCCAGAATTTGGGTTTCCACAATGAAAGCCCAAATCCTTAGTGCTTAACTGATAAGTAAACCAAGTTATTATAAACTTTCCTCAGAGAGAAAGTGGATTCTAGCTTTGCATTAGGATAATCCTCTCTTAATCTTTTCCAATTCTATAACACTGTTTTGATGTGAGCAGAACTGAGTGCAATATTCTAAGTGTAATTGTACTATATACTGGTTAACGCCTCTTCTCTTCTCCTCTTCTTTCTTCTCTCTTATCATCTCTTCTCTCTTATATTGCCTTGCCTTACTTTATCTTACCTTACCATCATTTTCCTACTTTACTTTAAATACTTTACTTGAAATTTTAAATTTGCAAGCCATACTTTAAAACCTAGGATTTCCCCCCTTCCCCAAATCTCTTACAAAGGCACGATTGATTTTTCAGACAATAGTTAGCATAACCTGTATGCATGTTATGAAATAAGGAGTTCACAATGGCTGCTTGCCCAACACCTAGTAGTTAGTTTCTTCTGCAGAAAATAAGAACCGTTCACATTTGAACATCAAGCCTTAGCAAAATCTTGTACTAAGGCTAATCTATTATTAATGAGGTTCTTGAGATATGAATGGATGTGGCCAACATTTGATAAACTGTTCCTTTACCCTATATTCTTTCATGTTAGCGTGCTGTATTGGCCCAGCTGTTTCAAACCTATGATGAGAATGTTGAGATCAGAATTGCTTCGTATCTTATGGCCATGAAATGTCCTAGCAAAGATTTATTTAATCACATTAAATGGACTTTGCAGGAGGAGCGATCCAGCCAAGGTAAGAGGAGATCTTTCCCTAGATATTCCCCATCTCTGGAAGAATTGGTTATCATCCTAAGTGCAAGAATTTGGTTACAAGTTTCATTGAATTGTAAAGGACTTATTTATGAATAAATACCCGATTGCATTATTTAAGCTGCAAACATATCCATATTTAATTGGGAAAAAATGCCACTGAACTCAATGGGACATTACTTCTAGAAAGACATGTTTAGAAAGAACTATAATGTACAAAACATCTGCAGAGAGGCTATAGGCGTGCTCATCTTGATTAAACAGTTGATTGAATAATTTGCAATTTGTTGGCTTTAATTAGAACACTATGATTGATAAAGAATAGTACCTAAGTTTGCCCTGAATATTCAGCCTCAGATAATCAAGGTAAATGATGTAAGAGTCTTGTCATAACATTTTAGATTTTGGCAAGATGAAAGTAACTGTAGTAATCCAGCAACTCTGAAGTCATCAAGTTAGAGGCAATTTTGCTATATTCTGCATTAGGTTTAGCTTCTATTTTCCAATAATTGAACTTTTTTGTTGTTGTTTGTGTGTGTGTGTGTCTGTATATATTTTTTGAGTGGGCTCTTTTGTCTGGAGTCATCTTTCTGAGCTCTTAAGAACAGAAGACCCACTAAAACAGCATCTTAGGAATTCTCTTCCTGAAGACATCTTTCTCAAGGAATTTGATTGGGAAACGTGGAAATTTTCTTCTTACACAGATGTTACCTTCCACTCAGGTAGCTGAATGCATTATGAAAGAAAGAAAGAAAGAAAGAAAGAAAGAAAGAAAGAAAGAAAGAAAGAAAGAAAGAAAGAAAGAAAGAAAGAAAGAAAGAAAGAAAGAAAGAAAGAACAAATAAATGAATATTAAGTCCTTGGGTTTTTATGCATAAACTTTGGGCAATACACAAAGATCAATAATTGGCTGTTTGAGCTCCGCCTTGAATTACATTTCTTCAGACATCTGAAATTATCTGTTTATTTTTTAAAAAATGTGGTTATCACGTCTATAGAATCTGAATGTTATTTCTTTGGGTTTAGAGCCTTTTTAAATACAGTCCCTTAACAATCACATATCTGAAATGTGAACCTGTATAATCAAGATGCACAGTTTGTTCATTTGTGCCAGAAGCATCATAATTAAAATAGGGCATACGGTGCAACGTCAAATTTAAAATATAAAATAAAGGTTAAAATATGTGCAAGTTAAACAAATCTTGCCCAGAAATTAGCAACATTAATTGTGTTCTGTCTCACTGCCATGATGTCCTGGTCTGTCATGTGTCTTACACAGGGGTAGGATTAAAATTTTGTAAAAACCGGTTCTGTGGCCATGGCTAGGTGGGCGTAGCTAAGGGACATGGTCATGTGACTGGGTGGGCATGGCTTTTTTACAGCAAACCCCCCCCCCATTTTGGGGCCTTCTGGGCCTCAGGGAAAAATCCGGGGGGGCGTTTTTGCTCCCAAATCAGGTCATGATTGATCCCCTGGGGCTCAGGAAGAAAAAAACAGAGTCTGGAGGGGGCTCCATTTTGGGGCCTCCTGGGGGGCATTTTTTGCTCCAAGGAAGCTTCCTTGGGGCCCAGGAAGGAAAAAATTGGAGGGGGTGGAGGGGAGTTGCACCCCCCACCAGTTTTTGCCTTCCTGGGCCTCAGGGAAGCCTTCTGGGCAAAGCAGTAACAAGGGGAATCCTGGCACGGCTGAAGATAGGAACAGCTGATCATCGGGAGAGGAAAAAAATAAATACCTCAAGGAATGACTGGGCAGGGAGAACACAGTCAGCGATGTCAGGCATGCATGCGATGTTGCACATGCGCGATAAGGACTGACTGGGCAGGGAGGGGAGGAGAGGACGGAGAGAGGCAGGGCCAGCCAGGGGCAAGATTTGCCGGTTCTCCGAACTGCGCAGAATCATAACAACCAGTTCTGTAGATCCAATCCAAACTCGTAGAATCCCACCCCTGGTCTTGCACTGATAAGGACACTAAAGGCAAATGTGTTGTATACACATTTGGATACTTCAACAAGACAAGTTTTTCTTCTAACTGAAGTATTTTTGGGAACTCTCTCCATTCCAGCGATGGCCAGTGGAAATGCTGAGGCTCAAGTCATCTTCTCCCCTGCTTCTTTTATCCCACGTTTGATCCTGACCAATTTCACCCTCCATCTGTTGGGACGGGCTATCAACCTCTTAGAGGCAAGTGACCTGAAAGACACATGAACCAATTATTATGCATAATGCTGTGGGTAAATTTGACATGTGCAGGAATCCAGATTTGTTATTCTTAGGAACAGACGAAACTTCTTTCTCCCAAGTCAGGTCATGATTGATCCAACCATGACCAGAATCCCAAGGCTGATGTCCCTCTAGTTAAACAGGAATCAACAGCAATCAGTTGGCTCCTATCCTACAGACATCAAAAGCTTTGCCCTCCTCAATCGTAGCTACCTTCCTTTCTTCAGAGAGTGTAAAAATGTCTGCCTTATTTTCAATATTGAAGCAAGTTTCCATCAACCAGGTCCATCTTACATATGCGGAATTAGAATTCACCATTTCAGTTTGAATCTATTTTGCGCTTGGTTGTTGATTTCCAAAAGCTGGAAAATTAGTTTCTGACTACATATGGATATATTGAAAATATATTGTAAGCCACCCAGAGTCACGGAGAGTAAGTGAGCAGCCATATAAATTTTCATAACTAAATAAAGTACATGAATTCAGGTCAAGAGTAATTTTTTTCTCTTGGCTAGATTCACAACCAAGTCTTCCTAACAAGATGAATTGATAGTTTGCAAGAATTTCAGCAACTAAACTTCTACAAATTGGAACTGATTTATCTCTGAAGAGAAATACATAAGGCAGAATTTTTCCTAATTTATTTTTAACAGCTCTTCTGTGATCAGGGAAAGAGAGAGTTCTTCTTGTCAATAATGGGTGCATGGCAAGTGTTTACTTATGCAGCTGTCTCCTGAACAATTATCAGTCAATACTTCCATATAAAATATCATACTAACCAATATAAAGTGATAATCATAGCATCAAAAGACAAATGAGTACCGGCTGTAGTAATTTGTGTACAGATGATAATAATGAACACGAAGCATAAAATCAGATTAACTATAAAAACTTCCGAAATTGTTTTTCAATCGTTCTAAAGCTTTCCTAAAATGCCTGAGAAAATAAAAACGATCCTCCTTTAGTGCTGAAAGAAAAGCATTCAACCAATGTCACATAACTATTGAATAAACCCTTCCACTGATGGTCCTTCTCATTTGATGGGATCAGCGAGGAAAGGTTATAGAAGCTCAATGGCAAAATATGGAAGGAAGCAAATAGATAAATTAGTCTACCAAGTATTTACAGTTCTAAGATGGGAGCCAACATGGTCCTTCAGTTAAGGCAGCAGAATGTCTGAGCTTGTGGCCTTCTAAATATCATCCCATGACTATCACTAAGTGTTGTGTTTTATGATTCATGATGAATGCATTATGATGACTATGATCATGATTTATTATTATTTATGTATCTTTATGTACACTGAGAGCTTATGCACCGAAGATAAATTCCTCGTGTGTCTAAATCACACTTGGCCAATAAAGAATTCTATTCTATTCTATTCTGTTTTTTAGGTTGGAGTCAGATTGGAGAATATGGAAGATGTTGTCCAGACATTTTTTGATTTTCAAAACACCAAAGGAAGGCATGTTAAGCCAGAATCTCCCATGGAGATGGTGAACAAGCTTCCTCAAAATAAGCCATCATCCAAGCAATTCAATTTGAAAAGTCACCTACCTAAAGGAAATAAAACCTCACTAAGAACAGAAAGCGATTGTCCACATGGACAATACCATAAGGTTAATGATTTTGTGAGAAAGGTACGTTAATGTGTTATCCATAGGTATTCGCTTGTTCGATTCAGGATCACTTATACCTTATATCTTGGAAAGGTTCCCATGTTGGAGTAGCTCCTAGATTAGGTTACTTCACATCAAAGCAGGAAAAATTCAAGCAGTCAGAGAGAATTACTAATAGATAGGATGACTGAAGCTGGAAAACAACAAAAGGAAATCTACAGCTATCTTGACCATAGCATTTGACTGTCCATCCTTGGTCTGATCCAGCATGGTTTTGATTAAATAATTTTTCATAGAAGGCCCATATCTTCGCAGAAAGCACATAACTTTCATGCAGAAGCTCACTGGTTCAATTCTAGATGCTACTCCAACATGGGAACTCTTCCAAGACAATCCTTGTGCGAGTTGCGCGAATACAATTTACAACCTGCTGAGCTGCCCGGACAGCTGAGCAGTGCTGCGTGCAAGTGCACAGCGATTGGAAAAGCCCTTTTCTCCTGCTTTTTCAACCGCAGCTGTGTCGCACAAAGCAGCTGCGGTTGAAAAAGCAGGAAATAAAGGTCAGGTAAGAGCCCGGGCGGGTGGGCGGGCCAAAACAGCAGCAGACATAGAACCGGTTCTATGTATGCTCTCTGTCTGCTGCTCTTCAGAGCAACTGGTTCTACAGAGGTGGACAGAACCGGTAGAATCTGAGCCCACCCCTGTCTCAGGTGCTATGGAGAATAAATTGGTGCCCTTTTTCCTATGACAGCCCTTCAAGTATTGGAAGACTGCTATCATGTCTCCACTGAGCCTTGATAGCAATCAGTTAACAGCTCTCTAATAGCTGCCTCTGGATATACTGTAGTCATAGTTTGAAACCCCGATGGCATCAAAGTGTTGGACTTCGTTTCAGAATTTTTTTTGCAACTGTGTTGGATGTAGTCATCTCTCTCTCTCCCCATCTCCCCTCTCTTTCTTTCTTTCTTTCTTTCTTTCTTTCTTTCTTTCTTTCTTCCTTCCTTCCTTCCTTCCTTCCTTCCTTTCTTTCTTTCTTTCTTTCTTTCTTTCTTTCCTTCCTTCCTTCCTTTTCTTTCTCTTTCTTTCTTTCTTTCTTTCTTTCTTTCTTTCTTTCTTTCTTTCTTTCTTTCTTTCTTCCTTCCTTCCTTCCTTTCCTTCCTTCCTTTCTTTCTTTCTTTCTTTCCTTCCTTCCTTCCTTTTCTTTCTCTTTCTTTCTTTCTTTCTTTCTTCCTTCCTTCCTTTCCTTCCTTCCTTCCTTCCTTCCTTTCTTTCTTTCTTTCTTTCTTTCTTTCCTTCCTTCCTTCCTTTTCTTTCTCTTTCTTTCTTTCTTTCTTTCTTTCTTTCTTTCTTTCTTTCTTTCTTTCTTTCTTTCTTTCTTTCTTTCTTCCTTCCTTCCTTCCTTCCTTCCTTCCTTCCTTCCTTCCTTCCTTCCTTTCTTTCTTTCTTTCTTTCTTTCTTTCTTTCTTTCTTTCTTTCTTTCTTTCTTTCTTTCTTTCTTTCTTTCTTTCTGCTTATGCTTCAGTTCACCCAAAAAATGGGGAAAAAGAAGAAGCCCAAATGCAAAGTTAATCTCAAAATCTTTGGAAATGAGCTGACGATTCTTGACTGTGGCGATTTCAGAAGCCAAGCAAAACGTTACTATTCGAAGCTGGCAGAGCTAACGATGAAGGTGTTGAAGGTAAGAGAACTGTGATCAGTGCAACCGTTTTCCAAATGGCAATCTCCGGGCCATTTCAGCAATTTCAGTAGGACCACCACCAAACTTCTTGAGAAGGTTCCTTCCACTCTGCTTCCCCGCTTCCAGCATCAGTACCTGACTGTAGTAGAGAAAATAGTTCCGAGTCGTGTTAAAAAATGGTAATTTTATTGCTTTATGGCCAATTCATGAGCCCCTCCTACAGGTCAGTTGACTTATCAACATTTTTACTAACTTCCCAACAGGGCCAAGAAGTCCAATGGAATAAAAGATTGAGCTTGGCAACAGAAGAAGTGTTGTTTCCAACCATCTCAGGGTTTCCTGCCCTCCTGGGTTTCAATGCTTCGATAGCTGTCAACCTGACTGCCAGAGGAGACACAAACTTCAAGAAACACAACCATTTTTTCATCAATGGTTACCTCAAGCCAAGGTAGTGAGCTTCCAGAGCTGTGTTCTCTTTCCAAATACTAGTTTTCTTCATTCTTTGCATTATTTCCAACCCAATACACTACGGTAGTCTTCAACTTACAATAATTCATTTAGTGACCGTTTGAAGTCACAACGGCGTTGAAAAAAAGAGACTTAGGATTGTTTTTCACACCGTTGCAGCGTTCCCATGGTCACATAATGCAAATGCAGATGACCAGCTGTCTGCAAGGAGTATCAATCCTTCCATTCCCCACCATCCAGTCAGAGTTGACAAAGCTTCTTGGATGAGAAGCAAAATTGAGCACAACTGAAGAAAATCCAGAAAGTCCACTTGCCTCATGAAAAAAAGCGCCTTTGAGACAACCATGATAATTGAGAATCCCCATAAATACTTAGCAATTGGCTCATATTTATTTGTTTATTTGATTGCAGTATTCCAAGGTCTTGTTATCACCTGTCATGCCCCTGTCAGAGTCTGAATCCGAGGAGGAAGATGAACAGCTGACAGGGAGTGGGAGTGTGGTTTGTGGAGGAAACTGGGGAAGGGCAAAGTCCAGTTGGGCAGAGCAGGGAAGAGGTAGAACAAGGGAGAGAGAGTTCAGAGGAAGACCCAGGCCCACCCTCCTCTTCATCCTAGCATCCCACCATGCAGGGAGGAACGGAGAAGGGAGCAATGTGGGTTGCATGGCTTACGGGGGAGGAAAGGGCCCTGATTCCCTTCATTAGCTGCAGCTGGGAACACAGTGTGGCTGTGGAAGAAACTGGGGAAGTTCAAAGTCCAGCTGGGCAGAGCAGGAGAGATGTAGAACAAGGAAGAGGGAGTTCAGAGGAAGACCCAGGCCCACCCCCTCTTCAGCCTAGAGCACGCAGGGAGGGACAGAGAAGAGAGCAACATGGGTTGCATGGTTTACGGAGGAGGAAAGGGCCCTGATTCCCTTCATTAGCCACACCTGGAAAGAGAGTTTAAAAGAGATGCATGCTGAGTGCAGCAGCTGCTGGGAGTTTATCTTGTGCTAACTTTGCTTATTTGTGTTCCTGGCATCTTCCCAACTGTGTTGAGTTATTGCTGTGCCTTCACGTCTGGAATTCTTGCTCCTGCCTTGCCGGACTAATTACCTCATTTTGCCTTGATTGGGCTTATAGTTACAGTTTTTGTTGACCACGTTTTGGACTTGATTCTCTGCAGCCAAAAACTGGGAGAGTTTTTCTCCAGCCAGAAGGTAGCCAGGGGCACTATGGGCAAAGTTGGAGCTAATAAAGGGACTCCTACTGATTATCTGATTGTGTTGCCTTTGTGCCACGTCCCGGGTCATCACATCACCTTTTGCAACCTTCTGACAAAGTTAATATGGAAGCCAGCTTCATTTTACAGCCATGTTACTAACTTAACAGCTGTAGTCATTCACTTAACAAACATGGCAAGAAAGGTCATATAATGGGGCAAAACTCACTTAACAACAGTCTCACTTAGCAACAGAAAATTTGGGTTCAGTTGTTTGTAGAAGATTTGGAAGGGAAATTATCTCAAAGACTACTCTATCAGCCATGTAAAAATATTTTTTTAAAAAAGATGTTAAAACTCTGTATCAAACTCTTACAATGCAATCTCTTCTTCTCTATATATTTTGGCAGTGTTATCCTACAGATTTCTGCCCAGATGGGAACTATAGGAGTTCTTGGGAACACTGGCTTGAAATGGTCAACCATCTTGAGGTCCTCGGCCAACCTTGATGGAGGAATCCAGGTGAAAAAAGGGAAAGAATTTAAATTTTTTTGGAACACACCCGAAGACGCTATGGAAATTCTACATTTCAGGTAAAACAGACACAAAATACACAGAACCTGGGGTCAGTCAAATGTTTCTGGAATCTCAGCTCTTTGAAGAACCTGGACTTAAACAGAAAGGCTATAATTACATGCTGATCAAAAGTGGTCCCAGCCAACGCAGGGAGTTTTGCAGCGATGGGAGTTGTGGTTAAAATAAAACATTCAGCTTTCCAGAAATCGATCCATGCATTGCATAAAATGAACTGCATCGACAGAAACTGAAATGATGATCAAGCGTGATGAGACACTTGGCTAGAGTTAGAATTCTTTATTGGCCAAATGTTTGAACACACAAGGAATTTGTCTTGATGCAAATGCTCTCAGTGTACCTAAAAGAAAAGATACATTCATCAAGAGTCAAAAATCATCAGGTACAACACTTAATAATAGTCATAGGGTACAATAAGCAATCAAATCATACTAGGAAACAGTCCATAGAATAGAATAGAATAGAATAGAATAGAATAGAATAGAATAGAATAGAATAGAATAGAATAGAATAGAATAGAATAGAATAGAATAAAATTCTTTATTGGCCAAGTGTGACTGGACATACAAGGAATTTGTCTTGGCGCAAATACTCTCAGTGTCCATAAAAGAAAAGATACAAGAATCATCAGGTACAACACTTAATGATTGTCAAAGGGTACAATAAGCAATCAAATCATACCAGGAAACAGTCAATGTAAATCGTAAGGATACAAGCGACAAAGTTACAATCATACAGTCACAAGTGGGAGGGGATGGGTGATAAGAATGATGAGAATATTAATAGTAGTGCATACTTTGTAAACAGTTGGACAGTGTTGAGGGAATTATTTGAGACACTTTGCTATTTATGTAGGATAATTATGTGCCAAATAACCACACAAAACAGTTTTTGTGATTCCTGTGTATCAAAACTGTTCAGTGAGCTGCCTTATAGGAATTCTGATTCTCCCCTTCTTTTATAGCTCTAAACTCTACGTTACTGCAAGGGAGAAAACGAAAACTATTGATGGTTTTCCAGGCCAAACTGAACTGTGCACCAGTGAGGAAGGTAACGTAACTAGTAAATTTTGCATCCATCACCTTCCAATGTCATATTTCTCAGGAAAATCAGAAAGGCTTCAAGACAGATCCTTTTAAACCGTTCCCTATTTTAAAGTCATTTGAAACATAAAGCTGCAGGTAGAAACTCCACGTAATCTAGAAGAAATGGGCTCATCACAAAGCATTTTGCACGATGCATGTCCATCTTAGAACAAGATATGGCTGATAGACCTATGAATATTTTCCTGGACGAGTGACACCAAAGAATGACACCTTCACTTTTAAAAATGGTTTTGTCCTTTTTGGTTTTAACTGCAGCATCGAAAACATTTGGCTGGCAGCTGTGTTCAGAGGTTTTTCTCCCTGATGACAAGACTAGCAGCTTCCTTCTTCCATTCCCTGGACCTGTGAAAGTCGCCGTTACGCTAAGAAAGCAGGACAGAAACCTACAGCTGTATTTAATAAAAGCAGCATATAATTACGTTGCTCAGGTCTGGTTCTTAACTTCTTTTTTATATATTTTTGTCAGCATTCGAGCAACCCTCCATTCTACCCAATAACTCCGAGACAGGCATCTTCTCAAAGGTTCCTTTTTATTTGGATAGTAACTGGCCCATTTGGGGGAATCCCGAATCTGAAAGTTCTGGGCTTCCTTACAATAAGTAAAAACTACAATCCATCCCCTGCACCCATCATCACATCATATGGCCCAATCAACATCCGTCCCAACTTGAGACTTCCCCTCACTTATGCGCAAAATAACATGACCTTGAATTAGAAAAAGAATGTTGTTATGTCTAACTACATACACTACGAGAAATTCCCCCTCCCACTTTCCCAGGCTCAAATGTGGCAGCCTGGGAGCATCTGGTCTCAATATGGCTTCCAAAGCTGACAATTTTATTTATCCATTTTTCTTTAGCATACATTAGTGCTTGGTAAACAGTGGATTGTCTGGGTCAATTTATTTTATGCATAGTAATAAGTAGTATTGTTTATTTATACATATTAATAATCTTTCAACTTCTAGCTTCTACCTCTATTATCTAACCATTGATAGAACAAATCCCATGTTAAAAAATATTCTGTATCTTCTTTGTCTTTTATCTTCAGTCTTAACCTATCGATTTCTGCACATTCTAATATTTTTTAAATTATATTTTCATCTGTAGGAATGTCCTTGTTCTTCCAGTATTGCGAAAATACAATTCTCGCTGCTGTCAAGACATGCGATATTAAATATATATTCCCTTTGTCATTATTTTTTCTGGTAGTATACCTAACAAAAATATTTCTGGATTTAAATCTATATGTTGCTTTCACGTTTTCTCTAACCATGTGTGTATTTTCATCCAAAATTGTTTTGCCTTGGACATGTCCACCAATAGGATAGTAGGATGGTCCAGTTCTTAATTTCTGTCTGGTATAGAGACAGACAGATAGACAGAAATGACACATATAATGCTAAGATTCATTTTTGTGGTCCTTGACTGGCAACCATAATTGGAATCAAACTTTCCGTTGCTAAACCAGGTGGCTGTTAAGGGAGTCACCACCGGATTTTGCAACTTTTGGCCATGATTGTTAAGCAAATCGCTTCAGCTATTAAGTGAATCACCATTGATCATCATCATCATTGGCAAGGTTGCAAATGGGGATCAGATGACCCCGGGATGCTGCAACCATTTTAAAGATATGTCAAGCGGCCAAATTTTGATCATGTGACCATGAGGATGGTACAACAGTGGTCAATGCGAAGACTGGTTTTAAGTCACTTACCTAGTGCCATTGTAATGTCAAATGTTTGCTAAGCAAATGGTTGTAAGTCAAGGACCACCTCTATAATTTGTAATGTATAGTCGGTTTTGAAATTCACATTTTGAGACTTTATTTGGTCTTGCGATGTATCTTTCTTCTTCTCCAGAAAGGTTCTTGGATTCCAAATGAAGCTGGGCTCCATTTCTTTATGGGGAGTCCGGAATCAGAGCTGAAGAGAAATGTGGCTTTTGACTTCCACTGGAACATCCCTCAGAGAAAAATCAGAATTGAATTCATCGAGCCAAAGGCAAAAATGTTACTGAATGGTGAGAACAACTGAAGACCAGTTGGAGCTTCTTGGTGTTCATCCGTTGGGAGATCTAGGTCATCACCATATAGGAAGCATATAACAGTAGAGCTTCCAAAATTTCTTCTTGAACACCATGTAGCGTATTTATTTAGGTGACTTCTTCTTCTTCTTCTTCTTCTTCTTCTTCTTCTTCTTCTTCTTCTTCTTCTTCTTCTTCTTCTTCTTCTTCTTCTTCTTCTTCTTGTCTTCCTCCTCCTCCTCTTTCTCCTCTTTCCCCTTCCCTTTCTCTTTCCCCTCATCATCATCATCATCATATCATCATCATCTCCTGCAAAATTTGAAAACATGAGATTTAAAAGCTCTTGAATTATCTGAGCAAAGCTGCCCAGAACTCCATGGCAAACAAGTAGTTTTAAACCCTCAAGTCTCCAAGAACTGGAAACCGAAAAAGAGAGAAGTCAGCTGAAGATCTCCTGGAAGAAGCTTTGAGAGATTGACAAAAGAATGGGCAATTCACAATTATTTATTTAAAAAATAACAAATTTCAATCCTTATATTAGGCAACTGGAGTAAAACTAAGGAGTTAGGAAAGGGATCTTTTGTGAGAAGATCTTGTGAACTGAAGTTTTGGCTGGCTGAGGAATTCTGGGAGTTGAAGTCTATCTGTCTTAAAGTTGCCTTCCATTTGCATTAGGCTATCTATCTATGGGAAAACAGAAGCGGGAATTAACTTATTCTTTTCTTCTGCCTTTACCAGGCCAAATTGAAATCTCAAAATACTCTCGTGTTGGGCATTTGGAACTGATAGTCAATGATAACACCATTTATTACATCAAGGTAGGTATCTCACCTATTTGTAACCAAAGACCCAGCCAATGTATCTTCTACTGAGGAAATGCCTCTTGTGGATCTCTGACCAGATATTTTAATCCATCAAAACCAATGAGATACGTCTGATTTCTGTAGGGCAGAACCGATTTGCAATCCGTGGCCGGAGAACTGAGCTTTGCAATCCGTCTGGAAGCCAAATTGCTAAGACATGGAAGTCCTGTTGTCCTTGCAGGAAATCTCACGAGACTGGCCAGCCAGAAGGTGGCGTTTTCAGTATCCTTGATTAACCTGTTGAAGGAAGCTGCATCCTTTGCAGGTAAGGACACTGCAGCCTCACAGACAACCCCCTGGGTCAAACTGGAGACAGGCCTAAAGCCTTCCTCCTTGCCTAAATGAATCTTCTGCTAAAGCTATGTGGATTAAAAACAAATAAACCAAAAAGCGATACCTAATCTGGGAAAGTATTATTCGGGTAGTCTACAACTTACGGTCTGGAATTTTGATCACGAGCCATGGCCTGTGGATGCTAAATCTTTCTAAAAATGGACAAAGGAGCAGAAACAAAGCCAATACAAATGCAGGATTGCTGAAAGCCATTTTCACGCAGGCACACACACACACATAGAGTGGTGGGATTCAAAAATTTTTTACTACCGGTTCTGTGGGCGTGGCTCGGTGGGTGTGGCATGGTGGGTATGGTATGGTTGGCATGGCAGGGGAAGGATACTGCAAAATCCCCATTCCCTCCCCACCCCACTAACCTGCTTTCCAGCTCCATTCTCCTGTGCAGGGCAACCAGAGGAGACCCAACCAATCAGATGGGACTAGGGAGGCGGAGAATAGATAGGGGTGGGGCCAGTCAGAGGCGGGATTGGCCGGTTTTCTGAACTACTCAAAATTGCCACTATTGGTTCTCCAAAAACTGGTCAGAACCAGCTGAATACCCACCTCTGTGAGGGCGAACACACACACACCATTTTATAAATAAATAAATAAATAAATAAATAAATAAATAAATAAATAAATAAATAAATAAATAAATAAATAAATAAAAAAAAACTCCTAAAGAGCTCTGAAATTGTGGGTTTAGTTATGCTCTTTTTGCAAAAATAAAAAATAAATTGCCGCCTTCAGCACTGCCCTTGTGATTGTTTTTACCATCACCATTGAGCCCACAACTTCTACTGTTGTTAAGCAAGACAGTTATTAAGTGAGTTTGGCTCTGTTTTGCCACTTTTTCCTGCCACCGTTGTTAAGTGCATGGCTGCAGAGGTTAAGTTAGTAACACCAGTCATTAAGAGAATCTGGCTTTCCCTCCATTGACTTTGCTTGTCAGAAGGTCGCAAAAGGGGACCACATGACCCCGGGAATACTACAACAGTCCTAAGTACATGCCAGTTGCCAAGTGTCCGAATTTGACCAAATGAATGTTTGTAAGTCGAGAACTACGTGTATTCCTATTCATCAGTCATCCTTTTTCTGATTTTGATTGCCTTTGTGTTTGTTTCTTAGTGTGTTTCGAGAAAAAGGCGAATAATGAGCTAAGGCAATATTCCCTGGAAGGAGAAACCCACATTCCTGGCGTTTTTGGATCTCACATCATTTTCCTTCTGCAAAAACGAGGACAAGTCTGGTCCGATATCCTGAGAATTAAATATGGATTGTTTGGTACTGTACTAGTGTTTTGAAACTATGTGGTCGGGCTTAGTTTTGGGAGAGAAAAATAAGGAGGGGAAAATTCTGCCTCTGCCTACCAGCATCCATCGGTATTTATCTGGCTAGCGTCCTGTCAGTGTGTGAGAGAGTTGAGGGCTGTTTGGAAACAGTATTTGCTGTGTGAGCAAGGAGACAGCAAGGAGCCTAGGCGTGGCTTGGCTCAACTGTTCTGTACTAGAGCTGGGTGCTGCTGTGAAACTAAAAGTGAAACTGAAACTCCTCTCCTCTGCTTCTGTTTCTGTTTCTTTTCAGGTGGGGAGGAGGGGTAAAACTCCTTAGCATCAGAGCGTGTTAATAATAATATAGGAAATACTAATGCTCTGATAGTCATTTCGAAAAATCCTTTCTTAGGGAGCCCCTAGAAGCCAAGAGGAACATAAGTGCCAAATTTCAAGTTTGTAGGCTTTACAATTCTGGAGATTTTGTGATGATGCGTGAGTGGCATTTTGCTTTTACATATATAGATAAATTCCTTTCTCATCTCTATGGGTGGTATTTTAAAAAAACCGCCCATTCTGGAGAATGGATTCGCTTAATGACCATGTAGTTCACTTAATGATCCTGTAATTGGATTCACAACTGTAGTGATACATTAACAACAGTATTAAATGGTTTTAAAACCTAGTCAAGTCAGGTGGTTGGCCCAGTTAATGCGTTTTCTTAAGAAAAATGGGAAAATCGATATACATGCTTAAAAGGATTTATGGAAAATTTGATCAGGTTATTCCATTCCAAATCTGAGTACAATATTAGTCAATTGCATGAAAGCTGGAGATCTATGGGATCAGGCAGGGGTGGGATTCAAATTTTTTAACAACTGGTTCTGTGGGCATGGCTTAGTTGGTGGGTGTGGCTTCGTGGTCATGTGACTGGCTGGGCATGGTCAACCCAACATCACTCACATGGAGACACGCATCTCCTCGCCTGGCCTCTCGTGACTGTGGGGATGCTGCAACAATCGTAAGTGTGGAAAAGGGTCATAAGTCACTTTTTTCAGTGCCATTGTAACTTTGAATGGTCATTCCAAACAAGCAAAGTACCAGCAAAGGAGGAGAAAAAAAACTCCAGAGAAATTCCTGAGACAGGAAGTCTAGTCCTGCCAAGAATGTAATAAGAGTCAATGGAGAGGCAGTTTTTGTAAGCAACACCAGAATGTTTCCTTCCTGCCTTCCTTACAGGATTAGGCCTGGAATTTCTTCTAACAACTGGTTCTCTGAACTGCTTAGAATGTTAACAACCAGTTCTAGCGAATAGGTGCAAACTGATAGAATTCCACCCCTGGAATCAGGTTCCAGGATTGTTAGTGATGTTGGGAATTGATCTAAATCTTGGGGAAACACCTGATCAGGAAAGACAAAAGGCTGTCAAAAAATATCATTCCAATTTGTAATGAAAACATTTCTCTACCCCTACATGCGTGGTTCATCGGAGAAGGAGACGCCAAGAAGCTCCAGCATGAATGCAACATGGCTCAGAAGTTAAAGCTGGAGAATAGCTGGCCAGATGTTTACAGATTGAATCTGGAGCACAAATTTCACTGTACTCAGAGTCTAACTTACAATCACAAGGTAAAGAAATACATTGGTTCCAAAAAGGTACAAACCCCAGTAAGGGATATCTTTAAATGGTATAGGGTCTTCTGCTTCAGCAGGGGGTTGGACTAGAAGACCTCCAAAGTCCCTTCCAGCTGTATTCTGATTGGATGTGAGGGGATTGGATGGAAGTTGGGCGTGAAGACAGGCAATGGTGGGATGACCCAATGGAAAGAAACTACTTGGATGAGTGTCAGCCCTTACAGGTAGATGAGACCAGGAAATTAATTCCACAGGAAGGCTGAAACTACTTTTATTGAGAGTGGTTGCAATAACAGACTCTTGCAAAGCTGGTGGACACTCTAAAAAAACCAGAGAAATGTTGACATCTGGCTGTGCTATACTCCTCCCCTTCTTGTATGTACGTGAGTTAAGGTAAGGAAGTGTCTGCCTGGGTTGCTTCTGCATATTTTGTGAGTTTCAGATTTGCTTCATTCTTCATTGCTTTGGTAACACAGAGATCTTGCATATTTCCATCTAAGTCATCTTCGTTATAGCAATAACACTTATATACTGCTTTACAGAGCTTTTACAGCCCTCTCTAAGTGGTTTACAGAGCCAGCCTCTTGCCCCCAACAATCTGGGTCCTCATTTTACCCACCAGGGAAGGATGGAAGGCTGGGTTAATTTTGAGCCGGTTAGGATCAAACTCCTGGCAGTGGGCAGACTTAGTCTGCAATGCTAAATTCTACCCAATGCACACCATGGATAGATGGATGGATGGATGGATGTAAGGAAGGAAGGAAGGAAGGAAGGAAGGAAGGAAGGAAGGAAGGAAGGAAGGAAGGAAGGAAGGAAGGAAGGAAGGAAGGAAGGAAAATAGTCATAGCCTTTAGACTTATATACCGCTTCATAGAGCTTTCCAGCCGACTCTAAGCTGTTTACAGAGTCAGCCTCTTGCTCCCCAACAATCTGGGTCCTCATTTTACGCACCTCGGAAGGACGGAAGGCTGAGTCAACCTTGAGCTTGGTGAGATTCGAACTGCCAAATTGCAGGCAGCCGGCAGTCAGCAGAAGTAGCCTGCACTACTGCACTCTCACCACTGCGCCACCATGGGCTGATGTAGTTATTTTCTACAACGGGTGACTAGGACCTGGCACAAATTCCACAATCCAGGACTGTCTCCCAAACGTTTCTTCTTGGAAGAGCAGTTGCTAGGAAGGAAGATGCTAAAGGCTCAAAACCTGTAACCTTTCTCCAGGTCCATTTGCAGCATGAAGACACTGCAACCCAGCTGCACTCCCGCTTGGAGGCTAACTACGGGAAACACTGGGATGAAGCCAACAATATGAGGAAGCTGATCATCAGCCAGATGTTCAAAAATCATTCTCAGGCCACTCTGAGGAGCTACTTCATGGAGGTAGGCTTAGCACAGGGGTTGGCAACCTTAAACACTCAAAGAGCCACAAAGCTCCTAAACGGAAGTCCCCTGTTCAATTCTGGAGCCAACCGGAAGTCCGGTTCCCCCACCATAGAGTCTCCTCCTAGTGTGGCGTCCTTTTTTCCTCTGCCAACCGGAAGTCCGTTTCCACCACCATAGAGTCTCCTCCTAGTGTGGCATCCTTTTTCCTCTACCTGTCCTAACCAAAAGCCTTATCAACTGGGGAGCCGACCGGAGACAGGGAGCCACAGCAGGGGGATGAAAGAGCCACCTGCGGCTCCAGAGCCGCAGCTTGCTGACCCTTGGCCTAGCAGGACTAAACGTGTCACATTTTTGAATGGGTTTGTCTGGTGTCAGAAGGCGAGTAGGCGAGTTAGACTGGGATCTCCATTTGACTGTCAGCCACCAACCTACTTTGCAAAGTCATGGTGATGATAAAGAGAGAAGAGACCCCCATAGAGAAGGCTTTAGGGCAGCTGCTGTATCAATCCAGCCTTCTTCACAAAAGTCCTGCCAAACATTCTTGGTCTTGAGCTTCCTGCGATGATGATTGCAGCATCTTGGGTCATGTGTTCCAGAGGTGGATATTCAGCAGGTTCTGACCAATTCTGGAGAACCTGTAGCAGAAATTTTGAGTAATTCAGGGAACAGGCCAATCCCGCCTTTGACTGGCCCCACCAACCCCATCTCTTCTCTGCCTCCCATCGAGTCCCAGCTGATCGGCTGAGTCTCCTTTGGTTGCCCTGCACAGGAGAACGGAGCTGGAAAGCAGGTTAATGGGGTGGGGAGGGAATGGGATTTTGCAGTAACCTTCCCTCAGGAGTGGGGAGGGAATGGGGATTTTACAGTATTATTCCCCAGCCATGCCCACAGAACCGGTAGTAAAAAAAAATTGAATCCCACCACTGATGTGTTTGCCATTTGAGACCTTCCCAACTGGCCTCCAGGAAGCAAATTCCCTTCAAAGCAGGTCTTCAAGTTGTCTCTTTTTAAATCCTCCAAATCATCCCTCCTGCAGTTGTCAAGATAGTATTGCTTCGTTGTTTATTGATTAAGAATTGCAGGCATTAATGCCATACGTTTATTGCAACACTTGCTGCTACCCCAATTGCTTTCCAAGCAATAGCGGTACAGATACTGATACTGTTGTTCATGCTCAAAGTCCATGGGGGAAGCTGAATTCACTTAACAACCATGTTGTCAGGATTCTGGCAGTTACCCCTATTTAAATCATGAGTCTTGAGCCAAACTCCCAGAACTTAAAAAGGATTTATTGGGAGTTAAACTGTCTGGCACTGCCTGGGTGTAGCCGACTCTGAGATACATAATTCATTGTCACCCCTGACCCTGGTTTTCCCTCCACCCTCTGGGTGTATTCTTATTCATATTCTCCAATGAGACACATCCATAGCCAAGAGTCATCAATCATGCTCTCCAGTTAGAATTTTGCATGGCAGAAACTTCAGTCACCTAGTTACTATCTTTGAAAACATTGATGGAATGCAGTTTTGGTTTGCAAGCTGCTGCATTGTTCCCCCCTCCTTTTCTGTTGGCAACTCTAAAAAGACCATAGAAATATTTTATGAGTTGACACAAGATTGTTTAACAGCTGAAGGCCTTTGCTACATAACTGTGGCAGTGATGGTTGTGAACTCAACGTGTGACTCACCTTGCTTAGCAATGGAAAGTCTGGCTCTGATTTTGGTCATAAATCAAGGGCTACCTGTAGCCATTGATCCTACATCCAAGACTTTCTTTTCCTATAATGGGCACAACTGATTTTTCCTTCTAGTTCATGATCCAAGTGCCTGAAAAGAATCTGGATTATAGGACTCGGCTGCTGCATTCCAGCTCTTTCCACCCTTCTGTAGAAAGCAGCACCAGTTTCAAGGTGCATTATAACAACCGCATCCTTTTTATAGCTGACCTGCAGTGGAAAAATGTTTCTGGCCGTTTGCTGAAGAAGTGGGAAGGTAAGATTCCATCACATGCATGGCCTGAAAGTCTCATCCTGGTGGTGGTGATATTTTACTGGAAAAAATAATAATAAAGGATCAGCGTCAGAGGTCAGTCAAGAAAAAAAACATCTTAATTGTTTATATTCATGTAATTTTCCTTTACCAACATACATTTGAGAATCAAACCAGGAAAAACTTTACAAAAACACATATTTGAGATGGGCGGCTATAGAAATCGAATAAAATGGATGGATGGATGGATGGATGGATGGATGGATGGATGGATGGATGGATGGAGAGAGAGAGATGATGGATGGATGGATAGAGAAAGAGAGATGATGGATGGATGGATGGATGGATGGATGGATGGATGGATGGATGGATGGATGTTATGTTATGTTATGTTATGTTATGTTATGTTATGTTATGTTATGTTATGTTATGTTATGTTATGTTATGTTATGTTATGTTATGTTAATATTTATTTATATACCGCTTCTCTCCCGAAGGACTCGGAGCGGTGCACAGCCATACAATTAAAACAATAAATATATAGAAGTTAAAACTAAATTAAACTAAAGGCCCTGGCTGAAAACAATTAAAACCCCTCCCTAAAACCCTAAAATTTAATATAAAAATTAAAATACGGAAAGATTGACAGATGATAGATGATAGATAGATAGATAGATAGATAGATAGATAGATAGATAGATAGATACAGAGAGAGAAAGGGAGGGAGGGAGGGAGAGAGAGAGAAAAACAAAAAAGTCTAAAAGAGTGAATGCACATTTATTTTAAAAAGACCCTTCAAACTCCTTATTTTCACAGGAATATGAAAGATTGTGCATTCTGGTTCCCTTTGCATGGGAAAAATTAAATGATGCATATAAAGAACCAATTGGAGTTATTAGAAAATAAATAAACCTAAAGGGCAGCTTTCAGAAACGAAGTTTTCTCTTCTTTACAGGTACATTCAACATGGACACACCCTGGCTGTATCTGTATGCCACTCACAAATTCCACCAGTTCCAGCATTCGACTTTCTTCACCACCGTTGAATTAACTGTCGGTAAAGCTTTCGTTGTCAAGGGCTTAATCCTGGAGCTCTATTGTAAAGACCACGATGCTGAGAAGGAAGGCAGAATTGAGCTCCGCACGTCGACAACTACCTATCTGAGAGTTAGTTCCTTCCTCTTGGCTGCCTTGGTTGATTCCCTTCTCTTTCTGTTGCAATTGTAGACTGGAGCGTTGCCAAGTAGCCACTGTGACAATATTCTGAATATAAAAACATTGGGTGAAATGCTTCAATTGCAGAGCAATTAGTGAGCCATTTCCAAAAACAATTAGAAAAGAAGCATTTGAACTTAGTGTCATTTCAAAGATGCCGGTTATTCCTTCCTCTCCCAAAGCTATAAACCTATTGAAGACTGCTATATTGTAGTTTCCTTGCAAGGAACAGCTGTCTGGAGCATTTGGGGATGATCTCAAGTCATCTCCTAGTCCAGAGAAGAATTTGGAAGAGCCTGTCTACTCGCTGTTTCTTCATTCTGCGGCAGTTGCCATTTCTCCTCCTTAGAAGCCAGGTTTATATGGACTTCCTTTAGTTAGTTTTAGTACCAAGGAAGCATAGAGTAACCAACCTTGAGAACGGAGTTCGGGAACTTCTAGCCCATTTGTAGCAAACAGTTCATGAAGATGAGGTCTCCTTGAAGGGATTGAATCTAGTCTCTCAAAGGGCTAACTGTCACGGTTCCGACAGATGCCCTAATTAAACCATGAGCCTTCAACCAAGCTTCAAAAGAAATCCAGTTTTTTATTAGGAACAATACTTCAGCACATACCCAAATGAAGTCAGCTCTGCCTCACATAATGTATGGCCTACCTATGACCCTGTTTCCCCCCTCCCCCTCCCCCAGGTTGTGTCATTTAATTATTTATTTATTTATTTATCAAGTTTATATACCGCCTCCCTCTCCCAAAAAGGGACTCGGGGCAGTGAACAACCATGATAAAAACATACAATCAGAACAGTTAAAATAAATTTAAAAGTTATTAAATAAATGGCTGAATTAAAAACTGCGACGCCAATAAAACCCCAATAGAATTTTAAAATAAGTTAAAGTTAAAAATTTAAAACCCTTCTCATAACATTAGGCCAGACCGGCCTGCTGGAAAAGGTGGGTCTTTAGTGCGCGTCAGAAGGCTGGCAGGTCATAAATCACATTTTCCAACGGAGCACTTTTACGGCCTGTAGATATCACTGCCTCTTCGGTTGGTCCTGGTAGCCTGGGATACCAGCCCTGAAGAAGGTATGCGTGGCATGTGCTTGGTTGTGGCTGCCATGTTGCTCCGTCAGTTTCCCCCCAGCCCCACCTATGGCAACTCAGGAGCAGGCCAGGAATGCTTTAGCAGTTGACACTAGCATCATGGGCTATGAACCCATTCCTCCCAAAAGCCAGGAATAACCTCTGCAATCTACTAAAGATAACTCCCTCTCTTTTCTCTTTCTGTCAGTCTGGAGATAGTTTCACACATTCAAGTTGTGGACTACTTCAGATTAAATGGACCTGTCTGTTATTTCTGGAGGGCAACCAGGCAGAAATTTAGCCTGTTATATTCAGAGTCCAGTAAATGAGGATCCATTAAGCAAAGGTTGCACTCTATTACAGAACTGAGAAAAAGAGCAAATTAAGTTACTAGTTAACAAGCTCAACCCCAAGAAGTTATTCTTAACGGATGTGTCAGGATTAAATAATGGGGAGACAATGTGTTACAAAGCAAAAACATCACTTCTAGAATTCTCTTTAGTTCCAAAAATGACAGAATTGAGAAAATATTCTTTTGGCTTATTAGGCGTCCACAATCAATCGTTTTATGGAAGGTTTCCTGCACAGCCAGAATGAAATAATGTCATTGTGGAGCCAACTGATAAAGCATGAAGTCCTCCTGGAAAACAATCAACACACCAAATTTCTTCATTTTAGACTGACATCTGCAAAGAAGGAATTTAACCTGACGGCATCTTATTGCCACTTAGAAGCGGTAAAATGATATCTCCATTTTTTTTTTTTTGGCAAAGAACAGGAGTGATGGGAACCACGAAGAGACACGTGCTGGCTGAGGAATTCTGGGAGTTGAAGCAGGGGTGGGATTCAAAAATCCTAGCAACCGGTTCGCTGCCCAGTTTGCTGGGTGGGTGTGGCCATGGTGGGCGTGGCCTATCAGAACTTCCGGGAGGGCTGTTTTTCATCTTCCCAACGGTCCAGGGGCTTCCCTCAGGCCTCTGGGAGGGCGAAAATGGCGGAAGCTGGAAACAGGCCCATGTCTGGACTTCCGGTAGTTCCGGGAGCCCCCACACAGATCCTGCACTTACCTTTATTTATTTATTTATTTTTATTTATTTATTTATTTTATTTACATTTATATGCCGCCCTTCTCCGGAGACTCAGGGCGGCTTACAGTTTATGGAGCACCATGCTAAGTGCTCAGCAATAGCCTTCATTCCATTGTATATGCCTGCTTATTACTAGGGCTTTTTTGGGCTCCCCCCAAGCGGCATTTTTTTACAAAGTCAGCTTATTGCCCTCAACAATCTTGGGTCCTCAATTTTATCTACCCCGAGAGGATGGAAGGCTGAGTCAACCTTGAGCCTGGTGGGATTCGAACCTGCACTAATTGCAGGCAATTGAGCTAAGTGCTAGATGATTAACATCCTGCACCACCAAGGCTCTGCATAGAAAATGGGCTGTGTGGAGACTCCTGGGAGGGGAGGGGAGGGGAGGGGAGGGGAGAGGAAGGGTGGGCGGGGCCAGCAGATCGGTTCAAATACCGGTTCAGCAAACCAGATGCAAATTTAACAACCAGTTCGCCCAAACCGGTCTGAACCGATAAAATTCCACCCCTGAGTTGAAGTCCAGAAGTCTCCAAGTTGCCAAATTTGGAGAGCCCTGCTCTATCCTTTCAGCTTTGTGTTCAATGAATTAGTATCGTTCGCTTTTCATTGTATAATGATTTTTTCCCCTTAGATAGCTTACTGATTGCTTCTTATTTTCAGCCTAGAAAATCAAACATTTCTACGTCTGTTGTGTGGACAAACCACAAGAACCCACCTCTTGTCCTAGGGTTCGAGGCACAGCTAGAAGAAATGAAGAAAGAAAAAAGGCTTTATCAGAAACGTGGAACTCTTCTCTTGAGGTACCTTGGTTCCCTTCTCGTATCCATTAGAATTTATAGCAGGGATAGGCTACTTGAGTGAACCAGTTAGGTGGAGTGGTTAAAGCATCAGAAGATGGGTTCTGATTCCATCGTAGGCACAAAGCCAGCTAGGTGATCTGGAGCCAGTCACTTTCTCTCAGCTCTAAGAAGGAAGCAATGGCCTACCATTTCTGGGGGAAAAAAACTCGCCAAGAAGTCTGCAGGGACTTGAATTATTGCCTAATTCAGACCAAAAGGTCCTGATTTAATTGAAAATTTCAATACTGCATCTGGTTTTGGTTGCCACGATGTAAAAAAGATGTTGAGACTCTAGAAAGAGTGCAGAGAAGAGCAACAATGATGATTAGGGGACTGGAGGCTAAAACATCTAAACAACAGTTGCTGGAACTGGGTATGTCTAGTTTGATGAAAAAAAGGACTAGGAGTGACATGATAGCAGTGTTCCAATATCTCAGGGGCTGCCCCAAAGAAGAGGGAGTCAAACTATTCCCCAAAGCCACTGAGGGGAGGACAAGAAGCAATGGATGGAATCTAATCAAGGAGAGAAGCAACCTAGAACTAAGGAGAAATTTCCTGACAGAACAATTAATCAGTAAATGTAAATGTGCCACAACTTACTGCAAAAATTGTATACATGATTTGTTTTTAAAGGTGAAAAAACTGAATAAAAAGTATTTTTAAAAAAGAACAATTAATCACTGGAACAACTTGCCTCCAGAAGTTGTAAATGCTCCAACACTGGAAGTTTTTAAGAAGAGATTGGATAGCCATTTGTCAGAAATGGTATAGGGTTTCCTGCCTAGGCAGGGGGTTGGCCTAGAAGACCTCCAAGGTCCCTTCCAATTCTGTTATTCTATTCTGTTCTATTTGGTTCTATTCTAATCTATTCCCTATTTTATTCTATTCCATATTCTATTCCATATTCTACTCTACTCTACTCTACTCTATTCTATGGAATATAATAAGGAACAATGAACATATCTTTCCTTAAATGAAGCTGATGACATTTCCTCAAGTACCTCCCTCCTCCATCTCCTTCCTTACCTTCCTGGACCAGACAGTGGTTCTGCTATCTTTATTTTTTATTCACTTTTAACTCCTAAAACTATTAGTCATCCTGCTAAGGGTGGTGACAGTCCTGCTCCAAGTCTTCTCCTCCTAAGGAGACTCCCCTCAGCAGCCCCTATCTCCATCCCCTGCATCTCTTCCTTTGCATCCTAGGCATCCGCTAAGTCTTCCCATTCCACAAAGTCTTCTTCTCCAGGAAACATTCACGGTGAACAAGAAGGAGAAGCACTACTCTTTGGAAACCAGACTGGTGATTGACGAGCGGGAAGACTCCATTTTAGCCCTCACCTTGGGCTATGCCACTAAAAATCCATATGTAAGTGATGAGCATGGACAGAAAGTGGGGGAAAGAGTCACCCTTGCCACTCTCAAGAGCTATGGGATTATCTTCCTTCCATCTCTAGGTATGTGCAAGATTGACTCATCCATATAACAGCGGCATTTTCCCTCAAAATACAGAAATATGCATCATGGTGAGGAATCTCACTCAGGTAAGTTGAAATCTCACTCAGGTAAGTAAGGAATCTCTGGTAATATCACACTACTAACTAGAGCATACAAAACATTTGCTAGACCAATACTTGAATACAGCTCATCAGTCTGGAACCCACATTACGTATTTGATATTAGTACAGTTGAGAAAGTCCAGAAATATTTCACAAGAAGAGTTTTCCACTCCTCTACTCGTTGCAGAATGCCTTATGCCACCAGACTTGAAATTTTAGACCTAGAAAACCTTGAATTACGCCGTCTTCGGTCTGATCTAAGTATGGTATATAAAATCATACATTGCAATGACTTAATGAATACTTCAGCTTCAACCATAACAACACAAGAGCACACAATAGATACAAACTCAAGGTTAACATACATGATATGGGTTCCAGACCGATGAGCTGTATTCAAGTATAGGTCTTAGCACTAATTTTCCTTATCGTGACACTGACCTTAATATTTGAGTTTTGCATAGTATTCTGAGATTCCAAATTTAGGTGCTTCTTTGTTGACCCAGCAGTTTGAAACCATGAAACTATCAAACCCTACAGGCTAATCAAGAGCTTGAAGTAAAACTGAAAATCAGTCAAGAAGAAGTACTAAGCTTCCTGGGAAAATACCAAAATAAATCTAGCATGGGCCAATCCCGCCATCTGATACAGCTGGATTTCACTCCTTCATTCCAGGTACATATATCCATATTAACAATTTAGGATTAAAACTGAATCAATCCCAAAGGGGAAAAAAAAAACAGAAGCCAGATTTGGAAGTATGTCAGCATCAAGGAAAATAAATGCCAAACTAGGTATAGGAATCCAATATCTCTATATTTGGGTATAGCTGATCTGTGTCATAAACCACAGTTAAGCTTCTCTTAACTCATTGTTAAAAACAGGTAATCCAACAGTTCAACATTTGGCTTAATGGACCAGACTCTGGATTTGAACTCTATCCTCAATTTCTTCAACAGAATTGGTCACATTTTCCACAAACTATTCAGGTACTGGAAAATATATTCTCCGCCGTCATCTGTAATCATTTATGTTCTTCATTTTTCTTCCCCAATTCTATCAATACACTAAAATGAAAACACTGAATCAGCACCCTGGTGCAGTCAAAAAAAGAGTCAAGCAGCTGACTTTGTGCTCATTGTTGCTAGTTACACTGATGATGTTAAATAGTTGGGTAATAAAACATCTACAAGAAAACAACCAAGTTCAGAAAGCAGCAAGGATCTCACCATTTGTTTTCTTCTTCTTCTTCTTCTTCTTCTTCTTCTTCTTCTTCTTCTTCTTCTTCTTCTTCTTCTTCTTCTTCTTCTTCTTCTTCTTCTTCTTCTTCTTCTTCTTCTTCTTCTTCTTCTTCTTCTTCTCCCAGATGACACAGATTAACAGAGTTGGAAGGGACCTTTTAGGTCATCTAGTCCAACCCCCCCATCCTCCTCCTCCTCCTCCCAGATTGCACAGAATAACAAAATTGGAAGGGACTTTTTAGGTCATCTAGTCCAACCCTCCATCCTCCTCCTCCTCCTGTTCCTCCTCTTCCTCCTCCTCTTTTCTGCAAGCCCCACTCCATTATAGCACTGATGGTATTACCTAATTGGGTAATGAAACATCTACAAGAAAACCACCAAGCTCAGTGAGCACCAAGGATCCCACAATTCAACCCTGAGCTACAAAAATTCTCGTCTATTGGCAGGATCTATGATTTACAAAATGCACCCATCGTTTGAGAGTAGAGCCTTTATATACTTTCTCCTCCCATTCTTCTCCTTCTTCTTTTAACATCTGGGGCCATTGATTTTGGATTGTCGGCCAACCAAGGACTTGAGCGTGATCGTTTGACTCTCTTTTCCTGATGCTTTAGGCCCAGACCAGTCTAAACTGTCATGGCCAAAATGGCCTCAATGGATCTTTTGACCTCCACACCAGTACACGGAATCTAATGTTCCTGGAGGCCACTTTTGACAACGAGTTGAAAAGAAGCACCCGAGTCTTTCGTGTGAGCGCTGCCCTAAAGCAAGACATTCTAGATCAGTTTAAATACGCGGAGCTGCAGTTCCTGAGTAAGGAGACACCATCAAGGTAAATAAAGGGTGGGGTAGGTGATAATCCAGAGCTGGCTTTAAAGAAACCTTATACTGTTATCTGTAATCTGAGGAAAGATAAAAGCAGAACAATCTTCACTTGCTGAAATGGCAAATAGGGTTGCTTGTTCCTGCGTGGAATAAATCGCTTTGCGGTCATTTCGCCAATTCTTGCGGTTTGATTCATTTCTGTTAGCCCAACGGATTTGTGAGTTGTGTATGTGGGCAGGACTAGAGTAGTGCCTTCTATGTGTCACATCCTGGACATAAACTGTTTCAAATCCTACCCTCAAAATGACACTGCACATCAGAACCATAAGCATATCAACATGTCTACCATCCCTGTCCTATTGTTTCTTTTTATTTTTCTTACATATATCCATTTCATAGATTCCTATTTCCTATATTCTTACTCATGTTTATACTTATACCTATTATCTTGTAAGAGATTGACAAATCAAATAAATAAATAAATAGAACAACTAGACACAAGGACAGTTTTTTCCCATTATTCTGCTAAACAAATAATTCCCTCAACACTGTCAAACTAGTTACTAAGTCTGCATTACTATTATTATTAATCCTCCCATCCTTCCTTTCACCCATCTCCTCCCACTTATGACTGTATGACTGTAATCTTGTTGCTTGTATCCTAAAGATTTTTATTAACTGTTTCCTAGTATGATTTGATTGCTTATTGTACCCTATGACTATCATTAAGTGTTGTGCCTTATGATTCTTGACAAATGTATCTTTTCTTTTATGTACACTGAGAGCATTTGCACTAAGACAAATTCCTTGTGTGTCCAATCACACTTGGCCAATAAAGAATTTTATTCTATTCTGTTCTGTTTTCTATTCTATAGTCTACTCTATTCTATTCTGTATTCTATTCTGTTCCTTATTCTGTTCAATTCTTTATTCTGTTCTGTTCTGTTCTATTCTATTCTATTCCATATTCTATTCTATTCATACTAAAACAATAAAAGAAGTAAAAAACAATAATCATCAACCACAGAAAGCTATGTTATTATATTGCAAAGGGAAATACCAGGAAGAAATAAAGTATCAGGTTTGTATTGGTCTTAAATTGGCCTGTTTGTTTTCTAAATGACAAGCAGACTTAAGAAGAATACACTGAAAGATAAGGTCAGGTCTTCTTTACTTCCAGCTCAACTTTTGATGATTTCATGGACACAATCCATGGACTTTCTTCCGCTGTCTTCTTCTGAATTGCTTGTTGACTTCCAGCATAGCCTGCAGCTCTGTTGTTTCTGGTAGCCTTCCATTGAAGTAGTAACCTAGTTTGACGCTATTTAGTTTCAAAGACCAGAAACAATTGCCCAAGTGTTCACCTGCTGAAGCATTTTTGCATGTCTTGGTTTCATAACATCTGTTGATTTTTCTGCAGTCCCGCAAAATTGCAAACATTATAGGAAGCTCCTTTATTATTAAATTGTACTGGCTGCTTGCTTAGCCTTTTTAGAAATCGGTTAATGTTGATTTTCACTTGTTTCTTTCTTACAACAGGTTGCTGTTAACATCATCAGTAAAATTGAACCAGCATTCCTTCCAGGTGGGCATTTCAGGATCCAAGGAACACAAAGCTGGTGTGGTGACCCTCTGTGTCCACATGCAACACAACCTTGAAAGCATACGGCTGATTGTACCTCAGGATCTTTCCCTGAATAGTTCTCTGAAGCACCGAATCAATTTTAATGAAGGTAAAGCCATCTCCATTGGTTTGGACAATCAGATCATCGGGGCCACATTTTAAGGCCACCAGGTAGATTTGGGATTTTTCAGTTTCTGCTGCTTTAGAGAAAACAAATGTTGACAATCTTCACAACAAAGCCACACTGTAATCAGGTTGTAAATGGGGGGGCCACATGACCCTGAGATGCTGCAACCATCCTAAATATATGCCGCTTACCAAATGCCCGAATTCTGGTTACGTGACCATGGGGATGCTGCTACAGTTGTAAGTGCAAGGAGCAATTATAGGTCACTTTTTCAGTGCAGTTGTAATTTTGAATGAGTAGAGTAGAGTAGAATAGGATTGGAATAGGAATAGGAATAGTATAGTATACTATTTTATAATATAGAATAGAACAGAACAGAGAATATATAGAATAATTTTTTTATTTATTTTTTAATGGCTGTACACTGCCCCAAGTCCCGCAGGGAGAGGGGGTGGTATATAAATCTTGTAAATAAACAAATAAATAAATAAATAAAATATAGAATGCAATGGAATGGAACGGAACAGAACAGAATAGAATAGGATAGAAAATAGAGTAGAATGGAATGGAATGGAATAGAGAATAGAATAGAAAGTAGAATAGAATAGAAAATAGAATAGAATAATAGAGTTGGAAGGGACCTTGGAGGTCTTCTAGTCCAGCCCCCTGCTAGAGGAGGAGATCCTATACCACTTCAGACAAATGGTTGTCCAATCTCTTCTTTAAAACGTCCAGTGTTGGAGCATTTGCAACTTCTGGAGGCAAATTATTCCACTGGTTAATTGTTCTCAGTGTCAGGAAAAATCTCCTTAGTTCTAAGTTGCTTCTCTCCTTGGTGAGTTTCCACCCATTGCTTCTTGTCCTGCCTTCAGGTGCTTTGGAGAATAGATTGACCCTGTCTTCTCTGTGGCAGCCCCTGAGATATTGGAACACTGCTATCATGTCACTCCCTAGTCTTTCTTTTCATCAGACTAGACGTACGGAATTCCAGCAACCGTTCTTTATACGTTTGCTTAAATGAATGGTTGTAATCCAAGGAGTATCGGCAAAGAGTTACAATTTCTCTGGCCACTTTGACAGGGCTCTAATCTTCGCTTACACCATCCTGATTCAGCCCTGATTTCCTTACTTCTGTCTAACAGGCCTTGTGACCGTTGCAGTGAACCGATCCGTTTTTTCAATTCATGCCCGAAGCAAATGTCTATGTGGGAATGAAAGCTTCTATAGCATGATGGTGGCCGTGGCCCAGGATGGCAGTGAAATCTTCTTAGCTCAGGGGAAACTGACAGGCTTCCTGGAACTAAAACGAAGAATCCAAAGGGATGGAGCCCATGTCCTGAAGGACGCCAGAGGTCCCTGTGTTGACCTTGCAAATGTTTTCCTTCACAGCAAGATTGGATTCACAGGCACCCTCACACACAACATCAGCAACTTCTATGCAATAGGTAATGAAGGTTGAATAGTTTGCTTCTTTTGTTTTAGAATCTTTGGGAAAGCCACTTGAATTCATACTACCTAGAATTTAAAGATTAATCCATCAGGATTGGACTTTTTGCTCAGTTCTTACCCACATGGATGCTTGATCTTTTGCATGTTGGTTCAGAAAAACCATCATGCCAGGAAGCTGAGTTTCCACTAAACTATCTCTTTCTCCGTTGTCTTCTCTAGGACTTCCCACAGAAAGTAGCCTCAAGACCATGTATGGTCACAACGATACTTACCAGGGAGTAACTGTGAATCTTCAAGGGGGCAACCCCTCTTCAAGGGGGCAGCTCCTATTTGGAGTTGAGAAGCTGCATCCAGAAGCCCTTCAAACTCAGTTGGCAAATCATTCTTTAGCGGTACAAGACTTTTTCTCTCCAAGTTTGGGCAAGGATAGTATGGATGGAGGGTTACTTACCAAAAATAGTCTCACTAACTTTAGGCTCAGAGATAGATCATAGATTGACTGGCTCCCACACGCAATTTGTGTATTTGTTTAGATTGGAAAAAACGAAGGTGACATTTTGATTGTTTTCTCCTGTAGGCATCACGAAGAACATTGCTCCGTGGACCAGATGTGGCTAACAACTCTGCACCCGGTGTAATACGGGAAATCTTTTCAAATAGCAGTTTTGCTCCGCTGTGTACGTACACAGCATGCAATGTGGAATACGTTCTGGAAACCAGCTTCAGTCATGCTTGGCCTTATCTTACGTCTCTGGGCCTCGCCCAAGAGAATAGGGTGAAAATGGCCATCACGAGAGGTGATCCACACAGAATCCTTCTAGAAATCACCCTGGGAAATAGCAAGTGGACAGGCCACGGGGAACTGAGTGATGAGGCTGGAGGGACAGCTGCAGAATGGAGGGTGACTTTTCGGAACAAACCTGGCGTTTTGGAGGTGATTGTGCAAGAGTTTCTTCTGAGAGTTTCTCAAACTCAAGAGGGTAGATGACAGAGGTCTCACATAGTCTGTGAAAAGCAATATGGTAGCAAATCTAATAGTATAAATTGGGTATTTATTTATAAATTATAATTATAGTCAGTTTGGTCCAGTGATTAAGGCACCAAGTTAGAAACTGGGAGATCATGAGTTCTAGTTCTGCCTTAAACATGCAAGCCAACTGGGCCAATCACCAGAATATGGTGAGTTCTAGTCCTGCCTTAGGCATGAAAGCCAGCTGGGTGACTTTGGGCCAATCATCAGGAGATGGTGAGTTCAGATTACAGATAATCATAGTTGGAAGGGACCTTGTAGGTCATCTAGTCTAACCCGCCCCCCCATCCAAGCAGGAGTTCTAATCCCACTTTAGGCATGCAAGCCAGCTGGGTGACTTGGGGCCAATCACACTCTCTCAACCCATACTATAAAATATCATCAGTAAGAATTACAACCATGTCAATAGTAAAAGCTATGAGCTAAAAGCCAGCATTACCAACACAACCTTGCAATATTACAACATTTACATATAAATTCTTAATATTAAGCCTGCAACTTATTTGGCATGTGTTAGATTGGAAAAGGCTGATGATGGGTTTTTATGAATATGTTCATAAAATCATATGAAGTAATGATTCACTAAAAAGAAAATATCTTTTTTTTCCCCCTCTTGGGTCTACTAGAACCCAGCATCACCCCAGAATTTTGTTTCTGGAGGATCATTTTTCAGCAAGACTCACCAAGCAAATTTAACGATGTTCTTCCAAGGGAATGGCACAGCAGCTGATATGCAATTGGAAATAGACGAGCATGTAGTGCGAGGGACTCTGGATCACTCCCTGCCCTACCTCCAAGATCTGGGATTGCCTCGCAAAAACTTGATTCTTCTCATCATGACAAGTAATCCTGGTGTGGAAGGCCTTCTGGTGCTCCACGTGGACAGTTGCAAGCTGGAGATACAAGGAGAAACCCAACCCAAAGCCAAAATGGAATGGACACTGGAGATAGAGATGATCTGTAAAGCTTTGCAGGTAATTTTTGCTTCTTCCTTCTTAGTTCTTAAAATTAGTCTTTCCCAGCCGTGTATGTTCTAGATGTGCTGGAATCACAGATTCTAGAATTCCCGGCTATCAATGATCTGGTCTCATCCTAGCAGCTTGGCAGAAGTCTGTAAGAAATTTGAGGGTGAGGATTGAGTTATGACTTGAGGATGCAGTTAAGGCCAAAGAATTGGGTTTGTCTGGTCTATTGAAAAGAAGGACAATGGATGATATGATAAGAGTGTTCCAAGATCTCAGCGGCTGCCCCAAAGAAGAGGGAGTCGAGCTATTTTCCAAAGCCCCTAAGAGCAGGACAAGAAGCAACGGATGGAAACTACTCAAAGAGAGAAGCAATTTAGAACTAAGGAGAAATTTCCTGACAGTGAGAACAATTAAATCAGTGGAATGACTTGCCCTCCAGAAGTTGTGAATGCTCCAACTCTGGAAGTATTTTTAAAAAGACATTGGATAACCATTTGTCTGAAGTGGTGTAGGGGTTTCCTGCCTAGGCAGAGGGTTGGACTAGACGACCTCCAAGGCCCCTTTCAACTCTGTTATTCTGTATTCTGTCTCATCCAGCACCAAGTTTAGAAATGGATTGCCTTCATGCTTATTTATGTTTTGTGTCTCATGGTAGGATCGAGGCTTCCCAAATCACGCACAATTAAATGGATCCCTTCTGAAGGATGGTGGTCAACTCGAATTCTTGAATAGCCTCCAGGTGGAAGATCAAGGGGCCTCCTTCACAGTAAGCACCAAGTGCCAGCCAAAGTTTATTTTAGAAATGGAGCTGAGGCACGGGTTTTCATTCTTCAACGGGATCCCCAAAGAAAATAAGCTGATTGTCCATTGTGGGAAACGACTCGAGCGTGCTATAAACTTGGAAGTGAAATCTGGCCTTTGCCAACTTCAAGCCAACTTGGAGATGGAAGCAGGAAACCGATCCCAGTGGCAAGCTGTGATGGAGAACTCTTGCAAAATGATACAGGTATAAACCTGGCCAGCGTACAGAGCAAGGAAGGTGACCTTGACAGAGTGATACAGGTGGTGTTGTCTAGGCAAAAAGGGCAACAACAACTTTAATCATCCCGGTCTGTCAAGTGGGGCAGACATCCCACCATGGGAAAAGACTTGGTGTCAAACATCTACTTTGATGTCTCCTTTTTTTAAAGGGGCATGGTGGCCTAGTGGTCAAGAGCAGCGGTCGCCAACTGTTGGGCTGGGGACAACTGGTGGTCCATGAAAAAACTTTGGTGGTCCCACAGAGAAATGTCCCCCCCAAAGCAATTAATCCAGGCTGTTTGGGAACACAAGGCTCCGCTGCCCACATGGCCCGCAGGAACTCTCCCCGCCCACGCACTCCTTACCTGGCAAACTTGCCTGCTAAGTTGCTATTTTTCCTTTTTTGTTTTTTTTCCTGACCATCAACTGTTCTGCTGTGTTGGAAGATTTAGATTAGCTAGAAAGCAGGAAATCATTGCATTTCTTCTTTTCTAGCTAATCTTTAGTTCTTCGGCTCTGCTTTTAAGCAGAGCCGAACCTTCCTTAGGACTGAAGCTTCTAGTATTCAGTGCAGGTAGCCGATGGCAGATAGATAGATCTTTGAATGATTCTGTGAGCAACTCAATCTGCCTGCCTGCTTTGCCTGAATTTGGGTAAAAGTTGCTCTTTTATATTAAAAAATTCAATATTTATATAAATATTTATATTTACGTACAAACCATGCCTAGCTGATTACATGGCCAAGCCACACCTACAAATTAGGCCACGCCCACAGAACCAGTTAGTGGTCCCCCAGGATTTAAATTTATGAGTTTGGTGATCCCTGAGATCCAAAAGATTGGCGACCCCTGATTAAGAGGCTAGATTTGTCGACCAGAAGATTGGTAATTCAAGACCCAAGGACCTTGTGACAGGGTGACAAGCTCTTGCCAACCTAGCAGTTCGAAAGCATGTAAATCATTGATGGGATTCAAATTTTTTTACTAATGGTTCTGTGGATGTGGCTTGGTGGGTGTGGCTTAGTGGGCATGGCAGGGGAAGGTTACTGTAAGATCCCCCATTCCCTCCCCACCCCACTAACCTGCTTTCCAGCTCCATTCTCCTGGGCAGGGCAACCAAAGAAGACTCAGCCAATCAGCTGTGGCCGTGGCTTGATGGGTGTGGTGTTCTGTGGGTGTGGTTTGGTGGTTTGGTGGGTATGGCATGGCTTCGTAGGTGTGGCTTGATGGGCATGACGGGGAAGGATACTGCAAAATCCCCCTTCCCTCCCCACCCCACTAACCTGCTTTCCAGCTCTCTTCTCCTGTGCAGGGCAACCAAAGAAGACTCAGCCGATCAGCTGGGACTCAATGGGAGGTAGAGAAAAGATGCGGGCAGGGCCAGTCAAAGGTGGGATTTGCCGATTGTCCGAACTACTCAAAATTTCCGCTACCGGTTCTCCAGAACTGGTCCGAACCTGCTGAATACCACTTCTGCTTCCCTGGCTGTTTTTGTGCCTGCTCGTCCAACAATCTGAGTAGCCTTAGTTTCCTGAAAATGGGCTCCAGCACGAGTCCAAAAGTTCGGAAGACAAAACTTCTGGGACCGGTGACTGACCCAGATTTGACTTTGCAGCATTATCCTGGGACACCTATATTCGTCTTCATTCATGGGAGCACATTTAGCTACTGTTATAGCCATGCTTAGGTGCTGCCATGTTGAATACATTCATTTTAATTTCAGGATCTTGGAATCCCAACAAAAATGAATGGATCGGGCCATGTGTTAAAGGATAAGATCAGTCTTGATTCTCAAGTGGTGCTTGCTGTTGGTGAAAACACAATCTCTGCATTCCTCCTTTTAAAAGGCATGGCTGTAAGTAACTGGCCACACTGAATGACTTTTGAACATGGAGTGTTGGGCTATTGCTTATCCTAGTTAGGGTTGCTTGTTTCAATTGTCACTTTTTATTTGCGAGAGAAAATCAGGGTTTTCAATGAGGTATATATACTGTATATAATTATATATATATATATATATATATATATATATATATATATATATATATATATATATATATATACTTTGTATATATATATATATATATATATATATATATATATATATATATATATATATATATATATATATATATCTTTGGTTCTTCGGGTTTTTTCCCGCGTAGAGTTGGAAATATCTAGGCGACGTTTCGATGAAGTCTCATTCATCATCTTCACCCCCAGCCAATCAGAACACAGCCAACCCCCCAACCAATCAGAACACAAGCAAACCCCCAACCAATGAGAACACACCCCCACCCAATCAGAACACAGCCAAGCCCCCACCCAATCAAGTCACACCCCCACTAGTAGTTAAAAGGAAGAAGCAGCTGCAAGCTCACATCACTCTGAGAAGCACAAGGCCGAAGACACAAGCCTGAAGATGATGAATGAGACTTCATCGAAACGTCGCTTAAATATTTCCAACTCTACGCGCGAGAAAACCCGAAGAACCAAAGATCCACATACAAATACCCTCGAAAATCTCTGAAAACATACATATATATATATATATATATATATATATATATTGTGTTACAAAGTATATTTAATTATTTATCAGCTCAAAAACCTTACACACACACACACACACATACACACACACACACACACACACACATATATAATTTGACCAAGTAGGTTAGACACCCAAAGAATTTGTCCTCAGTAGAGAAGCACTCAGTGTAAATGCAAAACAGAGAAATAATAATCCAGATCCAGAAAGGACTTGAGAGGTAGACAAAAATCCCAAATCCAGTCTGAAAGTCTGGCTGACGGTGCAATGATTATCAACAACAACAATAATAATCTGTAACCTAATGAGCGACCCTATTCTCAATAAAAGATGAAAGGAAAAACATCTAATTTTTCTCCCCAGCCTTTGACCGCAGATTGATTTCTCCAAATAAATCTTTTCAGCTCCACTTATACTGTAGGTCCATGATGGCGAACCAGATAACAGATAACAGATAATCAGAGTTGGAAGGGACCTTGTAGGTCATCTAGTCCAACCCCCCCCCCTCCCAAGCAGGAGACCCTACACCATTTCTGACAAATGGCAGTCCCATCTCTTCTTGAAAATCTCAAGTGACGGCGCTCCCACAACTTCTGAGGGCAACTTCTGTTCCTTTGGTTGATTGTTCTCACTGTCAGAAAGTTTCTCCTCATTTCCAGGTTAAATCTCTCCTATGGTGGCACGCAGAGCCATTTGTGCTGGCACGTGAGCTGCAGGCAAACTTACCTCACTGCGCATGTGTGTGCCTCACAGCTGATTTTCAGCCGATTTGAGGCCTTTTTCGGCCTCCCAGAAGTGATGAAACGGGCCTATTATTCGGCCTAAAAAGCCTGCAGAGGGTTGTGGTTTTTTTTTTTAGCCTCTGGGAGGCCGAAAAAGGCCTCAAACCAGCTGAAAATCAGCTGTGAGGCGCAGTGCAGGTAAGGGGGCGGCGTGTGGGAGGGATTTCTTGAGCATGTGCAGGAGGCACAGGGGGGCGCATTCCCTTCTGGGTGCTGGCATGCAAGCACACGAGTGCCGGCGCATGCACAATTTTTGGCACAGAGGCCCAAAAAAGTTAGCCACCTCTGCTGTATGTAATGCTCACCTTGAGTGGTGCAGTGGCCTAGAGGTGGAGCTCTCTCCTCACAATCAAGAGGTTATGAGTTCGATCCTAGGTAGAGGCAGATATTTCTCTGGGCACAATATGAAAATATTTGCTGCGAACTCTGCATTGCTGAAAGGAAGGGCGTCCGGCCAATAAACAGCTCCATTCTGTTGCTCTGATTCCACTCCGATGGAAGCAATTACAGGCCAGGGTCATTAAAAGACAAAACAAAGGGTAGTCCTCACCTTATGATCATTCATTTAGCGACTGTTTGAAGTTACAAGGGTGTGGAAAACAGTCAGAAGTCCCTTTTTTTTCACTGCCATTATAACTTCGAGCGGTCACTAAATGAACTGGCATAAGTCCAGTTTTTGTTCACTGGCACACTTGATTTTCTTTGATCATCCTTCCTGCAGACTAGACGAGAATTTCATGCGCTCCTGGAACAACGCATCAAAGGGGCCATTAACTCTGGCATTCCTGCAAGGACAGAAGTGGATTTAATTTCAGAAAAGAGTCGTACCCTTTGTGAAAGGCTGCTTCAGTTCAAGGTGGACGGCCGGCAGGTAAAACACACTTTCTTTGATCTAAGTTTCTATTTGCAGCCTCCATTGAAGATGAACCCCAAGGGTTAGGGGGAAAAAAAAACCATACGTAAGAGTAACATTTTCCAAAGAACTAAACATAGAAACACAGAATAACAGAATTGGAAGGGACTTTGGAGGTCTTCTAGTCCAACCCCCTGTTTAGGCAGCAAACTCTATTACTACTTCAGACAAATGGCTGTCCAGTCTCTTTTTAAAACCCTCCAATGATGGAGCACCCACTACTTCTGGAGGCAAAGCCATTCCACGGGTTAATCGTCCTCACTGTTAGGAAGTTTCTTCTGAGTTCTAAGTTGCTTCTCTCTTTGATTCGTTTCCATCCATTGTTTCTGGTGCTTTGGAGTAGGGGTCGCCAACCTTTTGGACTTCAGGGACCACCAAACTCATAATTTTAAATCCCCGGGAACCACTAACTGGTTCTGTAGGCGTGGCCTAATTTGTGGGTGTGGCTTGGTGGTCATGTGACTGGCTGGGCATGGCTTGTATGTTAATCAAGGTTAATCGCACCAAATTTGATTGCAGGAAGTACGACTTCAGCAACAGAGTGGTCAATGTCTGGATACTCTACCTGACTCTGTGGTTTCTTCCCCAAACCCCAAAACTTAAACCTTAGACTGTCTACTATTGACTGTCACTTCACCCCTTTCCTAAGAGGTCTGTAGGGGGCGTGCATAAGCGCACCAACGTGCCTACTGTCCCTGTCCTATTGTTTCTTTTATTTTTCTTATATGTACCCATTTCATGTATTCATAACTATGTCTATACTTATACCTATTATCTTGTAAGCGGTTGACAAATAAATAAATAAAAATAAAATATGATAAATATTATATAAATATTGATTTTTTTTATAAAAAAGAGCAACTTTTACCCAAAATCAGGCAAAGCAGGCAGGCAGATTGAGTTGCTCACAGAATCATTCAGAGCTCTATCTATCTGCCATCGGCTACCTGCACTGAGTAATAGAAGCTTCAGTCCTAAGGAAGGTTCGGCTCTGCTTAAAAGCAGAGCAGAAGATCTAAAGATGAGCTAGAAAGCAAGAAATGCAATGATTTCCTGCTTTCTAGCTAATCTAAATCTCCCGGCACATCAAAACAGCTGATGGTTGGGGGAAAAAAAAGGAAAAATAGCAACTTAGCAGGCAAGTTTGCCAGGTAAGGAGTGAGTGGGAGTGCAGGCCATTTGGGCAGCACAGTCTTGTGTTCCCGCACAGCTTGCTTTTGGGGGGGACATTTCTCTGCGGCCCACCAAAATTTTCTCGTGGACCACCAGTTGGCGACCGCTGCTTTGGAGAATAGCTTGACCTCCTCTTCTTCTTTGTGGCAGCCCCTCAAATATTGGAACGCTGCTATCATGTCTCCCCTAATCCTTCTTTTCACTAGATTAGACATTGGCATAAACAGGCTTCTTGTAAGCAGGACGTGGTTGTTACTCAGATGTCAAAGATGATCTGATGACCAATGGCCTATTTGTTCCTTAGATAAATTTTATAGTTCTTATGAAGAACCAAACCAAAAAACCCTCCCAACTTATGTTCTGGAAAACCAAGATTGTGTTCTTGTAATGATTGTTCCATTCTTGTAAAACTGTGGGAAAGATGATGACTTCTCTGTAAAAAAAAATAAAACTTCCCAACCTTAAAGTCTTAATCCAAAATAAAGGTTAGTCTTTTGAGTAACTCTGTTTCCTCCACACTTACATTTCCAGTAAAAATCCAGCTGTTGTTATCCAACCCTGCATGAAAACCAGAGGTGGGTATTCAGCAGGTTCTCACCGGTTCTGGAGAACCAGAGGTGGAAATTTTGAGTAGTTCGGAGAACCAGCACATACCGCCTCTGACTGGCCCCGCCCCCATCTATTCTCTGCCTCCCATTGAGTCCCAGCTGATCAACTGGGTCTCCTTTGGTTGCCCTGCACAGGAGAATGGAGCTGGAAAGCAGGCTTTGTTCAAAACCATTAAATCTTTTAGCCACTTTAAACTTTGTGTTCACTGAACATAAACTAAACCGTTGATATGGACACCTTTCTATCGTGAATCCCCTCTTGATTTTCATTTTACAATCCCTTTGAGAAAATTCTAGTACATGTAGGTTGGTTAACCATTATTACTTATCGCTCCTCATCGATCAAGTGCTTCCTGTGCATGTATCCTATGAGTTTATGTTTATTCCAAAAACATGGGAATTGGGATTTTACAGTATCCGTCCCCTGTCATGCTCACCAAGCCACAGCCACCAAGCCATGCCCACAGAACTGGTAGTAAAAAAAATTGAATCCCACCACTGGTACATTCCAGAGGTGGTATTCAGCAGGTTCTGACCAGTTCTGAAGAACTGGCAGTGGAAATGTTGAGTAGTTTGGAGAACCAGCACATACCACCTCTGACTGGCCCCGGCCCCCATCTATTCTCCGCCTCCTGAGTCCCAGCTGATCGGCTGGGTCTTCTTTGGTTGCCCTGCCCAGGAGAACGGAGCTGAAAAGCAGGTTAGTGGGAGTGGGGAGGGAATGGGGATTTTGCAGTATCCTTCCCCTGTCATGCACACCAAGCCACGTCACGCCCACCAACCCACGCCCACAGAGCCAGTAGTAAAAAATTTATGAAAAGGACAAAATCCTTTCCTAGCTAGTTTGCCAAGAGTGAAGGTTCCATTACTCTGTTGTATGACGTTTCTTTCCGCTGATAACAACAGGTTTTGGCGTCTACTTCTCTCAAGCGTAGGAGAGCCAGCGTGGCTTATTCTGTTACTGTCGCACAGCCTTTTAACTTCACGATGAAACATGTGGAGTTCAGCTTCCTGACCCAAAGCCGCAAAGGAGCACATGCACAAGAGGTAATTGAAGAGAATTATCTCCTGAGCGTGCTACGGTGCGTTCATTTGTCCAAAAATAAATGTATCTTATTAAATTGAACCATTCCTACTTCCAAGGAATGAAATATTATAAACCTTGATCCACTTACATTTGACCAGAGAATTATTTGGTCCAGAACGGAGTTAACGCGCCGTAAATAATGGTGAAAATGCTTCAAAACATAGTTGGTTTGAGAAATGCAATAACAGGAGCTGATGGCCTTTCTCGAACAGTACAGGAAGTCCTTGACTTACAACAGTTCATTTAGTGGCTGTTCAAAGTTACAATGGGGCCGAAAAAAAGTGACTTGTTATGACCGTTTTTCACACTTACAACCTTTGCAGCATCCTCATGGTCCCATGATCAAAATTCAGGTGCTGGGCAACTGGTTCATACTTACGGCCGTTGCTGTGTGCCAAGGTCATGGGATCGCTTCTTTGCGACTTTTTGAACAAGCAAAGTCAACGGGGAAGCCAGATTCACTTAACAACTGGGTGACTAACTTATCAGCTGCAGCGATTCACTTAACAATTGAGGCAAGAAAGATCGCAAAATGGGGCAAAGCTCACTTAACAAATGTCTCACTTAACAACTTTTGGGATCAATTGTGGTCATAAGCCGAGGAGACCTGTACCAGGAAACAAGGTTCCCTGATATCCAGTGCTAAACAACCAACACAATGTCATGGTTGACTTTGAGTTGGGACCAGAGAGACATACGTCAGAGCGTTCGCAGTGTGACTACCATTATGAGACAACCCAGGAGCAAAACACAGCACACAGAGACTTAGAAATTTAACAGTGGTTTATATACAGCAGTTATATACAGAAATATAAATGGTAGGCAAAATACCTTACAAGCAATCTATCTTCTTAACTCTACACAGAGAACTCTGCAATGAATACCGGACACAAGGAGAGAAAACACGCCCTCTAATGGTTGCCTTTATATAAACACCTCTTAAAGGGATAGAACCCATCCCCAGTCTTAAAGGAGCAGTACTAATGCTGATCCATCTTCATTGCATCAGCCTAATATTACATCAGCTTCACTGCTGGTCGGCTCTTAAATCCCAAGACTGTAAAAGGCTGAAGTCTACGCATAAGTTGTGAAATTTGTCTCAGATGACTTTGGAGCATCCCTCTCTTGCAGCCCAATTGTGGATACATTGTTGTCACCTTGAGCTTTCAGGACAAATATCTCTTCTGGGTTTTAGGTGCAGCTTGCTTGGAACCATGGCCAGCCAACCTGGATGAACTTTACTTTTGGAGACAAGTCCAGAGTGAGGAACACATGTTGGGATGCTTGTATCACAGCTTCTTCTGGACAGGTATGTCTGGAATGTTGGTTTTCAGCAAGAAAGGATTTCAGGGTTGGGCAGTTGAGTGGGCTATTGTTCTGACTCAGCCGGGTTCCCAGAGAGCAAACACAGACAAACTGAGTAACTCAAACCTTCACAGCTTTAATCTACAAATAAACTTCTTTGTAGATAAAAGACGCCTTGCAGCCAATTAGTCCAACCGGAAAAGCCTTGACAGAATTCTTCAGATAAGCCAGTATCTCTACACACAATGCTGGGTCCTTAGAACTTCTTAGAAGCTCTTCTACAGAGCTTCTTTTGCCTTCTACAGAGCAAAAACCCTTTGAAACCAGGCTTATATTCCCTGGAGGGAGGGACCATTAATTAACATTCTCCCGAGTCGCCTGTGCTGCTCTTCTATGAATCATCCAGCGCTCACTCGCACTTAGCACAGGCTCCTCGGGAACCTCCTCCTCACTGCTTCTGGCTAACCACAACAGCTATTCAGCTTCACCAGAGATGCAAAAAGATATAAACAGTGGGGGAAAAGTAATGTGATTTTTGGAGCCAAACCAGATGTGGCATTAAGTACATCTTTGGGTTTGATAGCACAATAACAGACATATACCGCTTCACAGAGCTTTACAGCCCTCTTTCAGCGGTTTACAGAGTCAGCCTCTTGCCCTCAACAATCTGGGTCCTAATTTTTCCAACCTTGGAAGGGTGGAAGGCTGAGTCAACTTTGAGCCACTCAGGATCGAACTGCTGGCAGTCGGCAGAGTTAGCCTGCAACGCTGCATTCTAACCACTGTGTATCATGGAAGGGAGGGAGGAGGGAGGGAGGAGGAGGGAGGAAGGAAGGAAGGAAGGAAGGAAGGAAGGAAGGAAGGAAGGAAGGAAGGAAGGAAGGAAGGAAGGAAGGAAGGAAGAGAGGGAGAAAAGAAAGAGCAACAGCACTTAGAGTTACAGTATATACCACTATACAGTGCTTTACAGCTCTTTCTAAATGGTTTACAGAGTCAGCCTTTTGCCCCCAATAATCTGAGTCTTCATTTTATTGACTTCAGAAGGTAGAAGGCTGAGTCAACCTTGAGTCAGTCAGGATGAAACTTCTGGCAGTGGGCAGAATCAGCCTGCAATATTGCACTATAACTTCTGTGCCACTATGGCTCACATCTTTAAGTTTGATATCTTAAAATTAGAGGACATAATTCAAAGATTGTGCCATCAGGATGGAGAAGGGATTTAAATTGGTTTCACTTTATGGTGGACCTCAGGAATGGTCCTTTTCTCCTGGAACTCCTAGAAGGTAGAAGAGGAACTCTTGAGAAATGGAATTCCTTCATGCCAAAAAGAATCAGTTCAATTTTTCTCGGGTGCTAGTGAGCCAAGGGGAGGCCTCCAATCTCTGGAACTGCAGTTCTCAGAGTAAAGAATGTTTTACATTCCTTTTTTTTTTCAGCTTAAAAATATCCTAACAATTGCAAATCTTCAGGCCTGTGGCTCTCTTAAGCAGACAGCAGCTACGTTGAATCAGCACCTAGATCTGACATGGGACAACAAGACGGTTGTACAACATCTGACCTATGAGGTAAAGGAAAGCTGCTTTTGTCATCAAACAAATGACAAAAGGGCAGGATTGTACACTTCTTTGAACACAAAGTGTTTGACGGTAGGTCTCTGATCAAGATTCAGAGATGTAAATAGACAGCTGTAAAAAGACAATTAGGAAAAGTTCACTGAATAATCCAGTCTATTGAAAAGAAAAACTAGGGGTGACATAATATTTGAGAAGCTTCCACAAAGAAGAGGGGGTCAATTTATTCTCCAAAATACTTGAAGACAGGACAAGAAGCAACAGATGGAAATTAATCAAGGAGAGAACCAACCTAGAACTAAGGAGAAATTTCCTGACAAATAAATAAAATAAATAAATAAACTTGCCAACACAAGAAAAGGCACCTTCACCCATGACACTGGCAACCTAATAGTTGGGCTTTTTCATTATGTGAAATTAAGATTGGATTACAATGTTTTCACAAATGTGCCAGGAGAGATTATCTCTCTACCTAATATTTCTCTGAGATAATTAATTCAATTAAGTTCCCATTCAAATACGGAGCTCATTGTGTATCTTTGGGACTCTTCCAGAGAAGTCTTAACTCAGATTTACTAAGTTATTGCAGTTAAGTACAATGAAGAAAGAAACATACACTTTCCAGGTTCAATGCTTTGAATTTTAAAGGACAGAGGAACAATAACGGAGTGAAACAGAACAAATGTATTCACAACGTATGTGAATTCTGCTAGGATGTGATTCTGGGCCACCGTTCCAATAATTTTAATTATTGTATTAAACATTTCTGGAAAGAAAGAAAAAAACACACACATAACAATGTAGGTCTTTTTTGTTTCCTCAGTATGTGCCACAATTATATTTCTGCCTCCTCCTTATCTTTTAATGCAGAAAAACCGACTGTTGCATCGGGATAAAATACTGGTAGAAGCTACTTTAAAGAATCTCTTGGCCTCATGTTCCCATCAGCGTATTCTGGGAGAAGTTGAAACGGATTATGCAGCTTGGCTGAATTACAGCATGAGACTCTGGATGTGTGACCTCCCAAATGTGAGGGATGATTTGGAAGGCTTTCAAACAGGAACTATTTTAGTAACTTCCGAATGTGTGGGATCCTTGGTGCTCCCTTAGCTTGGTTGTTTTCTTGGAGACATCTCATCACGAGTAACCCTAATTCCTTACCAACTCTGATGATGTTACCTAGTTTGCAGGGGTGGGATTCTACCGGTTCGCACCTATTCGCTAGAATCGGTTGTTAACATTCAAAGCAGTTCGGAGAATCGATTGTTAGAAGAAATTACTGGCCTAATCCTGTAAGGAAGGCAGGAAGGAAACATTCTGGTGTTAATTACAGAAACTGCCTCTCCGTTAACCCTTATTGCATTCTTGGCAGGACTGGGCTTCCTGTCTCTGGAACTTCTCTGGAGTTTTTTCTCCCTCCTTTGCTGGTACTTTGCTCGTGTGGAGTGACCATTCAAAGTTACAATGGTGCTGAAAAAAGTGAGTTAGGACCATTTTTCACACTTACGACTGTTGCAGCATCCCCACAGTCACGAGAGGCCAGGTGAGGAGATGCGTTCCTCGATGTGAGTGATATTGAATTGGCCATGCCCAGCCAATAACATGACCACCAAGCTACATCCTCCCAGTCACATGACAACCAAGCCATGCCCCCTAATTAAGCCACGCCCACAGAACCAGTTGTTAAAAAATTTGAATCCCACCTCTGCTAGTTTGGTAATGAAACATCTGTAAGAAAACAATCAAGCTCAGAGAGCACCAAGGACCCCACAGTCATTCTCCTCCTGTTCCTCCTTCTCTCCTCCTCCTCCTGTTCCTCCTCCTCCTCTCTACAAACTCCATTCCCTTCTAGCACTGATGTTGTTCGCTAGTTGGGTCATGAAACGTCTGCAAGAAAACAATACAGCTCAGAGAGCACGAAGGACCCCACAGATTCTCCTCCTCCTCTCTGCAAACCCCATTCCTTTCTAGCACTGATAGGTAATTGGGTAATGAAACATTTGCAAGAAAACAATACAGACCACAGAGCCCCCCCCCCCCCTCTCCCCCGCAATTTCAACTCTGAGCTAGAAATATTATCCTTTATGGGTACTTCTGAGTGTATTCTGGGTTCCAACTTCCCGTTGGAACTATCCCGTTCTCCATTATTTTTTTTTCTGAAAACTGACCACCCCTGACCCTATTTGCTTCCTCTCTTCTAGGCAATAGCTCTCTCTGGCAAACTCCAGCTAAACCAGGGGGACACGGTCTTACGATCCGAAGGGAAAATCAGCCTTGCAAACAATGAAGGAACGATTACGATGGCTTTGCAGAACAACAGCAAGCTGGAAACGAGCAACTATTTGGCGGAATTTTCAGTGAGCTGGTGGTAACTAATAAGGGGAAATATTGCATCTTTCTGACTTCTTTTCTCTCTCTCTTTCTCTCTTTAAACTCACAAAAAGACATCAATACTGTTTTCTTGTCTTGGATTATCCCAGAAAGTGACTAGAGGAAGAAAGGAGGTGGCGTTGTTATTGTTGTTATTGTTGTAGTTCGCCAGTAGCCGCTGCAGACAGCAGCAGATTTGGACTGTCAGGAAGAAAGGGGACCAGTCAGGGAGTCTGGAGAGGACTCGGACGAGGGTCCTGCGTCCGATGCAGAGATGGGGCCAGGACCATCTGGGAGTGGGGTGCTGACTCTGGAGCCTCTGGAGTCTGGCAGCAGCGAGGCCGAGGAGCAAGGGGAGCCTGTTCCCAGTGCGCGTGTGCACAGAGCTGCTAGAAGGTGAGAGCAGTTGAGACAAAAGGGGCAACTCGGGAATAAGACTGGGAGGTGATTGCCCCTCCCATAAGGAATAAAAGTCAGACCTCAATGATGAAAAGCTTTGCAGGAAGCAAAGCAGTCCAGTAATTTCCAAATCCTTCTTGAAGCTCTGTACTCTGGTCATTTTTTTCCTGGGTTGTTGGGTTTGTTTATGTTAAAATCAATTGGACTTCTGTTTTTTAGCAGCATTCAACGGCACTGAAAAGCATGCTCTTATCTGGAGGAACTGTGTATAACGAGTTTTGGCTGGGAATGCAAATAATTCCCAGCATCGCATTAAAATAGGTTTTACTTTTAAAATAAGTTTGTGTTTCATTAAGTTTGAAAAAGCCTGGGTCAGAACTAGTATGGCCGGTCCTGTTTGATTCCATTTGTACCATTAGATAGAATTCAGGTTGGCTTCAACTTTACTTATTTAGTGACCATTTGACATTACAACATCATAAGGATACAAGCGACAAAGTTACAGCCATACAATCACAAGTGGGAGGGGATGGGTGATAAGGAGTGATGAGAAGATTAGCAGTAATAGTAGTGCAGACTTTGTAAATAGTTGGACAGAGTTGAGGGAATTATTTGTTTGGCAGAGTGATGGCGTTCAGGAAAAAAACTGTTCTTGTGTCTAGTTGTTCTGGTGTGCAGTGCTCTATAGCATCGTTTTGAGGGAAGGAGTTGAAACAGTTTATGTCCGGGATGTGAGGGGTCTGTAGATCTTTTCACAGCCCTCTTTTTGACTCGTGCATTATACAGGTCCTCAACTGAAGGCAGGTGGGTAGTAATTGTTTTTTCTGCAGTCCTAATTATCCTCTGAAGTCTGTGTCTGTCCGGCTGGGTTGCAGAACCAAACCAGACAGTTATAGAGGTGCAGATGATAGACTCAATCATTCCTCTGTAGAACTGGATCAGCAGCTCCTTGGACAGTTTGAGTTTTCTGAGTTGGTGCAGAAAGGCCATAAAATGGGGCAAAACTCCATAAAGGTCTCACTGAGCAACAGAAATTCTGGTTGTAAGTTGTGGACTACCTATAGTGGGAAAACTTAGCAGGAATATAACAGAGTGACATTTTGATAGGAGATCTCTTACGTCTCAGAGAAAAGAAGTGAAAGTATATTAATGCAGCTTGTTCCAAACAATTTTTCACTGCAAAAGAACCCCTCCCAAGAGAAATACAGCTGTCAGGAGCTTGGCTATAGCTGCCTGAAACACCTTTTTATCGTACCTAAATTGCACACCACTGTTCTTATTTTCAACTTATTAGTGAGTATATGCTGCCATCTCCTGATCGAAATAATCACATACTTACATTAAGAGGAGAACAGAGGTGGTATTCAGCAGATTCGGACCAGTTCTGGAGAACTGGTAGCGGAAATTTTGAGTCGTTCAGAGAACCGGCAAATCCCACCTCTGACTGGAGATTTTACAGTATCCTTCCCCTGTCACGCCCACCAAGCCACGCCCACAGAAATTAGTAAAAAAATTTGAATCCCAGCACTGGAGGAGAATCTACAATCTATTTGGGCCATGACGCTCTCATGCCCCTGTCAGAGTCTGAATCTGAGACGGAAGACGATCAGCTGACAGGGAGTGGGAGTGTGGCTCCATTGGCTGTGGAGGAAACTGGGGAAGGGCAAAGTCCGGCTGGGCAGAGCAGGAGAGTGGTAGAACAAGGGAGAGGGAGTTCAGAAGAAGACCCAGGCCCACCCTCCTCTTCATCCTAGGGCACGCAGGGAGGAACGGAGAAGGGAGCAACATGGGTTGCATAGTTTCCGGGGAAGGAAAGGGCCCTGATTCCCTTCATTAGCCGCAGCTGGGAATGAGAGTTTAAAAGAGATGCAAACTGAGTGGGGCGACTGCTGGGAGCAAACATGAGTTTATCTTGGGTTCACTTTGGTTATCTGTGTTCCTGGCATCTTCCCAACTGTGTTGAGTTATTGCCGTGCCTTCACATCAGGAATTCTTACTCCTGCCCTGCCGGACTAATTACCTCATTTTGCCTTGATTGGACTTTTAGTTACAATTTTTGTTGACCACGTTTTGGACTTGATTCTCTGCAGTCAAAGGCTGTTCCTGGGAGAGTTTTTCTCCAGCCAGAAGGTAACCAGGACATTGGAGGCAAAGTTGGAGCTAATAAAGGGACTCCTACTGATTATCTGACTGTGTTATCTTTGTGCCACGCCCCTTTGGGTAATCACGAATACTCTTGTTATGAGTTCCACCATGAGTTTTCGATTTTTGTAAAATCGAAGTTATCCTGAAAGCAGGAATGGGAATTCAGGATGACCCAAGTCATGTTCCTAAACTTCTCCCAAAGCTTTCGAGAAAGTAGAGAAGTGGTAAGACGTTCTGGAACTTGAAATGAAATGCTGTTTCATCATAACTCTTTCGCTCTGTGTCTATTCTTGTGATTCGTCTCCCTCACCCAGCTGAAAGGACCCGAGGCTACTTGGATGGATGTGAAGGCCTGTTTGAACTCTTCGGCTGATCAAAGCCAAGTCCTTGTGGAGGGAAAGATGGATCATCCAAATGAGAAAATGAAAATAATAGCCATCAGAGGAAAAGAGTGTCTCCGGTATTACATGGGATACTTGAAAGGTAGATTTGAGTCTACCCTCTTCCTGGATTTTCAAAATTTGTCTCTTCTGAAAGGAGTTACTACAGAAATTTTCCTTCCTTCCTTCCTTCCTTCCTTCCTTCCTTCCTTCCTTCCATCCTTTCTTCCTTCCTTCCTACCTTCCTACCTTCCTTCCTTCCTACCTTCCTACCTTTCTTGCCTTTTCCTTCCTGCCTCCCTACCTATTTTTCCTTCCTTCCTTCTTTCCTCTTACCTTTTCCTTCCTGCCTCCTTTTGTCTATCTCCTTCCTTCCTTCCTTCCTTCCTTCCTTCCTTCCTTCCTTCCTTCCTTCCTTCCTTCCTTCCTTCCTTCCTTCCTTCCTTCCTTCCTCTTGCCTTTTCCTTCCTGTCTCCTTTTGTCTGTCTCCTTCCTTCTTTCCTTGCCTTTTCCTTCCTGCCTCCCTGCCTCTTTTTCCTTCCTTCCTTCCTTCCTTCCTTCCTTCCTTCCTTCCTTCCTTCCTTCCTTCCTTCCTTCCTTCCTTCCTTCCTTCCTTCCTTCCTCTCTCTTGCCTTTTCCTTTCTGCCTCCTTTTGTCTATCTCCTCCCTTCCTCCCTCCTCCCTTCCTTCCTCTCTTTTTCTTTCTGCCTTCCTTCCTTCCTCTCTTTCTCGTAGGAAATTCCGAGGACGCACTAGAATTTTCAGCTTGTATGAATGGTCAAAAGAGTGCAGCACTCAATGCCCGCCTAGTTGTAAACAAACGTGAGGAAATGGCACATCTCACCATGCAAGCGTCTAACCAAAGTCTGAATCTGAAGGCCCATGGCTGTTGGGATCTCATCATGAAGACTGAGGTGGGATGCCATTTAGCGTACAAGAAGCTGGTCTCTCTCTCTCTCTCTCTCTCTCATTCAAATCCATAAACACCACACCAATAAACAAACTTAGTTTAAAAACTAAGTGAACATAAGAAGCTGTAGATATGCAACTACAGTATTAGGTTGGTAAACTGACCTGGTTAACCATTTGGCCAACGCTGTAATTGTGCTGGAGCCCCGATTTAGGAAAACCCCTGGTTGAAGGCCTTTCTCAAGCAAATTAATCTTTAATTGTGGTAGTTACATACCATTAAATTAAATTTGACTCTTAGTGACTGTACAGTATATCCAATTCTTGCCACTTTGATCAATCTTTAGTTGTAACTCACACTCTTTTGATGAACATTGCAGATATCTCCATAATTTTATTCAGTGTCTTCTCATTCCTCCAGTTCCTTCAACCTTGCCAAGAATAGTTATTTTTTAATCCATCTGCTTTGCATGCTCAAAATATATCAATGTCTGCTTACCGGTCTTTATCATAAGTCAACCTTTATTTGTTCAGGCCTAATTAATTACTTCTTCTTGCAGTCCAAGACAAATCTATAATTTTAAGACATTTATCTTCTTTCTTTCTCGGTGTTCAACTGTTTCAGTTTTAGCACCGGAATGACCATTAACTACCATGATATTTATTGTCATTGAAATGTCCTGATCAATGTTTATTCCAAATCAGATCAACCTGTTGTTTCAATTTGACTCCAGAGATATGTGTTCTGCTCTGCCTTATTCAGCTAATAAACTATATTAACTACCCTAAGAGTCTTTCTGGTTCTTACAGTCAAAACTGGGTGAGATTACATCTGATCTCCAGCTCAGACTGATGGAAAAAATAAAAAAATTGGAGGAACATATTCAGGATTTCAGAAAATCGGTAAGATATTAGTAGGGATTGTGTATGTATGTGAATCTCATTTTTAAGCACCAAACTTTGTAGTTTAATCTTTCTTTCAAAGAAGTAAGCTTATTTCCAAAGAAAACTCTGGATTCCATTCTGATTTTTTTAAGGACACTTTGAATCCAGGATCAAATTGAGATTTATTTACTTGGAAAGAAAAATTAGGCTGCTCCCTGATGTCTATCCATTTCAGATATCTACTTCTTTTTAAAAAAAAAATAATAATTTGAGGTAGTCCTCAAATTATGACCACAATTGGGATCAGGGTTTCTGTTGCTAAGCAAGGCAGGAGTTAAATACATCAAGCTCAATTTTATGATCTCTTCGCCATTAAACAAATCACTATAGTTGTTAAATGAATTGCATGGTTGTTATGCAAATCCAAGTTCCCCCATTGACTTTGGGAATATCATAAATGGTGATTGATTGATTGATTGATTGACTGATTGACTGACTGACTGATTGATTTGGAAATTTTACATAGCAACCTACTTGCTCACAGGCGATTGAAGGAGGTTTACAGGAAATAAAAAAAACAATATCATCTCCTTTTAATGACCCCATAATCCCTTGCGGGATGTGGAGTTTGGGCAACTGAATGGAATTGAGTGTTTACTGGCCGGATGCCCTTCCTGTCACCAATGCGGAATTTTATTCAGTAGATATATTCTCATTGTGCCCAGAGAGAGCCACATCTTCAGGGCTTTCCGAAAGAGTGTCAGAGTGGTGGGAGGGAGTTGTAGTCCAATTTAGGATGATATTCCAGAGGGATGACATGATCCTGGGCCTCCACAATTGAGGTAAATACATCCCAGTTGCCAAAAACCTGAATTTTTTTTATTAAATGGCCATAAGATTTATTTTCTTGGAAAGAAAAATTATGCTGCTCCTTGATGTCTATCAATTTCAGATATCTACTTCTTTTTAAAATAATAATAATAATTTGAGGTAGTTCTAATGACTATGGTAGTTGCCGTAGTCATTAAATGTGACGACAGGTCATACATCATTTTTTTCAGTGCCACTGTAATCTGGAATGGTCACTAAACAAGTGCTTGTAAATCAAGGACCACCTGTAAAAGGATCCGTAACCATTTTAAATTCAGGGATGCCGATAACCTGGTGAACATGAAAGAATGGATTTGGGAACACACTCAAATTCACAGGCATGTTTGACTGTTTTGAGTGCGAGAAAGACACAGAAAGCCAGAGAATAGAGTAGAATAACAGAGTTGAAAGGGATCTTGGAGGTCGTCTAGTCCAACCCCCTGCCTAGGCAGGAAACCCTACACCACTTCAGACAAATGTTTATCCAACAACTTTTTAAAAACTTCCAATGTTGGAGCATTTACAACTTCTGGAGACAACGTTGTTCCACTGATTAATTGTTCTCACAGTCAGGAAATTCCTCCTTAGTTCTAGGTTGCTTCTCTCCTTGATTAATTTCCACCCATTGTTCTGCCCTCAGGGGCTTTGGAGAATAGCTTGACTCCCTCTTCTTTGGGGCAGCCCCTAATTTGCAAGATCAAATTACCATTTTTTTCTCAAGATGGTTTATCCTATAGATCCGGCACATTGGATTTCTGTATGATGCTGTCGGCTGGTCTTTGGAAGTCTCCCAAGAGATGCTACGACTCCTTCACCATGGGACGAGCAATGCCGCTCAGATGTGGGAGCAGAGTGGATTTAAGCGACTCCTACGGGATCACCTCCCCATGTACCTGAGGAGGCTTCAGAGTATCCTACAGCAAGTCCAGCTGGAGCTGCAAAGTAAGCACAGATGGGTAAAAGAAAGATGTAAACTACAGAGGGGCAGGAAGAAGGCAATGATCAGATAAAAGGGGCTTCCTCCCTTTTGGATACAAAGATAAATGTGCGGAGAGAGAGAAACGTAGGTAGATTGGCAGGAAATCTATTTGTGTATTTATTTATCTATTTATTAAATTGTTGTCCCACCTTTATTAGTTTATAGGTAACTCGTGGTAATAAACATAAATGAGCCACAGTGGTGCAGTAGTTAGAGTGCAGAACTGCAGGCTACTTCTGCTGACTGCCAGCTGCCTGCAATTTGGCAGTTCGTAAAACGAGGATCCAGATTGTTGGGGGCAATAGGCTGACTCTGTAAACCACTTAGAGAGGGCTGTAAAGCATTGCGAAGCGATATATAAGTCTAAGTGCTCTTGCTGTTGCCCTTCCTTCCTTCCTTCCTTCCTTCCTTCCTTCCTTCCTTCCTTGGTGTGCAGTGGGTAGAATGCAGCATTGCAGACTAAGTCTGCCCACAGCCAGGAGTTCGATCAGCCTTCCATCCTTCCGAGGTTGGTAAAATGAGGACCCAAATTGTTGGGGGACAATAGGCTGACTATGTAAACCACTTAGAAAGGCCTGTAAAGCACTGTAAAGCAGGATATAAGTCTAAGTGCTATTGCTATAAATAATGCTCTTTCCACCTATTTTCCCCACAACCACAACTTCATGAGTTGAATTGGATTGAGAAAGGCTGGTCCAAAGTCATCGAATCAGCTTGATGAATAAGGCAACTCACAATCTCCTGGTTTCCAAGCCAGAACTTTAACCACTACATCAAACTGACTATTACCTCTCTTCCTAAAGCTTTACAATAAAAGTAGTCTTGACTTGATGAATTGGATTTCAAGTCTGATCTACCTTTAAGAGCTGACAAATGGTGAGACACACCAAGTGAAAACAGATGAACAATCTATCAAACATGCCACTATATGTTCCTCCCAGACTTGAGTTCTTGGTGAAGAGATGCTAAGGACCGCCTAGATTTTCAAAAAATGAAAAAAAAAATATGTGTTGATGTAAGAACTGAATAAAGATCCAGGAGCCCATTATGTCAACAGCCATCTGAAAAGGTTTCTCTTATCAATGCTGAAACTTGTCTGCTTGCTTGTTTATAGAAAGGCGGTTAGAAAATCAGAAAATCCCTATGGAAATATAAATAGGGATATAATTTAAACTCAAAATAATTTAATTGCTGGGATTCTTCTAATCTCATCTCATTCGTATCAATAAATCTTGCTAAAGAAAACACCGTGGGGGATTGTCCTGGGAAAGAATTACTTGGATTTTAGCAGATGTGAAGGATTCTGGTCGTTGAATTCTTGGCAACTGCCTAATCCCAACTCCCAGTCTGTGGACTGGCACCGGGATGCAGCTGCCAGAAACTGGGCCACACAAACAAGCAAAAACCCATTCGTGGATACAGGTAGCACACAAAACCACGCCCCATTTGGTCCATGAAATAACCTCTCTCCACAGAAGTGTCATGCTCCTGTTGGAATCTGAATCTGAGGGGGAAGACGAACAGCTGACAGAGAGCAGGAGAGTGGCTCCATTAGCTGTGGAGGAAACTGGGGAAGGGCAAAGTCAGGCTGGGCAGAGCAAGGAAAAACAAGGGAGAGGGGGTTCAGATGAAGACCAAAGCCCACCTCTTGGCACGCAGGGGAAAATGGAGAAAAGAGCAACGTGGGTTGCACGGCTTATGAGGAAGGAAAGGGCTCTGATTCCCTTCACAAAGCACACCTGAGAATGAAGTTTAAAGGAGAAGCAGTTGGGAGGGGTGTTTGTCGGGAACGAATGCTGAATTCATCTAGTGCTGTGAGTTTTAGCCTGCATTCCTGGTATTCCTCATGTCTGTGTGAATTATTGCTGTGCTTTTTGCCCTGCTGGAATAATTGATTGCAGTCATTCTGCTTACAGCATTTGGACTGGAGTATCTGCAGCCAGAGGCTGTTGCAGGTTCATGGGAGAGTTTTTCTCCAGGCCGGAGAGTAAATGGAACGTTGGGGGCAAAATTGGAGCAAATAAAGGGACTCATACTTGTTCTCTGGCTGTGTTGCCTTTGTGCCACATCCTGGGTCATTACAAAACTAGTCCCTGGTGTCCCAAAGGTTGGGGACCACTGGCCTAATAAAACTCCTTTTAAGATGATAGGAATTTATGGTAGATCTTCATGATAGACCTTTTTAATATTTTTTGTTCTTACTATGTTGTTTTTAAAACATCTTACTCAAGAGCCACTAACCACCCTAAAAGATGCCTACTATGATGTGACTTTGAAACCTTTGGATGAAGTTTGGCAACAGAAGACCGATGCGTATCTAAAGAAACTTCAGGCACTGGTGCCCACGGTTGTGAAAGACGTATGGCTGATGGAACCCATCCAGGTTGCATTGAGGTCTCTCAAAACTGGCTTTGATATGGTTGGTATTGTATACTTTCTCTTGTACACAGTTCCTGGTATGACTTTTCTTAATAGGTTGCGTGCTGTCCCAGCCAGTCTATGGGAATTGGATAGTTACTTAGGAATCGTGAGCTGTCCCTTTAAGGGAATGCATCATGGGAAAAGTAGTTAAAGGTATCCTGGGAAATGTAGTTCATGTCATGTGGCCACATCTGTAATCCTGATTGGTCACTAAATTGACCCTCAATGGGTTGAGGGAAGTTTCCTCCATTCTTGCCTGGACTCATGAACTCATAGTACCTTTTCTTTCTATCGCTACGAGATGGGTTAGGAGATAACCATCTTTTACCTGCAAGGCTGATATACAAAGGATTGGTCATTAAAGAAGAACTTCGTCACAAATGTGAGTTACAAAGATACCTGATGTACCAATAAATGTACTTTGTTATGGATGTTTTGTGGAATTTATCGATCTGCATCTGCACAGCTACAAATCCACCTCTGTGCAAGAGACAGAAAAGTAAAAGATGGTTATCTCCTAACCCATCTCGTAGCGATAGAAACTGCTATGAGTTCATGAGAGTTTAGACAAAGAATGGAAGAAACTTCCCCCAACCCATCGAGGGTCAATTTAGTGACCAATCAGGATTACAGATGTGGCCACGTGACATGAACTACATTTCCCAGGATACCTTTAACTACATTTCCCATGATGCATTCCCTTAAGGGGACAGCTCACGATTCCTAAGTAACTGACCAATTCCCATAGACTGGCTGGGACAGCACAGGCTGCATGGATGTTGCTTTCATTCTCCCAAAGAGAACACTGAGGGTGTTGTTATAAAAATAGTCCAATAAAAGAGGAACACAGACAATCCACAAGCAGTAAATCTTACTTTAAAGATCAGAGATTTATTTCATGGGCAATTTGGAACATGAAAAGCCATCGTAACATTATTTATATCAATAACCCATTGCAATGAGGTCCAGAGACAATTACTAACACCCGAAAGGATAGCTATTATCAGTGGCCATGATTTGAGATTTACCCTCTTCTTTTATACTCTTCTTCTGAAGCCCACCCAGTGATATGTAATTTTACTGGATTACTAGAAAACCTTGAATTACGCCATCTTGGGTCTGATCTAAGTATGGTATATAAAATCATACATTGCAATGACTTACCTGTCAGTGAATACTTCAGTTTCAACCATAACAACACAAAAGCACACAATAGATACAAACTCAAGGTTAACCGCACCAAACTTGATTGCAGGAAGTACGACTTCAGCAACAGAGTGGTCAATGTCTGGAATACTCTACCTGACTCTGTGGTTTCTTCCCCAAACCCCAAACCCCAAAAACTTAGATTGTCTACTATTGACCTCACCCCCTTCCTAAGAGGTCTTTAGGGGGCGTGCATAAGCGCATCGATGTGCCTACCATCCCTGCCCTATTGTTTCTTTTATTTTTCTTACATGCACCCATTTCATGTATTCATAACTATGTATATACTTATACCTATTATCTTGTAAACGATTGACAAATCAAATCAAATCAAATCAATCAATCAATTAATAAATAAATGTACTTCCCTATTCCCTCATACTGTCCATCAATTAACACCCACTTGTAGGTGTATATGCCAATTCGCTTACCATCTGCTACTTTCAGTTCCCTTTTTTCTCAGTTTCCCAGTGACACTCGTGATCCAAAATAATTCTACAATTGATTGTCTTACAATTATGTGTTTTCGCAAGGTGGCGGATTGCAAACATTTTGTTGTGCTTGCAAAATGAGCTCAGGCTACGCTTTAATATATTGTTAATTCAAGGCCTTCAATTAGGCAGAGGTTTAAAGCCTCGTTGTCCTTTTCTCACAGTGCATACTCCCATGTGCTTGTCGGCAGGATCTTGTGAGTAAAATCTCCCACTCCCCCGTTATATATGGCTTTCCACAGTTTCCTGACGGCTGTTTTACTTGTAAACCATGGAGAGTTGCACAACTGCGCTGAATTAAAAAAAAATACAATGTGTAAATAAGTATATGTTCACTTGGCATTTAAATGCTTCTGTTTGAATAATAAAATCTAAAGCTGATTATTATTTCATCGTGATAACAGGCAACCCAACAGATACTAAACTGGGCAGAAGCCAAATTATCCCGAATGTTGAGCAGGCTCCAAAAATCTATATCGAATCTGTACAGATTCTCACCCAGGTAGCATACATTTTTTGTTCTCTTTTATGACTTCTTGTTTACATGGCTGTCTCCTCCTTTCTTCCTCCAGTTGTGTCCCAACTGTGGTTGTCTGTCTAGGACTACCTTCACTTTTCTCTAACAAATAGTCCTCAACTTATAGTTCAACCATTTATTTAGCAACCGTTTGAAGTTACAACAGTACTGAAAAAAGGGACTTATGGCCATTTTTCATACTTATGGCCATTGCCGCATCCCCACAGTCATGTGATCAAAATTCAGACACTTGGCAACTGGCTCACGTGATCCCCTTTGGCAACCTTCTGACAAGCAAAGTCAACGGGGAAGCCTGATTTACTTTAAAAACCGTGTTACTAATTTGACAACTGTGGTGAGTCACTTAACAACTGTGGCAAGAAAGGTCGTAAAAGGGAGCCAAGCTCACTTAAGAACTGCCTCGCTTAGCAGCAGAATTATGGGCTCCGTTGTGGTTGTAAGTCAAGGACTACCTGTCATGGGTTCTGCAAGATCTTGAGTTTTATGAATGCATTTACAAAGCTGATTCAGGTCATATAAGCCACCCATGTTGATGCCTTGTAGGAACTGTTCTGTGGCGTTGAGTTTGCCTGTCGTGCCCAAAGGAGGGGCCACATCAGATATGATCAACCTTACAAACCACATCATTGAAGAGAAAGTCGTGAAGCCCCTTCGAGGCCTCTATCACACCGATCTGGCTGCGGAATACTACAAATTCAAGCGAGCCATCATGGAGAGCCCTTTTGAGCGTAAGTTCTTGGAGGCACTTTTCATTTTGATCCCTCTGCTTCTTTTACAGCTCTTGAAAGATGAGGAGCAGGGATCTAGTGTTTGTTGGTTGGTTTGTGTCAGCGTTCCAAGTAACAACCTCCAAATTAAAAGACTCCCGGAGACTGTCATCTTCTCAAAGATCCCATTGTATTACAGATGTCATATTGGCACATCTGAGGAAATGCCGAATCTGAGATTTCTGGGGTTTTTCCTCAGCCCAAAGAGAATCCAAAATCCAAACCCTGCACCCCATAATTCATCACATGGTCCAATCATTGCTTATTCCAACTGGAAACCATCCCTCCAGTCACTTCCCTCCAGGTGCAGGGCAACATGTCCTTGACTCTCTGAGAAAGGAATGTTGTTGTGGCTAATTTTCCACTGCTCCTTGAAGTCCCTGTCCCAAATTCCTAGGCACTGAATGTGGCAGCCCAGAAGCCTCCAAGAATAATGACTTCCAAGCTGACCATTTGTTTGCTTGCTTGCTTGTAACATAGTGGTTGTTTCCCCCTCCCCCAATGAAGAGGTCTTCCACCCCACAAGGGGCCCTACAAGACCAACAAGTAATGCAGGGGTGTCCAACCTTGGCCACTTTAAGTCCTATAGACTTCCTATTCTGGGAGTTGAGGTCCACAGGTCTTAAAACGGCCAAGATTGGACACCCCTGCTCTAAATTATAAACTCTTCCATTCCATAGTTGAGGGACGAGGGCATCTAGATGGCTTCTAGACAATGAAGACTTGTCTGGAAGACTGTTCGGGTAGAATCTGATTTCGATGTCATATTCCAGAATAATATTTGGGTTTAGTCGGGATGGTCCAAAGTCTGAACTTTTTCTGACAAAACAGCTGTGCTGACTGGGGAGTTCTGGGAGTTGAAGTCCACAAGTCTTAAAATGGCCAAGATTGGACACGCCTGAAGTAACTGCATGATGTTATGTTTGGACTCCACCCAGATCAAGCCTTGTTGATGGGTACCAAGCACCTATGGACATTTGATGGGAAAGTATACAGCTTGACCTCCAACTGCAGTTTGCTGCTGGCCAAAGATTTTTCCCAGGATGCCTTTACTGTCATCCTAAACCAGAGCAGTGGTGCGGACAGATCTTTATACCTCAATATGAAGAAAAGGGTTGTCATCATTTATCCCGCACTGAAGGTAAAAATTGGAATTTCAATTAAAGTTTTAGCTGTTATCAATCCAGACAAAAGCAAAATGGATGGAGGGCAGAGGTGGGATTCAAATTTTTTAAAAACCGGTTCTGTGAGCGTGGCTTAGTTGGTGGTCGTGGCTTGGTGGTCATGTGACTCGCTGGGCGTGGCCAACTCAATATCCCTCACATTGAGGCACGCATCTCCTCGCCTGGCTTCTCATGACTGTGGGGATGCTGCAGCAGTCGTAAGTGTGAAAAAGGGTCATAAGTCACTTTTTTCAGTGCCGTTGTAACTTTGAATGGTGACTCCACACAAGCAAACTACCAGCAAAGGAGGGGAAAAAACTCCAGAGAAGTTCCTGAGACAGGAAGTCTAGTCCTGCCAAGAATGTAATAAGGGTTAGTGGAGAGGCAGTTTCTGTAAGCAACACCAGAATGTTTCCTCCCTGCCTTCCTTACAGGATTAGGCCAGTAATTTCTCCAAACTGCTTAGAATGTTAACAACCAGTTCTAGAGAATAGGTGCGAACTGGTAGAATCCCACCCCTGATGGAGCGAGATGCTAAGGTTAATTAATGGTGCATCCAAGCTCCCCCCCCACTCTATTTTTTGATATTTACAATCAGGTGATAGGTATGTCAACTATCCGTCCTTCCCCATTTTGGATAATAGCATAACAACAAATCCCAAGGCACTAAACCAAGAATTTGGGTTCATAGAATGTAGAACAAAAGGGTTGGAAGCAGTGGTGGGATTCAAAAATTTTTTACTACCGGTTCTGTGGGTGTGGCTTGGTGGGCGTGACAGGGGAAGGATACTGCAAAATGCCCATTCCCTCCCCACCCCACTAACCTGCTTTCCAGCTCCGTTCTCCTGTGCAGGGCAACCAAAGAAGACCCAGCCGTCTCGGAAGCAGAGAATAGATTGGGGCGGGGCCAGTCAGAAGCAGTATTTGCCGGTTCTCTGAACTACTTAATATTTCCACTACTGATTCTCCAGAACTGATCAACTTGCTGAATACCACCTCTGGTTGGAAGAGACCTTGGAAGTCTTCTAGTCCAACCCTGTTTGAGCAGGAGATTCCATTTTAGACAATTGGCTATCCAATTTCTTCTTGGAAACCTCCAGTAATGCAGCACCCACAGCTTCTATAGGCAAGGCATTCCATTAATCTGTTGATTAATTGTTCTCCCAATTTCTCCTTGGTTCTAGTTTGGATCTAGGTTGGATCGCCTAGATCAACCCTAGGTTGAGTTCAATTTAGGTTGGGAAAGAGACTCCGTCCACATACTCAGCTCTGATTGAAGAGTAACCTAAATCATCCACATATTTCTCCTGGCTTGCATAAGTAATTCCTCTTGTAAGCAATCTCCCCAAGCTGGATTTTTTTAAAAAAACTTGTTTTCAAATAGATCTACAAGCAATACAACACTTCGCTGTTGAAGGACTGCGGGAGTTTTGACGTCCCTCTCCAAGAAAATGGCACCACAGTCCAGGTGGACACAAACCAGGTTGAAATGACTGCAGCCAATGGAGCCTTGTTTTTTTGTGACCTTCGTTATGATTTCTGCACTTTTACCTTGGATGGATGGCATCATGGTTTGTACGAAGCATTCAGATGTGACAAAAGCATTCACTTTAAGAATGAATGGGTGTTTTTTAATGGAACATTAAAATAAGATAGAAGCATGGGGCATTCTGCGATTCTGTCAAAGCTGCCCTTTGTAATCTGCAGGGTATTCGGAGTTTTGCAGCGTTAATTCAGTGCCAGAAAAATAAACACAGATGGCTGATGCTTCATTTAACATCTTTATAAACATAATAAGTAGATTTTACAAACCAGTTGTAGATTTTTCCAACATGGAGCAAACTCAGACAGAAACATTTGCAAATAACTTCAGTAGCAACTCAGGAGCCCAGAAAGTTTCATTTTCAGCAGGCAAGCAAGTTAGTTTCATCTTCGATAGACAAACTCAGAGCTTAACATAGCTTCAGAGCTGCAGAGTTTAATATAATTTAATATAACAATGACCTCATTGATGACCCTTAGTCTGTTAAGAACCTAGGAGTATTCATATCTAATGACCTAAGTGCCAGAGCTCACTGAAACAGCATTGCCAAAAAGGCATTAAGAGTTGTAAATCTAATCTTATGAAGCTTCTCCTCTGGAAATATTGAATTGCTAACTACAAAACCTTTGCTAAACCAATACTCGAATACAGCTCATCTGTCTGGAATCCGCACTGTATATTCAGAGGTGGGATTCAATTTTTTTAACAACCGGTTCTGTGGGCGTGGCTTAGTTGGTGGGCGTGGCTTGATGGTCATGTTATTGGCTTGGCGTGGCCAACTCAACATCACTCACATCGAGGCACGCATCTCCTCGCTTGGCCTCTCATGACTGTGGGGATGCTGCAACACTCATAAGTGTGAAAAATGGTCATAAGTCACTTTTTTCAGTGCCATTTTAACTTTGAATGGTCACTCCACACAAGCAAAGTACCAGCAAAGGAGGGGAAAAAAAACTCCAGAGATGTTCCTGAGACAGGAAGTCTAGTCCTGCCAAGAATATAATAAGGGTTAACGGAGAGGCAATTTCTGTAAGCAACACCAGAATGTTTCCTTCCTGCCTTCCTTACAGGATTAGGCCAGTAATTTCTTCTAACAACTGGTTCTCCGAACTGCTTAGAATATTAACAACTAGTTCTAGCGAATAGGTGCAAAGTAGTAGAATCCCACCCCTGTGTATATCGGACATTAATACAATCTAGCGAGTCCCGAAGTATTTCACGAGAAGAGTACTATGCTTCTCTGCTCACAACAGAATACCCAATATCACCAGACTTGAAATTTTGGGCTTGGACAATCTTGAACTATGCCGCCTATGGTTGGACTTAAGCGTAGTACACAAAATTATCTGCTACAATGTCCTACCAGTCAATGACCACTTCACCTTCAACTGCAACAATACAAAAGCACACAATAGATACAAACTCAATGTTAACCGCTCCAAACTTGATTGCAGAAAGTACGACTTCAGCAACCGAGTGGTCAATGCCTGGAATGCACTCCCTGACTCTGTTGTTACATCCTCTAACTCCCACTCCTTTAACCTCAAACTAACCACTATTGACCTCACCGCATTCCTAAGAGGTCTGTAAGGGGGCGTGCATAAGTGCACCATCGTGCCTACCGTCCCTGTTCTATTGTCCCCATTTAATCGTACTTAGTTTCTGTATTCTTACTCATGTTTATATTTATACCTATTATCCTGTAAGCGTTTGACAAATCAAAATAAATAAATAAAATAAATAACTGCAAAATTGCAGAGCTTAATATAGAGCCATGCCTAAGCTATTTCTTGTTTCAGTTTCCAAACTCATTGGCTGATTTAATTGCTATGCCTATTCACTGGCTGACCTTGTTGCTATGCTCTATTCTACTTCATGAATATACTCTGACACAGGGATTCAGTTTTCTTTTCCCTGTTCTTTCTAGGTGTGTCTGCTGGTCTTTTTGGTACCAATGATAACGAAGCTGGAAACGAATGGATGCTTCCTGACCGCTCTCTGGCTAAGAGCTTGCCAGAATTCATACAAGCATGGCAGGTATTTGGCAGGGGAAATCTTGAACACAAAAGGAAAGCTGCAAATAAGATAGGGCTAGGAGTACAATTGGTCAACGGTTAAAGACGTTGAAAAGCTAACCGCCTGGGTTCGAGACCCAAGCACCGCCTGATGGGGTGAGTGAGTTCCTGTTATTTGCTCCAGCTCCTGCCCATCTACCAGTTCAAAAGCAAGCAAGTAGATAAATAGGTACCACTTCGGTGAGAAGGCAGCAGTGTTCCATGTGCCTTTGGCATATAGCCATGCTGGCTTCGTGATCCTGGGAAATTTGGGGCTCCATTATAGTGATAAGTCAAGGACTACCTGTACTGTAAAGAAATAGTCAAGTTGAAAGTAGCGACAAAGCAAATGTCAAGATTTGTTCCTCCATGAATGCTGATGGTGGAACTCATAAGATATGTATGAATAGCTGGTCTCTTTAGAGATGTGATATTTGCTGAATGCATAGCCATTCATTCTGGGTAAATAACCTTGTCCTTCAAGGCGGACATAAGCTATGCAACCCAAGCTCTGAATTGTTTACGCTGACAAGGGGTGTGTTTGATTTTTCTCCTCCAAGGTGAACGGCTGTTGCGGGGAAGTCAAGGGAGATGGCAAATCTTGCATCAATGAGCAGAGTGCTACAATCTGCCAGATCTTTTTCCAGGATCCTGCCTCACCTTTTAGGAACTGTTTTGGAGTTGTAAGAATATATAATGCTAATGATATACTGTATAATGGTTTAGGGATTGGATGATAAGAAAAAATAGATTGTGCCACTGGCAGGGGGTTGGATTGGAAGATCTCCAAGGTCCCATCCAGCTCAATGATTCTGTGCTGTAACCTCAGAGTAAGAGGTATGTTTATAGCTATGATTATAACTGCTGTAAAAAAAGGGAAGCTATTTTTTAAAAGTTCTTTTCTGTCTTTTGCATCTGTGACTTCTTTCTTTCTTTCTTTCTTCCTTTCTTTCTCTTCCTTCCTTCTCTTTTCTTTTTCTTTCTTTTCCTTCCTTCCTTTCCTTTTCTTTCTTTCTCTTCCTTCCTTTCTTTCCTTCTCTTTTCTTTCTTTCTTTTCCTTCCTTCCTTCCCTTCCTTCCTTCTCTTTTCTTTCTCTTCCTTCCTTTTCTTCCTTCTCTTTTCTTCCTTTCTTCTTTTTTTCTTTCTTCTTTCTTTCTTTCTTTCTTTCTTTCTTTCTTTCTTTCTTTCTTTCTTCTTCTCTTCCTTCTTCCTTTCCTTCCTTCCTTCTTCTTCTCTTCTTCTTTCTTTCTTTCTTTCTTTCTTTCTTTCTTTCTTTCTTTCTTTCTTTCTTTCTTTCTTTCTTTCTTTCCTTCCTTCCTTCCTTCCTTCCTTCCTTCCTTCCTTCCTTCCTTCCTTCCTTCTTTCTTTCTTTCTTTCTTTCTTTCTTTCTTTCTTTCTTTCTTTCTCATTCATTTACACATCTTTATGGATTCTTTTCCTACTAAAAAAAATACTTGTACTTTTCTATCATTTTAGTTTGGTTTATGTTTTATGAGCACATTCAAACAGATGTTCTTCACTTGAGCCAGACTGAAAGAGACTGCTATATTTACCCAATAAACATCTAGACATTTTTCTCTTCTTTTTCTTAAAAGGTGAACCCTGAACCGTTCTACCACTGGTGTAAAACTGACTTGTGTGAACAACAGAGCATCAAAGCTGCCTGTAACTTAGCTGCAGCCTTCAGGCATCTGTGCAACCGGAATTTCATCCCAATAGAGATGCCCCTTCAGTGTGGTAAGATGTTCCACCTCCAACACACCACCAAATAAATTACAGACTTTAGAACTGTTGATGTAGAACTGTCATACCTCGCCACTCAAATATGTCACATTACAATCATTACAGGTTTACAACCATTTCGTTGAGCAACAGTTTGAAGTTACATTGACACCGAAAATAGTGACTTACAGCTGGTCCTTGAACTTCTGACTGTTGCAACATCCCCATCGACACACAGGCCAAATATGGACGCTTGGCAAGCCGCATCTATTTACAATAATTGCAGTGTCATGGGGTCATGTGATCACCATTTACAGCTGGCTTCCAAACAGCAAAGTCAATGGGGGAAACCGGATTTGCTTAACCACACAGGCAAAAACAGTCGTAAAATCAGTCGTGATTCACTTAACAACTGCTTGCTCAGCGATGGAAATTCTAGTCACAGTTGTAGTCCTAAATTGGGGACCCTCTGTACTGTAAGCTGCCTAGAGTCATGTAAAACTGAGATGGGTGGTTGCATAAATCAAATGAATAACTAAATAACGACAATTTTATTTCATTTCAGAGACAGGCAAAGTGAGGCTGAGAAGCAGCTGGTTGCTTGAAGCTATGCTTGCAACAGAGGGAGGATCTTCCTACTTAAATTCCCCCACCAATCCCAAGCTCAACTCTAACAAGATCATAAGCTTCGTCTTACAAAATTTGTCCCGTATTGGCTTAATGAAAAGACTGGAGGAGCTGTTAAGATTAGCTTTGACGGTTGAAGTAGCCACCAACTGTTCGACCATCTGGAAGAACTCCTCAAAACTGCTTCTCCTTGCGTTTACCATGTTAAAGAAGATACCACTCGAAAAGTATCCAGCAAAACGTTCTCGGGAAAGAGTTGCAGAATGTTAAAATTAGATCTCCTTGTAGCCATCAGTTTAGAATAATTTTGGAGAAGACTTGTACTGGGATTCCCCCCCCCCGCCCCCCCCCCCCCCCCCCCCACTGCTCCTAATAACCAAATAAGGTTTCAGTTATGTTCAACAGAGGTGGGTATTCAGCGGGTTCTGATCAGTTCTGGAGAACCGGTAGCTGAAATTTTGAGTAGTTCGGAGAACCGGCAAAGACCACCTCTGACTGGCTCCATCCCCATCTAACCTCTGCCTCCTGAGTCCCAGCTGATTGGCTGGGTCTCCTTTGGCTGCCCTACATAGGAGAACAGAGCTGAAAGCAGGTTAGTGGAGTGGGGAGGGAATGGGATTTTGCAGTAACCTTCTCCCAGGAGTGGGGAGAGAATGGAGATTCCACCACACCACGCCCACCATGCCACGCCTACAGAACCGGTAGTAAAAAAAATTGAATCCCACCCACTGATGTGTTTGCCTTTTGAGACCTTCCCAACTGGCCTCCAGGAAGCAAATTCCCTTCAAGAGCAGGTTTTCAAGTTGTCTCATTTTAAATCCTCCACAAATCATCCCTACTGCAGTTGTCAAGAAGATAGTATTGCTTCATTGTTTGTTGATTAAGAATTGCAGGCATTATTCTGTCCTGTACAAAGGCAGATAGATACAGTAACTCCACAAGGCATCCATCCAAAGTCTTTTTATTGGTATATCAGGCATCCTCAGTAACTCACAGTTATGAACGAGAGTCTTCTCAATGTCCAATTCTTTGCATATCTGTCTTTCTGGGTTAAAAAGATGGTTATCTCTTATCTCTTTCATCCAGGGGTGGGATTCGACAGGGTTAACTACCAGTTTGGTCATTTACAAGGTTCGGTGATTTACGATGTGCTTCCCTGCACGCTGCCGGGTGTATGCCTGTAAATCGTCATCAGCATGCTGCAGTGCAGAGAAGCAGCCTTTCAAAAAGCCCTTTTTTCCTGCTTTTTTAACTGCAGCTGTGCCTCGCACGGCAGCTGAAGTTGAAAAAAAATCAGGAAATAAAGGTCAGGTAAGACCCCCGGTGGGCAGGTGGGCAAAAACATCAGCAGAGATAGAACCGGTTCTATGTCTGCTGCTCTTCAGAGCTACCAGTTCTACCGAGGTGGACAGAACCTGTAGAAACCCACCCCTGCTTTCATCCCATATCATAGAAGCGGGGTAGAGATGCTAACACAAGGCTGGGTTCAGGCAGCCTGGGTTCAAGTGAAGAAACCTCCCCCCACCTACCAAGGGTTAATTCAGTGACCAATCGGGATTACAGATGTGACCACATGACATGGACTACATTTCCCAGGATATCTTAACAACATTTACCATGATGCATTCCCTTAAGGGGACAGCTCCCAATTCCCAACAAACTATCCAATTCCCATTAACTATAACTGGCTGGACAGCACAGGCATTAATGCCATACCTTTATTGCAACTTTTGCTGCTACTCCAATTGCTTTCCAAGCAATAGCGGTACAGATGCTGATACTCTTGTTCATGCTCAAAATCCACAGTGGAAGCTGAATTCACTTAACAACCATGTTGTCAGGATTCCGGAAGTTACCCCTATTGAAATCATGAGTCTCGAGCCAAACTTCCAGAACTGAGGTTAGTTAGCAGGTTAGTGGGGTGAGGAGGGAATGGGGTTTTGCAGTAACCTTCCCCCAGGAGTGGGATGGGAATGGACATTTTACAGTATCCTTCTCCTGCCATGCACACCATGCCATACTCATAGAACTGGTAGTAAAAAATTTTGAATCCCACCACTGATGTTCAACCACATCTGAGATAATTAGAGTTGAAATGGAAGGGCATTGACATCTGGAATCGACTTTCCACAACAGCTTGTTCTTTTTGGAAACTCCCCATTTTCAGATGATACAAAACCCCACCCTTTTGGAAAGTTTTAACACCTCCCTACCACACATACACACACACATCGAACATACACAAAGAAAAACGCCCTGGGGGAAAAATAGCTGAGGAATCTCTGATTTGCTGTAGGACTTTAGAACCAAAAGTGAAATAGTTAAATAAAAAGCAGAATTAAAATGTGAAATGGTTGCAGTTGTTTTATTGCTTATGTATTTGTATGCCCATTTTACTTAATATTATAACGTAGGACCGCATAGATTGGAAACATGTGGAAGAGGCTTTCATCCTTCAGCAGATAGACAGTGGCTAAAATGATGTAATGATGAATGAAATAATCTATATATTGTTGGAAGAAATATCCTTCTGGGTTTAGTTCCAAGTGGGGAAAAAGACACTGGAAGCATGGAGGCTGTTTGGAAGGTTTAATGGTGGACAGGACCACATGGCGTGGAGCTCCAGAGTGAAAAGGAAGGATGATCACATGTTTCAAGGTGAAGGAAGAGATCAAGAAGAGCTGATATGCTGAGAGTGCCTGGGTTTTATAACCTTTGTTGGGATTTGAATTGAAGCTTGTACTCTGATTGGTTGTCAGACTCCCATGGGGCCATGCAGGAGCAATTCTGTAGGCTGTCCTGAGTCCCAGGCTTGGTTGAGCCTTGCTGGATGATGATGCACTGAAAAGGGCTTTTGGCAATTGCTATAGCTTTACCTGGAGATCTTTGTTATGTGAAGTATTCTGGCCCAGGCCTTAATGGCCCACCCATTAACAAAGGTGGGGGTGAGCTTCTGCTTCTGAGTTTCTAATCTTTTTAGAGGAAATATTCTGCCTTTTTAATATTTCCTAGGATATTTCAATTTTCTAGGAGAGGGGTGGGTGCTAATTTCCTACAATATATAAAAGCAAAATGCCACTCAAGCATCATCACAAAATCTCCAGAATCATAAAATCTACAAACTTGAAATTTGGCACGTATGTCCCTCTTGGCTTCTAGGTGCTCACTAAGAAAGGATTTTTCGAAATGACCATCAGAGCATTAGTATTTCCTATATTATTATTATTAACACGCTCTGATGCTAAGGAGTTCTACTCCCCCTCCCCACCTGAAAAGAAATCTCTTCCAAATGCAAAACACAAGCAGAGGAGTTTCAATTTTAGTTTCACAGCAGCAACCAGCTTTAGTACAGAACAGTTGAGCTAAGCCATGCCCAGGCTCCTTGCTGTCTCCTTGCACACACAGAAAATACTCTTTCAGTTTCCAAACAGCCTGCAACTCTCTCACACATTGACAGGACGCTAGCCAGATGGATGCTGGTAGGCAAAGGCAGAATTCCCTGCCCCCCCCTTATTTTCCTCCCCAAAAACTAAGCCTGATCACATAGTTTCATAGCGAAGCAGGGGTATCAAGCTTGTGTGTGTGTGTATACACGTATGTATACACATGCATATACATATTACATATATACATGCACACACACATATATTAGTATATAATAGTATTATTTATATGAATTATACATCAATACTATATGTATGTATGTATGATTATATATATATATGCATTTGTACATCTGTATGTGTACGTACAGTATATGTATATGTAAAAGCAAGATTACAATTTTAATAATCTTAATTATTATTAAAAGAAGCATTTCACATCATCGCTTAGAACTTCATGTTCGGGAGTCCAACTCCCCTCCCCCAACCCCTCCCCCCCCGCCCCATATTGGCTGGGAACCTTGGGACCTGGAGTCCCAAACCATTCCAGGCGTGGAAAGGCAGTCTCGACCTCCTAAGGACCATCGAGAGCGTAGCGGCTAGATCGGGGGTGGGTGGGAATGGGGTGGGGTGCGGCTTTCGCGACGCTTTTACGACAGCGCCTCTTTCCCTCGGCGGCCGGAAGCGCCGCTTGGGGAGGCGGAAGCGGAAGCGCTCGGTGGGGGGGCAAAGGGGAGGGCGCAGCGGGAGGAAAATAAAGAAGAGGCGGCGGCGGCGGCAGAGGAGGAGGGCGCTGGGATGCGACGGAGGGACGGTGGTGAGTGGCTCCTTGCCGCGCCTTCACACGCACACACCCCCCCACGGGGGGCCAGCCCAGCCGCCGGGGTTGCAGCAGCAGCAGCAGGCCGGGTCGGGGAGTGGGGGGAGAGTCCTTATGGGGTTGGGAGTGGGGGTCTCGCCCACAGAGGAGTCGCATTTCCCCTCCTGGGCTGGGCTGGAGCCACGACCCGGGCAGGCGAGCTCTCGCTCGAAGAGGGAAAGGCGGCCGCGAAGGCGAGCGGGGGGGGTGTGGGGTGGGGTTCCTCCACGGAAGTGGTGGCGTTCGCTCTTGGGGACGCCTCTGCCCTCGCCCGCCTCCCTTGCAGCTCCGGCTGCGGCGAGGGGAGGCCTCGGGCTGGGTAAATAGTCGGCTCCTTTAGGCGGGTCCCAAGGGTTCTATGGGCGTCCCTGTCAGGGGCTTGGGAGCATTTGTGGCTCTGCTTCCCTAAGGGTAACCCCCCGAGGGCCGTGGGGGAGAGTCCTGGTGTTGTTTCTTATTATTATTATTATTGCTAATCTTTGGTGAGATTCACGGCCTTTGGGGCTGGTTGGTAGCTCAATAGCTGCAATAATAATAATAATAATAATAATAACATGAAACTGAGTCAACTGAACATTTAAAAATGTATCACAAATACCATTGATTGGTGTTGATGGTGGATACGGGTTTCTGCCAGCATCCTAGTATCGACCATCCAAGGCACTTATCATTATCCATCATTATCATCATTATCATTGCTATATAAGATTTCATCTTCAATTAGCTCCATACCTGTGCTTTGCTATTAAACTATGTAATCGGGCTTAGTTTTTGGGGAGGAAAATAGGGTGGGGGGGATTCTGCCTCTGCCTCTCAGCATCCATTGGTATTCATCTGGCTAGCAGTCCTGTCGGTGTGTGAGAGAGTTGAGGGCTTCTTTGGAAACTGAAGCGGTATTTGCTGTATGAGCAAGGAGACAGCAAGAAGCCTGGGCATGGCTTAGCTCAACTGTTCTGTACTAAAACTGCTTGCTGCTGGGAAACTGAAACTGAAACTCCTCTCCTCTGTTTGTGTTTTACATTTGGAAGAGATTTCTTTTCAGGTGGGGAGGGGGAGTAGAACTCCTTAGCATCAGAGCATGTTAATAATAATATAGGAAATACTAATGCTCTGAGGGTCATTTCAAAAAACCCTTTCTTAGTGAGGACCTAGAAACCAAGAGGAATATATACGTGCCAAATTTCAAGTTTGTAGGCTTTATGGTTCTGGAGATTTTGTGATGATGCGTGAGTGGCATTTCGCTTTTATATAGATATAGATAGATATATTTTGATGATTCACCATCTAGGACTTGGTAAAAATTTAACCGTTCAATTCTTAACTCAGAACCTTAAGAGCTGTTAAGGTAACGTCTGAATATATAGGATTCTCCCTGGAAAGACACCTATAGGTTTAGAAATGGCTGCTGGTGGCAGGAAATGGAGAAGCAGCAATATGACAACTACTCTCCCCGTGATCTGATCACTTTGGATGTCAGCTGATTCAGTTTGTGGTCCACCTTTGCAGGAAAGGAAGGCACCAGAACCAGCTGATATTAATAGTCCCAATTATTGTGAAATTGAAAGGGTCACAAGCCATTTACTTCAGTGAGCAAATGAAAATCAGGAGCATTATAAAATGGTCCAAAATACATTGAAGGCAAATTAAGGGTGCTGTAATAAATTTTTAGAAAGCCAACTGGCAACCCAAAAGGCAGCAACCAACAAAATTGCTTATATGCCAGAGGCACTCCTGTTTAAGCCTATTTTCTTCTTGTTCTGTCAATCAGACATGCTCAGAGAATCACACCTCCCCCTCCTGGTTTTTCTCTTGCCTGCATATGTGCACCAAATATACAATTGTGTTTATCTCTTTCCCAACTCATTGTTCTGGTAATGTTGAGGTGTACATCCAGTTACCCTGGATAGTTGTTGCTCAGAAATTCTAGACTGATATATCTGGGGTAATTACCAGGTTGGATGCTGTAATGGTCCACTGCCTCTAGAAAGCATTATCAGGAATATGTTTCCTATCTAAATGCTCTGTGTAATTTGTGACTAGTAGCAAGGGGAAGAAGGAGATAAGATAGGTTCCATTCTTCATATTTGTTGCATTGGATTTAAATATCTGTGTGATAATTACAAAGCCCTGGTAATTCCTTTGTTTTCAGCTGTTACTCTTATCACTCTCATCGCTTCATATGTAATCCATAAATTGGCACTGGTGGCTCAGTGGCTAAGACGCTGAGCTTGTTGATCAGAAAGGCCGGCAGTTCAGCGGTTCAAATCCCTTAGCGCCTCGTAACGGAGTGAGCTCCAGTTACTTGTCCCAGCTTCTGCCAACCTGGCAGTTCGAAGGCATGTTAAAAATGCAAGTAGAAAAATAAGGGACCCCTTTGGTGAGAAGGGAACAGTGTTCTGTGCACCTTCGGCGTTCTGTCCTGCCGGCCACATGACCACGGAGACGTCTTTGAACAATGCTGGCTCTTCGGCTTTGTAACGGAGATGAGCACCGACCCCTAGAGCTGGAAACGACTAGCATGAATGTGCGAGGGGAACCTTTGCCTTAAGAATATAAAGTGTTGTGCTCTCCTTTTTTTCATTTCAAAAGATTCCAGATCTAAAGGGAGCACCAAACAAACTGATTTGTAATGTAGCCCTTTTAATTTTGTTAAATTCCTTCATGGTTTTCTTGTAAACTGCCAAAATTCTCAAATTGTTTTGACATTTTAAAAACAATAAATCCTTTTTGTGTCAGTTTGAAAGTTGAGAGGTAGTGGTTAGATCCTGAACCACAAGGAGCCTGATAATAAATGGCATAATTGTTTTCTGGATAACCTGAGAAATATCTTCCAACTACACACAGTGAACCCCATCATGCGTGAATGCAGAAGAAAGACAAAGTGGTATTTTAAGAAACGTTTAACTGTTTCTGATTTTCAGGGTTTTTTAAAAAGAGAGCTCTTTGAATGTGCTCACAAACCAGCTTGTATTTGTTGCCTAAACAAGGTTAGTTTTCAAACAATAAAGGCTAACTGATGGAAACTCATTCAGAGTGAGCCTTGGTTGCTTTTGACAAAAGAGTTGAATCAACAGCAAGAGTAAAATATAATTGTCCCAGAAACGCTTAGGAGATTACTGCAAATAGCCAAGAAGCTTGCATATACAGAGAGTCCTTGACTTAACGACCACAATTCAGCCCCAAATTTTTGCTGCTAAGTGAAGACAGTTAAGTTTGTGACCCACGCACACAAATTTCTGCAACAGGTCTTCGGTATTAAGAATTAAGATAATACCTAATTGGCTTAAATTGTTTTAATTGCTACTTCAGGGCACAAGGAATGAGTTCCTTGAGAAAATAGCTATAATCAAGGTACTTTTAATAAGCAGTTTGGAAGCACAGCCATAATGACTTAACTCCACATTATGACAGAGTTTGTATCCTCCATTGGGTAAGGAAGTCCAAAGCTGCAGAACTGCAAATTTTCAATGAGCATACTCAGCTCAGCCAATGGCAAAGGACTTTGGACTTGTAATTCTGTAACATCTGGCAGGTTGCAGGTTCTGTACGTCTGCCTGACTTTTGAAGATCAATATTTGTTTTTTTGTTTAGAATTATATCCTACCTTTTGTCTCAGCAGCTCAAGAAGGTGATATTAAACGTGTCGGGCGTGTTGAATAAATGGGCTTGTGTTGATGGCACGTAATCTTGACCTTGTGAAATATGCACATTTTTTTCGCAGTTAGAAGGACAGAGAGGAGAATGTTGACTTCTGTTTGGACGTATAATGGAAGGAAATATAGCGCAGAACGTCTGTCCTAGATCACTCGGATGGCTTCAGCGGCAAGATAACGATGCGAAGCCCTGGCTCTGGAAATTTTCTAACTGCTTTTCAACTCCTGATCAGAATTTCCCCCTAGCTGCAAGAACGGTAAGAGTATGGACCTTAACGGGTGTTAAAGTGAAATGCTGAATTGATATGCAAGCAGTCCTCGACTTACGACGTAAGCTACTTACGACCTGCTTTTGAAGTTAAAGCCGTTGCAGCATCCCCCACATGAATAACATTTGAGCAATATAAATTTTTTAAAAAAATTCTAGTTATTGTGGGGCTTTTTATCTTGGCTATACACCACCCCGAGTCCCATTGTGGGAGGGGGGGGATATAAAAATTTAATTAATAATAGTAATAATAATAATAATCCCTTGCGGGGTGGAGCCTAGGCAACTGAATGGAACTGGAGTGTTTACTGGCCAGATGCCCTCCCTGTCACCAGTGCGGAGTTATATTCAGCAGACATGTTCTCAGTGTGCCCAGAGAGAGAAATATGTGCCTCTAGCTAGGATCGAACTCACAGCCTCCTGATTGTGAGGCGAGAGCTCCCCCTCTAGGCCACCGCACCAAAAAGTCCAGTTGACTAATTGAGCCTGGAATTACAGTCATAAATTGTGCCGGTTGTTAAGCAAGTCATCCCCTTGACAATCTGATTGTATGATACTTTTGTGGCGGTTCAACAAATCAGTGTAGTGGTTTAGCGAAATCCATGGTATTTAAGCAAACCCATTGTCTACAATCATTGCCACAAACTGGAACTCTTCCCCCCTCCCCCACAAAAAAAAGATTGTAGTCATGTGACTGGGATGTTGCAAACAGCTGTGGCCATATGATCACATGACCGCAGGAAGGGCCTAGCCATCAGAACTATGAATGCAGGTCGTAAATACCTTTTTGGGTGGCGTAACTTCAAATGGTTGCTAAATAGCTGGTCATAAGTCAAAGACTACCTGTACTTCCAGTGAATTTGGAGTTTTCCTGTCTGAAATCCTGTTTGCAAATCTTCAGCAACCTAATCTGCCTTCTGTTTGTCATTCTTTTCTCACCCTCTTCTCTCTCTCTCTCACCCTCTTCTCTCTCTTTCTTGCACTCCCTCCTCCGTCCCTCCTCTCTCCCCCTTCTCTCTCTCTCTCCCTCCTCTCTCTCTCCCTCTCTCTCTCCCTCTTTTCTCTCTCGTCCTCCCTCCTGTCTCCTGCCCTCTTCTCTCTCCCTCCTCTCTTCCTCTTCTCTCTCTCCCTCCTCTCCCTCTACTCTCTCTCTCCCTCTTCTCTCTCTTGCCCCCTTTCTCCCTCCTCTCTCTCTCCCCCTCCTCTCTTCTTCTTTTCTCTCTCTCTTTCTCCTCAGAACAAGTCCATGGAGAGCAAGAAAGCTCCTGTAGAGTTGAAGGAGGCCCCCCCAGCTCACCACCCTCCTCTGCAGCCCTTTGCGGCCGTGCCCCTCCCTGATGTCCACTCTCTCCAGCCAAAGCAAATCCAACTCCCGCCCAACCCTAAAGTAAGCTGCTGTTCTCATGGCTCTGATTCCTCCCCTCGGGTCCCTCAGTTGCACTTTGGTGGTGGCGGCAGCGGCAACATCGGTGGTGGCGGCAACAGCGGCGGCGGTGGCTTGATTCACCCTGGGACGGTCTTAAACGCTCCCGGCACTGGGACGATCACCTGGCAGATAGGGTCAGAGTTGGCTTGCCAGTCCTCTTCTTCGCTCAAGAACGGCCCGGCGAGAAGCAACATGGCCGGCGTGTGCCGGGAGAACCCCGTCCCTTCGTGCCCTCACTTTGCCTGCTGCGGGAAACTCCACTTCCAAGCCTGTCACGGTAACCTGCACAAACTGCATCCGTTTCCCCCCCATCCGGGCTGCACGACTCCGGGTTATTTCTCCTGTCCTGAATTCAGTGGGGCGGCGGGACTCTCAGAGGAACACCTGGCCCAGTCGGAGCACATGCCTTGCGTTTGCACCAACTCGCTGCACCTAAAGGTTTCACCTCCCCTTTGCTTGAAGGGCTCACACCACTGCACGGAGTGTCTGAGCAAGGTTTGTACTCCCTGTTTAATCATATCTTGCGATATGGGGAAGGTTTTTATCGAGTTTCTGTGCCAGGCAGGGGCTTTGGCCTGAGGGTGGGTCTGCGACAGTTCACGACGGCCATCTCAACCACGGGGTTCTGATCCAGCTCCCCAAACATGGCAAACCCTCTGAAGTGAACTCCAAAGATAACTTTATTAGTAGTGCCGGCAGACCTGGCAAAAAAGTTTTTCACTTAACCGCAGGCTAAGCGGTCCGGCCAGCTGTGTCACTGCGTTATTTTGATTTGTCTGCTGAGCTCCCAGAATGGTTATCACATTACCATAACAACCAAGATATGAGTGTCTTGTGATGTTTGATTTACTGCGCATGTGTGCAGGGGAGGAGTTTTACTTCACTTTCACTTTCATTTTCTTTTGCTTCTTCCTAGTTATGTGTAAATAAAATATACTGGCAACAGAAAAACACGGTTCATTTTCTCTAATTTATGAAGCTGAATTTTTTTTTCGCTTTGACAGGCCGGAAAATGAATAGTTGTCTGCCACATCTATTCATTTCTGTCCCCTGCCTTTTATATCCAAAAGTAGCCGCGGTGGCTCTTCTCTCCCAAGGACTGGCTCATAGATTTCCACTGCTCTCCTCTCCTCTGCCTTCCATGCATCTGCAGGTCAGGCACTGGACCCAGCTGTTCCTCCTCTTCCTCATCAGCCACCTCCAGACCTGGGAGCTGTTGACTCTCCATTTGAGGGCTGACAGGACGGCCCAGGCTCCACCTCTGTATTTCTCTCCGGCAGCTCCATTCCCTCTTCCCCCTTGGAGCCCCCAGGGTTGCCCTGATGCTGACCTTCCTCTGATTCGGCTGCAGGAGGGGCCACAACACACAACCAACTCCCTGCGGGAGAAGAGTTACCCTAATACCCAGGAAAAGGTGGAATAGAATCCTTAAAAGGATGCAAAAGGAGGGACAGAATGAAATGGAACTGGCAAAAATTAAACTATTTTTTAAAAATTTATTTTAAATAATTAAATAGAGTTGTTAAATTGTCCCTCGGCAAGTTGGCTGTGACGAGTGGTCCAGAGGTGAGTTGGCCACAGTGAGTTGGCTGTGGCTAGTTGTGCCGTCCCTGAGGGTTCCCCTGGCTGTGGCTAGTTGTGCCGTACCTGAGGGTTCCCCTGCTCTGAGCACATCCAGGTACATGGGCTTTTCAAAATGGCTGCCGTGGGTGGGGCGTGACAAGTAGTTCTCGACTTAACGACCACAACAGAGGGCAAATTTTCTGTTAACTAAGAGAGACAGCGGCCAAATGAGTTTGGCCACCCTTGTTAACCGGATCAACACAGTTGTTTTAAGTTAGGAAAACAGTTGTGAAGTGAGTCTGGCCCATTAGTATGAAAAATTGTGGCAAGTCACTTTTGTTTTTCAGTGCCATTGACTTCGATCGCTAAATGGGATGTTTGTAAGCCTTTGCCTGTCAAAGAACTAGCCATTCCCCTGTAGGCAAATGGAGAAGCCTTTTTTTAAAAGTGTGGGAGCCAAAGTAAATAGAACGGCTGGCAGAGGTTGGTTTCTATGCAATAGGCTGTGTGCGAAGGCAATTCTGTGTTTTTCCTCCGCAGTCATCCCAAGAAAATTTAGTAGAAGCAGCCAAAATGTGGCCGGATATTCCTCCTCCAAACGCCCAGGTGGCGCCCCTTTCTCTCCCACTGTGTAACGGCTGTGGAACCAAAGGAACAAGGAAAGAGAAGAGCCTTCTCTTGGCCAGCAGCTTTGGCCAGCTGACCCCCAAACACGGTAAATATCCTTTGACTTGATCCTTTTAAAGTTACCGTAGCTTTTAACTCTCCAGCTAATCCATAGTTTCTCAATCGGGGCAACTTTGAAGTTTAAAATACAAGTCCTCAATGGAAGGCAGGTTGGTAGCCATTGTTTTTTCTGCAGTCCTAATTACTCTCTGAAGTCTGTGTCTGTCCTGTTGGGTTGCAGAGCCAAACCAGAGAGTTTTAGAGGTGCAGATAACAGACTCAAATCATTCCTCTGTAGAACTGCATCAGCAGCTCCTTGGACAGTTTGACCTTCCTGAGTTGGCGCAGAAAGAACATTCCTTGTGGGTCTAATCATGCTTGGCCAATAAAGAATAATGTCAGCATTCCAGAAAACCTCAACTCCAACCAATAACTCCAAGGCAGACATCTTCTCAAAAGTTCTGTTTTATTTGGATAGTAAACTGGCGCATCTGGGGAATCCCGAATTTGAAAGTTCCGGGCTTCCATGCAATAAGTAAAAATTATAAATCCACCCCCTGCACCCATCATTGCATCACATGCCCCAATTACCATTCGTCCCAACTTAAGACTTCCCCTCACCCAGGTGCAGAAATAACATGACCTTGAATCAGAAAAAAGAACGTTGTTATGTCTAACCACATACACTCCAAGAAAATCCCCCCTTTTCCAGTCCTACCCATTTTCCCAGGCTCAAGAATGTGGCAGTGTGGAAGCATCTGGTCTCAATATGGCTTCCAAAGCTGACAAATTCATTCATTAAGATGGGTGGACTTTAATTCCCAGAATTCCTCAGCCAGGTTGGGGAATTCTGAGACTAGAAGTCCATCCATCTTAAATGTCCATGGAGATTCTCAATGCTCCAGGTCATGGTTGTCTCAAAGGTAGTTTTTTTTTTTTTTTTTCATGAGGGAACTGAGCTTCCTTGTTTTTCCTTTGAAGAAGTTTCGCTTCTCATCCGAGAAGATTCTTCAGTCAGAGCTGAAGAAGCATTTTGGATGAGAAGCGAAACGTCTTCAAAGAAAAACCGGAACATCGTCCTTTAAAGTTGGGAAATGGAGTTAATCAGAGAACCGCGGTGGTTGAAAGTGTTGGATTTTCCTCTTCCTGGACAACACAGGCTCTCCAGAAATTGCCATCTCGAACCAGTTACTGGAAAACCTGCCTCCCATCGGGGTCTTCTGGGATATCGAGAATTGTTCGGTGCCGTCTGGTCGTTCCGCCGTGACGGTGGTCCAGCGCATCCGGGAGAAGTTTTTTAAAGGCCACCGAGAGGCCGAGTTCATCTGCGTGTGTGACATTAGCAAGGAAAACAAGGAAGTTATTGAAGAGCTGAACAATTGCCAGGTGAGGGCTCAAGATTCAGGGGGGAGGTGGGGGGGCAGAGGAATCATCAACTCTGGACCGGCTGTGTTTAATCTTTTCTTGAAATGTAATTTTTTTTCTTCCCCCCCTCCCCCCCGTCTTAGGTGACCGTGGTGCATATCAATGCCACAGCCAAGAATGCTGCTGACGACAAACTTCGGCAAAGCCTCAGGAGATTTGCAGATACCCATGCCGCACCAGCCACCGTGGTGCTTGTCTCAAGTATGTATCAGCGGTGCCTCGTTTGGGAGGGGTCCTTTTCATCCGTGCTCAGGGTCGAAATCCGTCACCTGCTCTGTCCTAAATATAGAAGCTTCGCAATTGAACCGTTAAAGACAGCCCGCTTGGTTAATTGGTTTAGCAAACTCCAGGCTAGTAACCAGGAGACAGTGGGTTCTAGCCCTGCCTTAGAATTGAAAGATGGCTGGGTGACTTTGGACCGATCGCTAGGAGACTGGAAGTTCTAGTCCTGCCTCAAGCAGGAAGGCTGTTTGGGTGACTTTGGACCGATCACTAGGAGACTGGAAGTTCTAGTCCCGTCTTAAACAGGAAGGCTGTCTGGGTGACTTTGGACCGATTGCTAGGAGACTGGAAGTTCTAGTCCTGCCTTATGCAGGAAAGCTGTCTGGGTGACTTTGGACCGATCGCTAGGAGACAGGGAGTTCTAGTCCTGCCTTAAACAGGAAGGCTGTCTGGGTGACTTTGGACCGATCACTAGGAGACTGGAAGTTCTAGTCCCGTCTTAAACAGGAAGGCTGTCTGGGTGACTTTGGACCGATTGCTAGGAGACTGGAAGTTCTAGTCCTGCCTTACGCAGGAAAGCTGTCTGGGTGACTTTGGACCGATCGCTAGGAGACAGGGAGTTCTAGTCCCGCCTTAAACAGGAAGGCTGTCTGGGTGGCTTTGGACCAATCACCTGGGAGTAATAGCCTTGTGTTAGATATGAAAGCCAGCTGGGTGACTTTGGGCTAGTCCCTCATTATTAGCTCAACCCACCTCAGGGTTGTGGAGGGGAACATAAGAGGAGGAAGCGGAAATATATACTTTCACAGCCTTTCTTATAAAATAATAAAGGCAGGATAAAAATCTATCCATTGCAGTGTTATTTGTGGTTGGCATTGTGGCATATAAGTGCTGTGGTGGTGCAGTGGTTAGAGTGCAGTACTGCAGGCTACTTCTGCTGACTGCCGGCTGCCTGCAGTTCGGCAGTTCGAATCTCACCAGGCTCAAGGTGGACTCAGCCTTCCATCCTTCTGAGGTACGTAAAATGAGGACCCAGATTGTTGGGGGCAAGAGGCTGACTCTGTAAACTGTTTAGAGAGGGCTGTAAAGCACTGGGAAGCGGTAGGTAAGGCTAAGTGCTATTGCTATGATTTGATTACTTATTGTACCCTATGACTATTATTAAGTGTTGTACCTTATGATTCTTGAGAATGTATTTTTTCTTTTATGTATATTGAGAGCATTTGCACCAAGACAAATTCCTTGTGTGACCAATCACCCTTGACCAATAAAGCTTTCTTTTTCTTTCTTTCTTTCTTTCTTTCTTTCTTTCTTTCTTTCTTTCTTTCTTTCTTTCTTTCTTTCTTTCTTTCTTTCTTTCTTTCTTTCTTTCTTTCTTTCTTTCTCTTTTTCTTTCTTTCTCTTTCTATCTTCTATCTATCTATCTATCTATCTATCTATCTATCTATCTATCTATATCTATCTAATCTAGATCTAATCTATCTATCTAGTCTACCTATCTGTCTGTCTGTCTATCTATCTAATCTATATCTAGTCTGTCTATCTAATCTATCTACCTAATCTGTCTGTCTGTCTATCTATCTGTCTGTCTGTCTGTCTATCTATCTATCTATCCTCACTCAGTCTTGAAAAATAACTACCGTATTTTCTGGCGTATAAGACGACTTTTGAAACCAAAAAAAGACAACCTAAAATCCGGGGACGTCTTATACGCCGGGTCGTCTTATACGCTGGAAAATATTACGGGCGTCGCCGGGAGACGCTCCTCCCCTTCCCGAAGAGAACAAGATGGCGGCCGCTCTGCCGGCCCATCATGCTCCGCGGGAGGCCTGGTCGTCTTCCGTGTGTGTGGGAGAGAGACCGAGAGAGTCGCCCTGGGGCCGGAGGAGGAAGGCTGATGCGAGCGCGAAGAAGGAGAAGCATTTACAAATCCTTGCAGCTTAATTTTGAATACCCGTATTTTCTGGTGTATAAGATGACTTTGAAAAAAGTCAACCAAAAATCAGGGGTCGTCTTATACGCCGGAAAATACGGTAACCGGGTGATTTTTTTTCTTTTTCTTTTCTCCTATCACTTTGAAATGATCCCGAGTTTAAATAGTTGCTTTTCTGTAATGAATTTTGGCTGGTTTTGTTTGAAGTAAGCAATACAGCAAGGAGCAAAGTTTGAGCGTAGCATTTTGCCATCTGAAGTTGCCCTGCAGATGCTTGTGAAAAATGCATTGCTCTGCGTTCATGCATCAGAACCTCCCCAAAGTCACTGACTTGGCTTTGGCTGCTCTCTTTTTCCAGCTGATGTCAACTTTGCACTGGAACTCAGCGACTTGAGGCACCGCCACGGTTTCCACATCATCCTGGTTCATAAAAACAAAGCTTCCGAAGCACTTTTGCACCACGCCCACGAGCTCGTCCGATTTGAAGAATTTATTTCAGATTTGCCTCCAAGATTACCCTTAAAGAAAACAGTAAGTGGCCGATTAATGGTGAGGCTTTGAAGCGTCGCGAGGGGCGGAACAGGCCTTTGCGTTAAATCGCTCGCACAGATCCCACCTGCTTCACCTATTGATTGCACTTCTTAATGTGGAAATAAAGTTGGAAAGGCGAGTAAACAAGTACAGTGTCATGCCCCTGTCGGAATTTGATTCAGAGTGGGAGGCCAAGCAGCTGACAGGGAATGGGAGTGTGGCTCCGTTGGCTGTGGAAGAAACTGGGGAGGGGCAAAGACCGGCTGGGCAGAGCAGGGGAGAGGTAGAGCAAGGGAGAGGGAATTCAGTGGAAGACCCAGGCCAACCCCCTCTTCATCCTAGGGCACGCAGGGAGGAACAGAGAAGGGAGCAATGTCAGTTGCATGGCTTACGGGGGAGGAAAGGGCCCTGATTCCCTTCATTAGCTGCAGCTGGGAACACAGTGTTTATAAAGGGAAGCTATGCACAGTTGGAAGCAAATTGTGAGTTATCTGTTGTTGTCGAGATTTATCTGGGTTCCTGGGGTCTTCCCAACTGTGTGTGTTTTGCTGATCTTTCAAGTCTGCAATTACTTCTCCTGCCCTGTCAAGCTAATTACTGCAGCGTGGTTTATGTGGATTTTTAGTTACAGTTTGTATGTACTTTGTTTTCGGACTGAATTTCCTCCACTTAATAGACTGGTTTTGGGAGGTATTTTTCTCCAGCTGAAGGTAACCTGGACAATTGGGGGCAAAGTTGGAAGTACAAAAGGGGCACTTCTTGCTTATTTGACTCTGTTGCCTTTGTGTCACGCCCCAAGTCATCACATATAGGTAGTCCTCGGCTTATGACCGCCGTTGAGCCCAAAATTTCTATTGCTAAGCAAAACAGGTTGACACACTCAGGAGGGAAGAGAGGAAATAGGGTCACAGGTGACCATAAATTACGTGTGGCAGAGTTGGCTTCATATGGCTCAGTGCCGACATGTTGCTCCCAATAAATCTTTTGGATTCTTTTGAAGCTTTGGCTCGAGGCGCATGATTTAATTAGGGCTATCGCCGGAACCCTGACACAGGTGTTAAGCGAGTTTTGCCCCATTTTGTGATCTTCCTTGCCATAGTTGTTAAGTCAGTCCTTCAGTTGTTCAGTTAGTAGCACGGTTGTTAATTGAATCTGGCTTCCCTACTGACTTCGCTTGTCGGAAGTTCACAACAGGGGATCACCTGATCCCGGGAACCATCATCAATATGTGCCAGTTGCCAATTGTCCCAATTCTGACCATGCTGCAACAGTCATGTGAAAAGCAACCGTAAGCCACTTTTTCAGTACCATTGTACAGGAGCTTCAAAAGTTCACTAAACAAATGGTTGTTAAGTTGAGGATTTGCCTGTAGGCTGTTGGAATTTATTGTCAAAGACAGACTTGGCTCCTTTACAATTAAGATACAGTTTTAAACATTTTTTTTCCCCCTTAGTACGAAGCACATTCTGACTGTCAGCAATCCTTTAAAACTTAAAACCGTTTATGCCTGCAGGGCAGTGTTTCTCAACGTTGGCAACTAAGATGTGTGAGAGGACTTCAATTCCCAGAACTCAGCATCCTTCCTGGCTGGGGAATTATGGAAGTTGAAGTTCCCCTGTCTGTAGACAGTAGGGTTGGAAAAGGCTGGTTATTTTTTTATTTATTTATTTCTATAGCTTCGATTAATTCAAGCAATCCTTTATGGAATAGGCTTCTCTGGGTTTGGCCCAAGGATTTTTTTGGCCTCTGTGGGTTTACTGATCTGAAGATTATTTTATTTTAAATTGTCAAAAGCATTTAGCTACGTTGCTTTTGCCTTGGCCTCTTGAGAAGTGTACCCAAACCTATTATTATTATTATTGCTAATCTTTGGTGAGATTCACAGCCTTTGGGGCTGTTTGGTAGCTCAACAGCATGGGTCCTAACCAAGAACCTAGGAACTGTTCAGGTATTATTATTATTATTATTTAATCTTTAGTGAGATTCACAGCCTTTGGGGCTGGTTGATAGCTCACCAGCTCGGGTCCTAACCAAGGACCTAGGAAATGCTCAGATAGTGTCGGAGGATATAAGCTGTTCCAAGTAGGGTAGTTTCTTATAAAATCAGGGTATTCAAGTCTGATAAATTCAGGATTTCGAAATAGCGAGGCAGCCCTTTAGGTATTGCTCCAAGGGTTCCAATTACAATTGGGTTAACACATGGTTTCTTTTTCCAAAACCGCTCAACTTCATTATTATTCATTATCAACTTATTTTTTATTCTTATTATTATTATTATCATTCTCTGAAACAGGCGTGTCATACTCTGTTATATGTTTACAACCTGCCCACCAACCGAGATAGCAGAAGCATCTGCCTGAGGCTTCGGCGTCTGTCGGACAATTGCGGTGGGAAAGTCCTGACCGTCTCTGGCAGCAGCGCGACCCTCCGTTTCCTCAGCCAAGACAGCGCCGAGCGAGCCCAGAAGCGGATGGAGAACGAAGACGTCTTCGGCAACAGGATCACCGTGTCCTTCACCCCCAAAAACCGAGAGCTGTCAGAAACCAAGAGCGCAGGCTCTTCCATGGCAGAGAAAGCCAAGTCTCCCAAGAAAGCCAACCGAAACGCGAAGCTGTGCCTCATGAGCAGAACGGCCAACGACACGTCTTCCACCACCAAGGCGGCGGGCTCAAAAGGCCCTCAAGGACACGGGCCCATTCCCAAAAACACCGCTGTTAAAAGCTTACAGGTAGGATGCTTCCCAGGCTACACCTGTTTTGAATAGAAATAGAATAGAAATAGAACTGAACAGAACAGAATTCTTTTATTGGCCGAGTGTGATTGGACACACAAGGAGTCTGTTTTGGTGCAAATGCTCTCAGTGTCCGTAAAAGAAAAAGAAATACATTCGTTAAGAATCAAGAATCATAAAGGTCAACACTTGCTTCCTTGTTTCTCTTTCCTACTTTCTTCCTTGTTTCCTTGTTTCTTTCTCTTTCCTTCCTTCTTCCTTGTTTCTTTCTCTTTCCTTCCTTCTTCCTTGTTTCTTTCTCTTTCCTTCCTTCTTCCTTGTTTCTTTCTCTTTCCTTCCTTCTTCCTTGTTTCTTTCTCTTTCCTTCCTTCTTCCTTGTTTCTCTTCTCTTTCCTTCCTTCTTCCTTGTTTCTTTCTCTTTCCTTCCTTCTTTCCTTGTTTTCTTTCTCTTTCCTTCCTTCTTCCTTGTTTCTTTCTCTTTCCTTCCTTCATCCTTGTTTTCTTCTTTCTTTCTCTTCCTTTTTCCTTGTTTCCTTCTTTCTCTTTCCTTCCTCCCTTCTTTCTTCCTTCTTTCTCTTTCCTTCCTTCTTCCTTATTTCTTTCTCTTTCCTTCCTTCTTCCTTGTTTCTTTCTCTTTCCTTCCTTCTTTCTTGTTTCCTTCTTTCTTTCTCTTCCTTTTTCCTTGTTTCCTTCTTTCTCTTTCCTTCCTTCTTCCTTCTTCCTTGTTTCTTTCTCTTTCCTTCCTTTTTCCTTGTTTCCTTCTCTTTCCTTCTTCCTTGTTTCCTTCTTTCTCTTTCCTTCCTTCTTCCTTGTTTCCTTGTTTCTTTCTCTTTCCTTCCTTCTTCCTTGTTTTCTTGTTTCTCTTTCCTTCTTTCTTCCTTGTTTCCTTCCTTGTTTCTTTCTCTTCCCTTCCTTCCTTCCTTGTTTCTTTCTTTTCTTTCTTCCGTTTCCAAGGAACTGTGTCGCCTGGAATCCAAAACGGGAAGAAGCTCTGAACATCGCCAGGACCAGCTCAAAGAGGGAGTTCCTTCACCGCACAGCACTTCCGCCTCAGCAAGTTCCGTACCTCCCCAGGCCGCCAAGAAGGCAGGAGCGGGAGAACCCGTTCACAATAAAAACAACCCAAAGTACGTGGGGAACCCACGAGGCAGGTTTTCGTTGAAGGCTCTTTGTCCGTTTGGACGCCTTACTTAAGCATTCCTTCTTCGCCCAGGAAAGAGACGATGGCAGCCAGAAGCCTGAACGGTTCCCCAGTGGACAAGAAGGAGAAGGAGAACGCCTTCCAAGTCAGCCTCCCTTCAGCTTTCAGCCTGCTGACGGCCTCCAGGCAGCACAGTCCCATTCTGATCTTTCAGAGTTGTTGGTCATCCAGGTAAGCGTCATCGCACCATGGAGGCCGGGCGCTGTTGTTGTTTTTTTAAGAGGGGAAAAGCCACGTTTTGGCTGTCGTTCAAGTGTGCGCTGGGACAAAAGCTGTGTGGCCAGCAAACATTGACGGGGATTAGCAGAGGTGGCTAAGTGGACTCCCTTTGATCAAAGAGGGGGAAAAATGCAAACATTCCTATTTCTACCCGGAAACCGTTTCTGGACTTTGTGCTTGAGGTGGGGTTGAGGGAGAGAAACTTTTTTGATTTTTGGGTTGTTTTACGGATTCGATAGAAATAGCTAGTTTAAACTAATACCGTAAAAGTAAAAAAGTTGAAGTTTGATGTTACGTGCCAGGGATGGCTAACCTTTTTTGACGTCGCGTGCCGAAAAGGCATGTTCCCCTCCTTATTTTCCTCCCCCAAAACTTAAGCCCGACCACATAGCAAAGCACGGGTATCCATCATATATATGATTCCAGATTTCTCTTCCTTTCCTTCCCTTGGCCTCAGGAGCGTATCTCCAAATGTTTCGAACAGGTCTTCTCCGCTCCCTTTGAACGTCCCAAACTCTTCCAGCCGTACAGACTACCCAGATCCATTTGCAAATGGAGTAGACATTCAGATTAGCAATCTGGATTACCGACTTTCCCGAAAAGAGCTGCAACAAACTTTGCAGGATACCTTCACTAAGCATGGCGAGGTAAGCATCGAGGCTGCCGTTTATACTTACTTAACAGTGTGGGTGTTTTTTAAATTGTCTAAATGTCTTTTTAAATTGTTTCAATTGCTTTAGCAGTTTAGAACCTGACTGTTTTGGTGGTTCCATTTTAAGAACCAGACTGTCTTAGTGGTTCCCACAAGTACGTCAGTACAAATTGCTATGATTCCATTTTGAAGATCGTACTAGCCTCCAGTTTTGTTTTCTTTTCACAGTAGCAATAGCACTTAGATTTATATACCGCTTTACAGTGCCTTTAAGCCCTCTCTCAGCGGCTTGCAGAGTCATTGTCAGGATTCCGACAACCCCATTTAAATCATGAGTCTTTAGCCAAACTCCAACAAGATTTATTGGGAGTTAGAAAATGTGGCACTGCCTGGGTGTAGCCGACTCTTGAGATACCTAATTCATTGTCACCCATTGACCCTGGTTTTCCCCCACCCCACCTGAGGTATATTGTAATTCCTATTCTCCAATGGGACTCCTCCATAGCCAAGAGTCATCAATCATATTCTCCAATTAGATTTTTGCCCAGCAGAAACTTCGGTCACCTAGAAACTATCTTTGAAAACGTTTATGGAATGCAAGCTGCCCACTGCTCCCCCTTCTTCCCTTTCTGTTGGCAACTCTAAAAGACCACAGAAATATTTTATGCGTCAGCCTCTTGCCCACCCAACAATCTGGGTCCTCATTTTACCCACCTCGGAAGGATGGAAGGCTGAATCTAACCTCGAGTCAACCTTTTAATATGATTTTTGTCTTTTTTTAAAAAAAAAAAATCAGGTAAAGAATGTAGAACTTAGTCCTCACACTGACTATCAGTTGAAGGCTGTCGTTCAGATGGAGAACCTTCAAGAGGCCATCACTGCTGTCAACAGCCTACACAGATACAAAATTGGTAACAAGAAGATCCAGGTCTCCTTAGCCACAGGAACAGCCAGCAAATGTCTGCCACTGATTAGGTAAAACCACAGCAACTATAATACCTTCCCATCGCACTTTCCATCTCTGAACTGAAAACATTCTGTGGATTAGAGCAGGGGTCCTCAAAGTACAACCTTTGCTCCTTTTTTTTTTAATTAAAAATTTATTGAATAAACATTAAAAACAATTGAACACGGTCCGACTTTCTTGGCCATCATTTTGACCATACAAGCTGTAGTATAAAGATAAATAAACATAACCGTTAATTTCCTTTTTCCCTTATGTTATTAGTATAGTGCTAGCTGTAGTCAGGGCTCCGACAAATCCATCCCTCATTCAAAGCAAAAGTCTCTAGCCGCATCTCAGAAAAAGTAAACTAGTTTATTAGAAATTGCCATGTTGGCGCGTGGGTGGGTGCAGCCGATACTAAATCACATCATACAGTTTCCCCCTTGACCCTGGTCTTCCCTTCACCCCCTGGATGTGACTTCTCCAATAGGACACATCCATCTCCAAGAGTCATCCATCATGCTCTCCAATAACCTTCTTATGATCCGACAACTTTGGGCTGCCGAGTTGATTATCTAGGCATTTCAATAATGCCTTGTTTTCCCCCCACTCTTTTTTTCTGGCAGCTAAAAAGACCAAAGGAGTATCTTTTCAGCTGACAAGCTGCATATTATTTCTATTTACATTTATATACAATTATATACATATTTACAACCATCTTTTATACTCATGCATTCGTATCAGCTCAGTAATTTGTCCATTGTATTCCATTCTCTTTGGTTTACAAAACTTTATCTTTCATTCCTGTAAAGGGTCAACCCTTCCTTTCTTTTTCCTGGACTCTAGCCATTGACACAATTTTACTCCAGACTTCATAACACTCTGTCTCTCGCCCTTCTCTTTGATTCCTAAAGTTAGTCTGTCCATAGAACCTTTGCTACAGGTCAGCCTAGTTGCTTTCAAGAACAGTCTCACAGTTCTGCAAAGAAAGAAAAGAATACAGGTGGTGCCCAGTGCTGTTCCTTCATGCACTCCTGTCTTTTTACAGTTCAGAAGCGATATCGATTCTTCAGGACGCCCCAGCCTGCTGCCTCCCCCTTTCCAAATTCACTGAGATTTACGAGAAAAAGTAAGTGGGAAACTTTGCACCCAACGCTCTGCTGAGTTTGAGGAACTCGTGCGGTCATTTTGATCCAGAATTTAATCCCTGCTGCAGGTAGCCCTCGACTTAACAACAGAACAGTTCATTTAGTGACCGTTCAAAGCTTAAAACGGCACTGAAAACAGTGACTTACGACCATTTTTCACACTCATGACCATTGCAGCATCCCCATGGTCACGTGAACAAAATCATGTTGACTCATATTTATGACGGTTTGCCGTGCCCCCGGGATCATGTGATCCCCTTTTGCGACTTTCTGATGAGCAAAATCAACGGCGAAGCCCGGTTCGCTTAACAACCAGGTGACTAACTTATCAACTGCAGGCTGTCAGGACTCCCAACAAATCCACTCCCATTCAAATCATAAGTCTCTAGCTGCATCTCTCAGAGAAAAGAAAATTGATTTATTAGAAGTGGCCATGTTGGCGTTTCCCAGTTGCAGCCGACTTTGACAAATCGTTCATTTCATCCTTGACCCTGGTCTTCCCCTCACCCCCTGGATGTATATTCTCCAACGAGACACATCCATAGCCAAGAGTCACCAATCATGCTCTCCAGTAATATTCTGGCGCTCCCAACAACTTTGGGCTGCCAGGGTGATTATCTAGACCAGCGGTAGGGAACCTTGGCTCTTTTATCACTGATGGACTTCAACTCCCAGAATTCCTGAGTGAGCCATAAACGTTTCCCCATCCCTGGCCTAGTGGTTTTTCAGTTGGGAGGGAAATCAATTTTTGACTTGAATGGGACTGTTTAATATACAAATGTAGGACATATAAAGAATATTGATCATTCAAGTCAAAAATTAGGACATTTGTATATTGAACAATCCCATTCAAATCAAAAATGATTTCCCTCACAACTGAAAAACCAGTAGGCCAGGGATGGGGAACTTTTTATAGCTCATTCAGGAATTCTGGGAGTTGAAGTCCATAAGTGATAAAAGATCCAAGGTTCCCTACCACTGATCTAGACACTTAAGGCATGTACTGTTTTCCCTCACTCCCTTTTTCTGGCAGCTAAAAAGACCAAAGGAATATCTTTTTAGTTGACACAGTGATTCCCTTAACAACCACGGCAAGAAAAATTGTAAAGTGGGGCCAAACTCACTTAACAAATGTCTTGCTTATACAACAGCAATGTTGGGGCTCTGTTGTGGATGTAAGTCGAGGACGACCTGTATTCCAGGAGGTCTGTAGTAGCTGCAGATTTCTCCTTTTGCTTTTTTGTTTTGTTTTCATTGCACGGAGCAGTTTCTGTTTCCGGGTCTCTAGGTTTGGACACAAGCTGAATGCGTCGGACTTGCACAAATTAACGGACATCATAGCGATCCGCGACCAAGGCAACGGTTGGCAGGTTTGCCTCTTACCCAGCAGCCAAGCGAGGCAGAGCCCGTTGGGATCCTCGCAGTCTCACGAGGGTTCTTCTGCGAACTGCAGCCCCGTCGTCTTCGAAGAGCTGGAGTATCACGAGCCTGTCTGCAAACGGCACTGCGTGAACAAAGACTTCAGGTGAATTTGCCCCACCCTTCCCTTCCCTTCTCTGCAGTCAGTCTGATTTGGACTCCTGGAGCCACGGTGGCGCAGTGGTGAGAGTGCGGTACTGCACGCTACTTCTGCTGACTGCCGGCTTGGCTGCAGTTTGGCAGTTCGAATCTCACCAGGCTCAAGGTTGACTCAGCCTTCCAAGGTGGGTCAAATGAGGACCCCAGATTGTTGGGGAGCAAGAGGCTGACTCTGTAAACCGCTTAGAGAGGGCTGTAAAAGCACTGTGAAGCGGTGTATAAGTCTAAGGGCTCTTGCTATTGCCCTCCTTCCCTCCCTCCCTTCCATGGTGTATAGTGGATAGAATGCAGCATTGCAGACAAAGTCTGCCCACTGCCAGGAAATTCAGTCCTAACTGGCTCAAGGTTGACTCAGCCTTATGTCCTTCCAAGGTGGGTAAAATGAAGAGCCAGATTGTTGGGGGCAAGAGGCTGACTCTATAAACCGCTTAAGAGAGGGCTGTAAAAGCACTGTGAAGCAGTGTATAAGTCTAAGTGCTCTTGCTATTTCTTTTAGTTATTGCAGAAGTTAGGAAGATAAACTTTCAAGCATAAGCATTTAAACTGTGGGATAGTTAATATTTAAACATTTAAACTGTGGGATAGTTTTATAGGCGCTCCGCTACCTATAAAATTGAACTTGGTTGTTGGTTTGTTTGTTTTTTAAGCGAACACGACTTTGATCCCGACTCCTACAAAATCCCCTTTGTGATCCATTCCCTGAAGGCATTTGCTCCTCAAGTCCATAGCTTGTTACAGACCCATGAGGGGACAGTACCACTACTCAGGTAAAAAAAGAAAAAAAAAAACCCACCATTGCTCGAACACCCAAAGCTTCAGCAAAATGTATATTAAAAATTGCTCCCATCCATCCCTGACTCACTCTCTCTCTCTCTCTCTCTCTTCCATAACGGAGCTGGTTCTGTGCCATAAAAGGACAATTGGCAATGGAGAGGCATGCTAGCAACTGCTTTTCTGCAGCCAAATGGATGTGTACAGACACACAAACACACATACTTCAAAGAAGTGCTGAAATTACATCCTGTCTTGCACAAAGCGCTTTGAACATTAGGGCAAATCAGACACCACAGAGCATTGCACTTCACTTAACCCCACTCTTAATTTGCATTTTCCAGATCGGCTCTGTTGCTTTTTCCCTCTTGCCTGGATTGCAGGTTAATTGATATCCTTATTCCATGCTTCTGTCTTTGTTCTCTCCCTCTCTCTATTTCCTTCTTCCTTCTTTCCCCCCACCCGTCCATCCGTGTCCCCCCCCCCCCCCCGGTTGCAATTAGTGTTTGATAAAGAATAAATTTTTTCTGGGGTTTTAATTTTCTATTTCACCCCCTTTCCTCTTGTCATTCTCCTGTGCTTCAATTGTAAATCTGCAATCTGTAATATAATGGTTGCGCAGAGAAGTTGGCTGTTAAAACAGCTTACAAACGGTTACTCTATATTTATCAACATCCATCTGCATTTCCTGTATGTCATTTGATCTTTAAGAAGCTAGCTCCTATTAATGAGAAGCAGGCAAGTCTCAGTCATGGTGCATTCTTGTATCTCTTGGCAACAGCTACTTGACATGGTGCCAAATTTTTTTGTGAAATCAAACCCAACCACACAACCCAGCCACGCGTGGCTTTAATCTGAAGGTCTGATTTGCTGAACAGAAAAGAAAAGATTGCCAATTTCTTGCCAATAAACATCAGAAAGCTATGAATTTGAATTTATTTGATTTTCTATACCGCCCCCTCTCCCAACGGGACTCGGGGCGGTGCACAGCCAAGTAAAAACAACGCAGATTACCATACAATTTTAAAATAGAATTAAAATAGATTAAATTAGTGGCTGGAATAGAATAAAGATAAAAACTAACCAGGAAAAAAATTTAAAACCACATAAACTCCTCAAATTGAGGTTACCTTGGTGCTCTTTGAGCTTGGTTGTTTTCTTGTAGAAGTGTACTGTTTCAGGAGGCTGTGGAGCTGAAGAAGCGTCTTGGATGAGAAGCGAAACGTCTTCAAAGAAGAACCAAGAAAGTCCAGTTGCCTCTGGAAAAAGGACTTTTGGGACAGCTATGACCCGAAGGACTGAGAATCTCCATAGACATTTATTTTCTTGCAGACATTTCATTACCCAAACTAGGTAACATCATAGAATAGAATAGAATAGAATAGAATAGAATAGAATAGGTGGAGTGGAGTAGAGTAGAGTAGAGTAGAGTAGAGTTCAATTCTTTATTGGCCAAGTGTGGTTGGACACACAAGGAATTTGTCTTGGTGCAAAAGCTCTCAGTATCCATAAAAGAAAAGATACATTCATCAAGAATCATCAGGAACAACACTTAATAATGGTCATAGGGTACAATAAGCAATCAAATCATACTAGGAAACAGTCAATATAAATCGTAAGGATACAAGCGACAAAGTTACAGTCATACAATCACAAGTGGGAGGAGATGGGCGATGAGTGATGAGAAGGTTAACAGTAATAGTAGTGCAGACTTTGTAATAGTTGGACAGTGTTGAGTGCACCAATGATGTTACCTAGTTGGGTAATGAGACATCTGGAAGAAAACAAGCTCAGAGTGCCCCAAGAAACACTCATTTTGACCCTGAGCTACAAATACTCCCCTTTATTGCTACTTCTCAGATTATTAATTGTGGATCATGAATAGAATAAAACCATCTTCAGCCATTGCTTATAAAATGACATACATTTAAAGGTAGTGTGGTGTAGGTGGAAAGTCTGAGCATGGTTTCCAGTCCATTCTTACATCCTGGAAGATTCCTGACTCTTCACTCACTTTCAGCCAAACCCTTTTTATGTGGGTAAACCTGGCAACAAAGCATTATGGGTTATATCTTAAAGAACAGGTGGAGATGCATCCAACTCTTCAAATTAATAATCAGAACCGATGTGACTCCTCAATGCCCACGTTCAAGGATCCTTGCTGTTCGTTTGTTTTTTACTAATCCATTATTGCTGCAGTCATAATCCAATCCGAATCGTACCACTGCTTATTTTGATTGGAAGATAGGAAAGGGGTGCTGTTATTTGTGTCTGATCTCCAGTAGTTACCCGAAGTTTGTTCACAAGCAGAGGAATATAAATAGTCCTATAAGCCGCCGTGTTCTAGAAGGGGCACGGTGGCTCAGTGGCTAAGACGCTGAGCTTGTCAATCAGAAAGGTTGGCCTTGGTGGTGCAGGCTGTTAATCATCTAGCACTTAGCTCAATTGCCTGCAATTAGTGCAGGCTCAAATCCCACCAGGCTCAAGGTTGACTCAGCCTTCCATCCTCTCGGGGTAGGTAAATCGAGGACCCAAGATTGTTGAGGGCAATAAGCTGACTTTGTAAAAAATGCCGCTTGGGGGAGGGGGGAGGGGGGCAAAAAAGGCCCTAGTAGTAAGCAGGCATATACAATGGAATGAAGGCTATTGCCGAGCACTTAGCATGGTGCTCCATAGACTGTAAGCCACCCTGAGTCTCCGGAGAAGGGCGGCATATAAATGTAAATAATTAATTAATTAATAAATAAATAATACCACATAATGGAGTGAGCTCCCGTTCCTTGTCCCAGCTTCTGCCAACCTAGCACTTCGAAAGCACGTAAAAAATGCAAGTAGAAAAATAGGGACCCCCTTTGGTGGGAAGGGAACAACGTTCCATGCGCCTTCGGCGTTCAGTCCTGCCGGCCACATGACCATGGAGACGTCTTCGGACAAGACTGGCTCTTCAGCTTTGTAACGGAGATGAGCACCTCCCCCTAGAGCCGGAAACGAGTAGCACATATATGCGAGGGGAACTTTTACCTTATAAGCATTGAGCTAATTTTGTTCACTTTTCCCCCCTCCCTCTTTATAGCTTCCAAGACTGTTATGCTTCAGAATTTAACAGTCTAGAAATGGTTCCGGAAGGCCACGGAGGCGTCCCTCTGGAGCACCTTATCTCCTGCGTTCCTGGCGTTAATATCGCTATGGCACAAAACGGCATCAAAGTTGTAAAATGGATACATAATAAACCGCCACCTCCCACCACAGGTATTTTATGTTACTCCTCGGTCGCTGTCTTAGCTAACTACCTAAACCTGACCACTGGTCCCGTTTCTCCCCCATGGTCTGAATTTGCAAAGACAACCCATGAAGCGGGAGACAATCCCACCGATGTGAGATTTGGTAGAACCTTCTCTCTTCCCAGCCTACCAAGACTGCTCACTGGCAATCTTAGAATATAATTTTTAATAGAATGAATAAAAATAATAGAAAGACTAGAAGTTTACAGATGTTAGGCATTTTCTTTTATGTATTTTTCAAATAATGCAATGAGAATTACTTAACTTTGATAAGTGTGATAGAGATTGCTAATATTCTTAACATGAATTGGATCAATATGAATGATACCTCATGTTAATTTTGTTTATAAAATAAGGAAATATTTAGATTGAACAAGAAAGACATAGATGAAAACAGAGACGAAGATGAAGGGTTAGGTGTTTTTTTAGTTCATGTATGTTTAAACACTATAATGAGGATTACTTAAATGTGACCAATGTGATAGAGGTTACTAATATTGTTATGATGAACTGGATTAATATGAATGATACCCAGAACCAACTCTGCTCACACACAAAATGGATGTATACTGAGGGGGAAAACACACACACATTTTGTGTGTGTGTTTGTACTCATTTATATCCTGCCTTTATTATTTTTTATAAATAACCAGGGTTGGGATTCAAATTTTTTAACAACCAGTTCTGTGGGCGTGGCTTAGTTGGTGGGTGTGGCTTGGTGGTCATGTGACTGGGTGGGCGTGGCCAACTCAATATCACTCACATCGAGGCACGCATCTCCTCGCCTGGCCTCTCATGACTAGAGATGCTGCAACAGTTGTAAGTGCAAAAAATGGTCCTAAGTCACTTTTTTCAGTGCCATTGTAACTTTGAATGGTCACTCCACACAAACAAAGTACCAGCAAAGGAGGGGAAAATAACTCCAGAGATGTTCCTGAGACAGGAAGTCTAGTCCTACGAAGAACGTAATAAGGATTAACGGAGAGGCAGTTTCTGTAAGCAACACCAGAATGTTTCCTTCCTGCCTTCCTTACAGGATTAGGCCAGTAATTTCTCCTAACAACCGGTTCTCTGAACTCCTTAGAATGTGAACAACCGGTTCTAGTGAATAGGTGAGAACCTGTAGAATCCCACCCCTGTAAATAACTCAAGGCAGCGAACATACCCAACACATCTTCTTCCTATTTTTCCCTCCAACAACAGCAACCGTGTGAGGTGGGTTGGGCTAAAAGAGAGGGAACTGGCACAAGGTCACCCTCCACCTAACCTTCATGGCTAAGGCGGGACTTGAATTCACCTTCTCCCGCTTTCAAGCCCGGTGCCTTAACCGCTTTTTGCTTTCAGACAGCCCAATGTTCTCTTGGGGTTTGGGACTTCAGGTCCAAGGGTGGGCTGGTGGGGGTTTGCAGGGGTTCGGGAGAGCTCCTAGCTAAGGTTCTGTGCAGTTTGGAGGACACCCAAAATCCCTCCTGGTTGGCCCCGTCCTCCAATTGGCCTCTCAGAAATTCGGGAAGGCCCCAAATGGGCCCATTTCCGGGTTCCAGAGAGCCTCCAGAGCCCAAGGAGGGCAAGAATGCCCCCCTCTCCCCATCATGGTGCAGGAGGCCAACTAGGCCACGCCCACCCAGCAACCAGGCAGAGAACCCGTTGCTAAAACTTTTGAAGCCCACCCCTGTTCAGGTCCATCCATGACAGATAGCCTAAATTCATGGTGTTAGGGGAGTTGTCCTTTCAAACGTTTGAAAAGAACAGAGCGTCAGATTATTATTTTTTTCCCTTTTCTCAATTCCAGTAAACAGGATTAGTGTCTCAAAGAATTAGGACCACATGTTAAGTTTCAATTAAGAGGATACGTTGCTCATGCCTACACCCAAGAATCTAGCCAACTAATGGTCATCACTAAACTGGCGTTAAATGAAAAGTTAACAAAAATTCAAAATGGGGTTGGACGTAGACCGCTGATGGGAACATAAGGACTCCAGGCTGATTCCTCTTTTGACTCCTCCCTCAGGCTCTGCCTCTCCCTTCTCCTACAGTTAGTCTCACAAATGTACAATGTAAAAAAGATGTTGAGATTCTAGAAAGAGTACAAAGAGGGCAACAAAGATGGTTAGGGGATTGGAGGCTAAAACATATGAAGGACAGTTGCTGGGATTGGGCCTGGTTAGTCTAGTGAAGGACTAGGGGAGACACAATAGCAGTGTTCCAATATCTCAGGGGCTGCCCCAAAGAAAAGGGAGTCAAGCTATTCTCCAAAGTCCCTGAGGGCAGGAGAAGAAGCAATGGGTGGAAACTAATCAAGGACAGAAGCAACTTAGAACTAAGGAGGAATTTCCTGACAGAACAATGAATCAGTGGAACGACTTGCCTCCAGAAGTTGTGAATGCTCCAACACTGGAAGTTTTTAAGAAGAGATTGGACAACCATTTGTCTGAAGTGGTGTACGGTTCCCTGCCTAGGCAGGGGGTTGGACTAGAAGACCTCCAAGGTCCCTTCCAACTCCGTTATTCTATTCTAAATGGGGTACTTCCTTCAATTTCTGCTCTTTGACTGATGTTTGTTGCCTTCTCCTGCAAGTAAAAATGCCTCCTTGGTCTTCTTTCCTCTGTTCCAGAGCCTTGGCTGCTGCGTTCAAAGAGCCCCGTGGGCAACCCACAACTCATCCAGTTCAGTAGAGATGTGATTGATCTCCTGAAAAACCAGCCCTCCTGTATTATGTCCGTCAGCAAGTTCATCCCCATGTACCACCACCATTTTGCCAAGCAATGCCGCGTGTCTGATTATGGGTATTCCAAGTTGATAGAGCTGCTGGAATCAGTGCCTCACGTCCTGCAGGTGAGTTCAGGTGTTCTGCTCCTTGCCAGAGATGTTGGCCTCCAAAGGGCTGGCTTTGAAAGGGGGAGCTGGCATCATGTGAAGATGAAAAAAGTGGCTCTAGGCAGCTTATAATTCACTTACTATCTTGCTTTGCATCAGAGACACTGCTCCGAATTGTCATAAAATTGAGGAGTCCTTACAATTCCTATGTCAGCATTCCGAGTAATGTACTCATAGAAAACAAACTCAGGGGCGCTCAAGTTCCTCAAAGAACAGTTTCTTGGATACTGTAGTAAATGTGCAACAGCAGCAGCCAAAAAAGCTAATGCAATCCTAAATTGAATTAACAGAGGGATACAGCCGAGATAAGGGAGGTACTAATACCACTCTATAAAGCCTTAGTAAGGCCACACTTAAGAGTACTGCATACAGTTTTGGTTATCACACTATAAAAAAGATAACTAGACTCTAGAAAAAGTGCAGAGAAGAGCAACCAGGATGATTAGGGGACTGGAAACTAAAACATATGATGGTTGCAAGAACTGGACATGGCTAGTCTAGTGAAGAGAAGGACCAGGGGAGACAGGATAACAGTCTTCCAATATTTGAGAGGCTGCCACAGAGAGGAAGGGGTCAAGCTATTCTCCAAAGCATCTGATGGCCAGACAAGAAATAATGGATGGAAACTGAACAAGGAGAGATTTAACCTGGAAATTAGGAGAATTTTTCTGACAGTGAGAGCGATCAACCAATGGAATAGGAGTTGCCTTCGGAAGTTCTGGGAGCGCCATCACTTGAGACTTTCAAGAAGAGACTGGACTGCCATTTGTCAGAAATGGTGCAAGGTCTCCCGCTTGGGCAGGGGGGTTGGACTTGATGACCTACAAGATCCCTTCCAACTCTGATTATTTATTACCTGTATGACATCATTTTGGCACAGACTGGTGAAAGCCAACTCTGAGGTTTCCCGTGGCTTTCGCCTAAAAGTCCCCCCCCCCCCCCCCAGTCACTGATCATGCTGTCTAATCCAGGTACTGGCTAGCTGCTGGGTTACCAGCCCCTCCTCTGGCCAGCCAGCTGTGAGAATAACCTTGGTTCCCATGGGAAAATGTCATTGTTTTGGCTACAAAACTCCATCTAGCTATTTCCCTGCCTCCCACTGCTGTATGGCAACCAGATGGCTTCGGCCAGGCTCACAGCCGGGTTGTCATCCTATTGGCTTGGTCTTGTCCAGATCTCTGGAGTTTTGAGTACAGATTTTGGTCCCAGTCCTTCACGCTAATTGAGAGAAATATTGTTCTGACCAAGGCTTCCGAGACCATAATTACACACATGCTTACTTTAAAAACAAGTCTTGTTTTATTGCAACGCTGGGAATTATTTTCATTCCCAGCCCATAATGAGTCCCAAACAGTCCTTCAAGATAAGCACCCACCTTTCTTTCCTGTGAAGTGCTGCCCGTAACAGAAGTGTCAAATAAACTAGAACAAAAACCAACCAAAGCGCAAAGAGCTTTAAAACTGAATCTGAACCGATCAAATGACTTTGCTTCCTGCAAAGGTTTCCTCACCTTTGCCTGTCCTTTATCCCTTAGGGGAAGGGCAGTCATCTCCCAGCCTTACTCCCGAATCGCCCCTTTGGTTTCAGCTGCTCTTGCCTCCTAGCAGCTCTGTGCATACGCGCACTGGGAACAGGCTCCCCTTGTTCCTCGGCCTCTCTGCTGCCAGACTCTAGAGGCTCCGGAGTCAGCACATAACTCCTAGATGGTCCTGGCCCCATCCCTGCATCGGACGCAGGACCCTCATCCAAGTCCAGACTGGTCCCCTTTCTTCCCCACTGTCCGATTCATATAACTTGATTTATGAGCGCTCAAGTTTCAGCTGTATATATCCCTACAAATGTTTTTTTTCCCCCTTCTCAGATTCTCGGGATAGGAACCAAGCGTTTGTTAACCTTAACGCACAGGGCTCAAGTGAAGCGATTCACTCAAGACTTACTAAAGCTTGTGAAGTCCCAGGCCAGCAAGCGAGTTGTAGTCAAAGAATTCTTACATGCTTATCACTGGTAGGTATGCATAGCCGTGGCAAGTATTTTTTTGCATTTCCAACTGCAAATATAAAAATATTACCGTCTTGGTTTGTTCGTATTTAAATTTAAATTTAAATTGGGGTTTCAAGCAAGCCATGTTTTTTTTTTTTTCACGGAAAAGGACACGCCGATTTCTTCTCTCTGACTTAAAATTTATCTGAAAAGCAGCAATAAAATCCTCTAGGTTTAGAAGTTTACAGAATGGAAGGAATTGAAATGAGTTGGTTTTAAAATTGATTGATTTTAAAGTTGGTTTTAAAAACACCAGATATGGGCCAATTTGGGAGGGAGGGTCTCTTCCCAAACATATCTGTGGGGTTTTTTATTATTATTATTTCCATCAAATTACCGTTATCGCTCTGGAATCTTTAACCTGTGGGCAGTAAACCGCATGTATCTTAAAGTGAAGATTTACAGAAATACCTTGCAGCGCTCCAGTAAATACATAGCTTGACAAACAATTGTTAGATTTAAAAAAAAAAAAAATTTCTCTGTGCTGGGTTTTAAAGCTCAGAAAGATGTCCTGCTTTTCTTTTGGTTTCCCAGTAAGAGGCTTACCGTAGGCAAGTAGAAAGCTTCAATGTTGTGCTTGCTTAGCTAGTTCTACAGCCTGATCTTAATGCAGAATTTTTTTTCCCCTAAGTATTTTTTCTGAATTATTAATCTCATAGGTGTTTCTCGAAAGACTGGGACGTCACAGAATACGGAGTGTGTGAATTGGTGGATCTGATATCCGAAATTCCCAACACAACCATTTCTTTGTCTCAACAAGATAATGAAATGGTCATTTGTATCCCAAAGAGAGGTATGTTGCTGTCTGTGATGACTCAAAGAGGCGTGGCACAAAGGCAACACAGTCAGATAGTCAGTAGGAGTCCCTTTATTAGCTCCAACTTTGCCCTCAATGTCCTGGTTACTTTTTGGCTGGAGAAAAACTCTCCCAGGAACAGCCTTTGATTACAGAGAATTAAGTCCAAAACGTGGTCAACAAAAACTGTAACTATAAGTTCAATCTAGCCAAAATGAGGTAATTAGTTTGGCAGGGCAGGAGCAAGAATTCCAGACATGAAGGCAGGGAAAAACTCACACGTCTTTCCAGGAACATACATAAGCAAAGTCAACACAAGATAAAGTCACGTTTGCTCCCAGCAGCTGCTGTATGCAGCATTCAGTTATTTTAAACTCTCATTCCCAGCTGTGGCTAATGGAGGGAATCAGGGCCCTTTCCTCCCCCGTAAGCCATGCAACCCACGTTGCTCTCTTCTCCGTTCCTCTTTAGGATGAAGAAGGGGTGGGCCTGGGTCTTCCTCCGAATTCCCTCTGCCTTGCTCTACCTCTCCCCTGCTCTGCCCAGCCAGACTTTGCCCTTCCCCAGTTTCCTCCACAGCCAACGGAGCCGCACTCCCATTCCCTGTCAGCTGTTTGTCTTCAGACTCCGACAGTTGAAAACTTCAGTAAAATTCTTGTGTGTGTGTGTGTGTCTCAACATTGCTTGTCAAACAAGGTGGATACAGGCAGTGCACAACTTAAAACTGTTCAGCAACCATTCGAAGTTACAACAGCAGTGAAGAAAGTGACTTACAATCATTACAGCATCCCCCATGATCAAAATTCAGCCGCTTGGCAACAGACTCGTATTTATGACGGTAGCAGTGTCCCGGGGTCATGGGCTCCACTTTTTGTGACCTTCTTGACAAGCAAAGTCCATGGAGAAGCCAGATTCACTTAACAACCGTGTTACTAAATGATTTACGTGATTCTCTTAACAACCGTGGCAAGAAAGGTCGTAAGATGCGGCAAACCTCACTTAACAACGGTCCCGCTTAGCAATAGGACTAAGGAAGGACTACCTGTATTATGACCAAATATCAGAGGAGAAGGCGTTATTCCCAAAGAATGGTGAAGATCCAGGAGACAAGTGTGTAAATCCCCAGCTGAGTTAAGGAATAAAAAGATTGCCCATTTTGCCAGGCAGGGCTGTTACTTATTGATTGGTGAGGTTTATTTATTGTTTCGATTGACTAGGACTGTAGCTAGTGAGAAGATAAAGCTATTTCCACCCTAATGGACTTTGAAATGGATTGTCTTTTAGAGAGAAAAGATTTCAGTTGCGGGAAATCTTGTGACCTCCACTCCTTCCTCTAATACTCCCCCTTTTTTTTTTAGCTCCATAAATCTTTCCAAAGAGAGTCAGTGAAAACCACGCTTGCCAAAGACACTGAATTTAGACAGATGCCAGCGAGGCTGACGGTTTTAAGATTGTCTCTTCAATTCCTGACAGAAAGGCAGGATGCCAAGGCTGGAAAATGAACGAAACCCCTGAAATGTAAAAAAAGAGAGAGAGAGAGACAGAAGACAGAAATACAATCCTGGAAATTCAGAAAATGCCGTAGATGTCAGTGCTTTGTGTAGACCAGAATTCAATTGGCTTGATGATAAGAGAACGAAAAGCTGGATTTATCCTGACTTCATTCCCAAATATTCACTCTATATCAGTGTTCCTTAAATTTTATTTTTTGGATCCCCTTTCCAGTTTTAAAAATTATGGAGGACCCCGAAAGAGCTTTTGTCTGTAGGGGTTATATTTATTGATGCTTATCATATTGAAAAATGTAAAATGTCGCAGTTGTAGAATATTTATTTATTGGGTTGTGTAAAAACAGCAATATTAAAACACCCCCTAGATATTGTTCACGGAAAAAGCCTTATATTTTAGTAAATTAAAGATAATGCTGGGAAGAGTGACACCATTTTAAATCTTTGAAAATACCTTCAATATCTGACAAATAGCTTTGGTGGTGAGAACCAGTCTGTTGTAGTGTTAGAAAGAAGACGACAGTGAGTTCTAGTCCTGTCTTGGGAATGAAAGTCGGCTGGGTGACTTTGGACAATTGCCAGGCAATTGTGACTTCTAGTCCCAGCATAGGCTGGGTGACTTTGGGCCAATCACTAGGAGATTGTGAGTTCTAATCATGAAATCCAGCTGAGTGACTTTGGGCCAATCACCAGGGGATTGTGAGTTCTAGTCCCACTTTAGGCATGACTTTGGGTGATTTTGGACCAGTCACTTTCTCCCCTCTAGTCCACCTGACAGTTGTTGTAGGAGGAGAGGAAAAGGAAGAAGGAGTATTCCATATATTCACCCTCGAGTTATTTACAAAAAAATAATGAAAGTAGGGTACAAATAAATTTAATTTTTGCGGGGCCCCGAGAACAGTTCGGAGGGAACGAGAGGGGCCACACTTTAAGAAACATTGCTAAATGTGCTCCTTTTCCATCTTCAGAACGTACCAAGGAAGAAATTGAAAGGACGAAGCAGTTTTGCAAAGAGGTGATTGATCTGCTACGCCACCAGCCCTATTTCCGCATGCCGTTCAACAAATTCATCCCTTCCTACCACCATCACTTTGGGCGCCAGTGCAAACTGGCTCATTATGGATTTACCAAACTACTTGAACTTTTTGAAGCCATACCTGACGTCTTACAGGTAGGCAATTGTAAGAGAAAGAATGGTGGTAGATCATGGGGGTGGAGTAAAAGGGGGAATCAGCCTAGAATCCTTGCGTAGTCACAAAAGGAACTATATTTCACATCACTGAAATACTTGCAGACTGGGAAATAACACGGTGTTTACATAATCAAATAAAGAGGTAGTCAGCGTGTCCAAAATGTACATGATGATAACATTCTAGGTTTACTCTTCCTAATCTGCTTGCTCTGGGATTAGGATTATGGTTGCTAAATGAGGACTACCTGTACGTCCATGAGCTTGCTGGAAATCCAGCTTAACCCAAGAGATAGATTTACCAGTTATCTTTGCCTTTCATGGCTTTTGAAAGAAAAAGCTACTGAGCTTTGGATCCTACAGTTGCTCTCAGTATTCTAGCATTGCCTTCTCCAGTCGTTCTTGGATAACCCAAGCCAACGTTCACCTCCAGGTCCTGGAATGCGGCGAGGAGAAAATCCTGACGCTAACCGAGACAGAACAAGTCAAAGCTTTAGCTGCCCAGTTTGTGAAGCTGCTCCGTTCCCAGAAGGATAAATGCCTCGTAATGGCAGACGTCCTTGCCGAATACGCTAAAACATTCGGCTACCCGTTGCGTCTCCAGGACTACGATGTTGGCTCCGTTCCAGCTCTGATGCAGAAACTTTGCCATGTCATCAAGGTAGGTTTTCAGGTGCTGTTATGGTTCGCCGGCAGCGGAATCAGACAGTGGGGAAGAACAGGGACCAGTCTAGGAGTCTGGAGAGGACTCGGACGAGAGTCCTGCATCCGATGCAGAGATGGGGCCAGGACCATCTGGGAGTTGTGTGCTGACTCCGGAGCCTTCAGAGTCTGGCAGCAGCGAGGCCGAGGAGCAAGGGGAGCCTGTTCCCAGTGTGCGTGTGTGCAGAGCTGCTAGAAGACAAGAGCAGCTCAAGACAAAAGGGGCGGCTCGGGAGTAAGGCTTAGAGGTGATTGCCCTTCCCATAAGATATAAAGGAAGTGCAAAGGTAGAGAAATCTTTGCAGGAAGCAAAGTCGTTCACTCTGTTCGGATTAAACCTTTAAGCTCTGTGTGGACTTTGTACTTTGGTTGGCTTTTTATAGTTACTTTGGCACTTTAGTTGTCGGCAGCAATTCAAAGGAGAGAAAGGTGGGTGCTTATCTCGAGGGACTATTTGGGACTCATTACCAGCTGGGAATGAACATAATTCCCAGCGTTGAAATAAAACAAAGAGCTGTTTTAACTATGTGCTTAATTACGGTCTCAGGAAGCCTTGGTCAGAACAGGTGCCACGTGAGGAAAAATGAACCTTGAGCAATCCAAACCACATGGAAACGCCAGCAACTCAAAACACCTCATGAAATCATCCTTCTAGAGTTCTGAACAATGGGGACAGTCTCTCTTCCCCGATCTCGTGTCAATCTCTTGTAACTCTGCCAGTTATTGGGACTTGTTGTCGATAGGGTGGAAAGGTGATACGGTCTCTTCTTTCAATTCCTCCAGGTGGTCAATACAGACTCTGGGAAACAGCTACAGCTGATCAATAAAAAACCCCTCCGGACTCTCACTTCACATCTTCTGGTGCTTCTCATGACGCTGGACGAAGCCACCGTGGTTTCTGTGAAGGAACTTAAAAGACGTTACGAGGTTGTCCAGGGGACTGTCCTTAACCCATGTGAATACGGCTTCATGACCTTTATCGAACTTTTGATGAGCGTGCCTTATTTTATCGAGGTGAGGAGGAGAGCTGGGCTCTTAACACAGGGGCCGTGGAGATCAAAGGTCCCTTTGGGTCAGCAGGCCCTGATAGTTAGTGATTTCATGTTCCTCTATGTATAGATCTAGCCATTCTCCAACCTAGCAAATGGGTTGGAATTGAAATGCCATGGGTGGGGTTTTTTATTTTAGACTGGAGCTGTGCAAAACTTTACAAAGTCAAAACATTCCATTCCATTTGATGTGGACACTTCTGATCTCCTTGGAAGTCTTTTTGAGGTCGGCATGGATTGTTCCAACCTTCCCAGAAGTAGTGTGACCTCAACATGGGTCATAACCCACAAGTTGGGATCCAGGGGGTGATGGAAGAGGATATTTGTAGCTCAAGGTTGAACGGTGGAGTCCTTGATGCACTCTGAGCTCGGCGGTTTTCTCGCAGACGTTTCATCACCCAGCTAGGTAGCATCGTCATGACGTCACCTAGTTGGGTAATGGAAACATCTAGAAGAAAACCACCAAGTTCAGAGAACACTTAAGGATCCCACAATCCAGCTGACCACCAGCCACATCTGGAGGGTATAAAATGCCCATGCCAAGGATAGGATCTTTTGGTTTCCAAATATATTGCATCTTCTACAGCTAGTCCTCGGCTTACAACCCCAGTTTTAGCCCAAAATTTCCAGTTGTTAAGTGAGACAGCCAAGTGAGTCTTGCCCCCATTTTACGACCTTTCTTGACACCATTGTTAAGTGAATCACTGCAGTGGTTAAGTTATTGACACGTGTCAGGATTCCGGCACTTAACCCCATTTAAATCATGAGTCTCTAGCCGGATTTTCAAAGCTCAAAGAAGATTTATTGGGAGTAAACCTGCCAGCACTGCCTGGGTGTAGCCGACTCTGAGACACATCATTCATTGTCACCCTTGACCCTGGTTTTCCCTCACCCCTCTGGGCGTATCGCAATTCATATTCTCCAATGGGACACATCCATAGCCAAGAGTCATCAATCATGCTCTCCAGTTAGAATTTTACGCGGCAGAAACTTCAGTCACCTAGTTACTATCTTTGAAAACATTTATGGAATGCAGTTTCGGTTTGCAAGCTGCCGCACTGCTCCCCCTTCCCTTTCTGTTGGCAACTCTAAAAAGACCGTCAAAATATTTTATGAGTTGACAACACAGTTGCGAAGTGAATCCAGCTTGGCTTGTCAGAAGGTTGCAAAAGGGGATCCCGAGACCCTCCCGGGACACTGTAACCCATCATAAATATGAGCCCGTGGCCAAGCTTCCGAATTTCGATCGCGTGACCACAGATGATGCTGAAATGGTCGTAAGTGTGAAAAGCAGTCATAAGTCACTTTTTCCAGTGCCTTCGAACAGTCACTAAATCACCATTTGCAAGCCGGGGACTTTCCGTAGATCATACTCAAGAGTATCCCTTCCTTTGTGAAAGCCAAGAGGACTAGTTAACGTGGAAATCCTTTCTTTTTTTTTTTCCTGATAAAGTTTTATTAACAAATTTAAAAAACATACAAATACAAACAAACAAACATTGGTACACAACCAATCCAAAATTTTTCTTACAATTGTTGTCGAATCTGCTAAGTCCTCGTTTTTTTCTTTCTTCAAGCATTGGTTTTACAATCAATAAGCTCATTAGTTTATTATATTATAATATTATATCTTTATTTAACTATTTAATCAAAACATATATATATATATATATATATCTTTGGTTCTTCGGGTTTTCTCCCGCGTAGAATTGGAAATATCTAGGCGACGTTTCGATGAAGTTTCATTCATCATCTTCAGGCTTGTGTCTTCGGCCTTGTGCTTCTCAGAGTGATGTGAGCTTGCAGCTGCTTCTTCCTTTTAACTACTAGTGGGGGTGTGACTTGATTGGGTGGGGGCTTGGCTGTGTTCTGATTGGGTGGGGGTATGTTCTCATTGGTTGGAGGTTTGGCTGTGTTCTGATTGGTAGGGGGTTGGCTGTGTTCTGATTGGCTGGGGGTGTGTTCTGTTCTGGTGGGGGTTTGGTTGTACTCAGGTTAGTCTCAGTTGCTGGGGGATTTGAGCTGGTGAGCTGTGATCCTATTGTTTGGTTTCGCGTTCGTGATCGTGCCACATCTTCATGGTGGGCATCAGTTCCCTTCATGTATGGGTTGGGGGGGTTTGAAGCAGGTAGTGATGCAGCTGTGGTACGGCTTCTGGTCCGTGGTCGTGTTTCATCTTCTGTGTGGGTGTGAGTCTGCTTTCTGCGTGGAAGTGTGGTGGTAGTTTCTTGTGTGGCCCTCGTGGGTGTGGGTCTGGTGTCCTTTATGTTAGGTACTCTTTTGTTAATGAGGGCGGGTTTCCAAATGGCTGGTAGGCGGGAGGTGTCATCTCGTTTATTCATGCTGTGTGGGCGTTTTTCTATCTCTATGGCTTCTCTGATTATTCTGTTGTTGAAGTGTTCAGTTTTGGCGACAGTTCTGGTATTTTTAAAGTCAATCTTGTGTCCTGTGGCTTTGAGGTGTTGGACCAGGGAAGAGGTCGGTTCTTCTTTTTTGATTGAGTTCTTGTGTTCTTCAATGCGTGCACTTATCCTTCTATTAGTTTGTCCAATGTATGTGGTGGGGCAGGAGGTGCACGGGATTTCGTATACTCCTTGGTTTTCTAACTCAATTTTGTCTTTAGGGTTTCTTAGGATGGTGGATATTTTTCCGTTTGTGCAGAATGCTGTTTTAATGTTGTGTTTTTGGAGGATCTTGCTGATTTTGTCTGTAGTGCCTTTTATATATGGGAGGAGGGCTTTGCCATTTTCTTGTTCTCTGTCTTGGATTTTGGTTGGGGTTTCTTTTTGGATTAGGTGAGTAATCTTTCTTCTTTGGAATCCATTTGCTGTTAGTACGTTAGTGAGAGTGTGTAGTTCGGTTTTTAGGTGTTGTTCATCAGCTAAGCATTTTGTTCTGGAGATGAGTGTCTCAGCTACGGAATTGATCTGTGCTGGGTGGTGGTGTGAGAGTGCGTGTAGATAGCGGTTTGTATGTGTTTTCTTCTGGTAGATGGTGTGTCCTAGGGAGCCATTGGATTTTTTGTATACTAAGACATCTAGGAAGGGAAGTTGATTGTTAGCTTCTGTTTCCATGGTGAATTGTATTTTGGGGTGTAGGCTGTTGAGGTGTGTGAGGAAGTTGTTCAGTTTTTCTTTCCCGTGTGGCCAGATTATGAAGGTGTCATCTACGTATCTGAGCCAGAGTTTGGGTTTGTGATCATATTTTTCTAGAGCTTGTGTTTCAAAGTGTTCCATGTAAAGGTTTGCGATGACAGGTGAGAGGGGTGATCCCATGGGTGCTCCTTCTATTTGTTTGTATTTTTGTCCATTGTAGGTGAAGTATGTATTGGATAGGCAGTGGTTGGTCAGATCTAGGATGTGCTTGGGGGGGTTGTATTTATTTTGGATGGCTGTCAAGGCTTCTTTTATAGGCACTTGGGTGAAGAGGGATATGACATCGAAGCTCACTAATAGATCGCTGGGTTGTAAGTTTTGTTTCTTTATGATCTCGATGAACTGGAATGAGTTTCTTACATGTGAGTTGATGGATTCAGCATAGGGCTGTAGTTGTTTGGCGAGAAATTTGGCTAGGTTTTGTAGAGGTGAGCCTATGGAGCTGACTATTGGTCTAAGTGGGGTTCCTTCTTTGTGTATCTTGGGGAGACCATAAAGCTTAGGGCATCTGGATGATTTCTCTCTGGGTATGATTCTTTGCTGGATTTCTTTGCTGATGGGGGAGGCTTTTATTTTGGATCTGGTGGTTTTTTCTAGGTAGGTGGTGGGGTCTGTGTTTAGGGGTTTGTATGTGGGGTCTTGGAGTAGGTTGGTTAACTTGGTTTGGTAGTCGGATATATATATATATGGATCTTTGGTTCCTCGGGTTTTCTCCCGCGTAGAATTGGAAATATCTAGGCGACGTTTCGATGAAGTCTCATTCATCATCTTCAGGCTTGTGTCTTCAGCCTTGTGCTTCTCAGAGTAATGTGAGCTTGCAGCTGCTTCTTCAAGTCACATTCCCACTAGTAGTTAAAAGGAAGAAGCAGCTGCAAGCTCACATTACTCTGAGAAGCACAAGGCTGAAGACACAAGCCTGAAGATGATGAATGAGACTTCATCGAAACGTCGCCTAGATATTTCCAATTCTACGCAGGAGAAAACCCGAGGAACCAAAGATCCACATACAAATACCCGCGAAAATCTCCGAAAACATATATATATATATATATATATTATATTATTATTAGTATATTGGAATATATATATATATATATATACTTTATATTTAATCCAATATGATATATATATATTATATATATATACTTTATATTTAATCCAATACATATTGGATTATATATATATAATCCAATGTGCTAATAATACCACTATTAACTAACAGAAAAAATTTCTAAGGTAAAATTTCTACATTTATATACGACGATAGATATATAACTAAGTTTATATAATATTTCGTCCTACTTTCATTTATTTGTTTCTATCACCCTTTTTTTTTTAACTCATTTATACCATTTATCCCAAATTCTATAAAGTTCTGTATCCTCCTTTCCGTTAATCTTTAAACTAAGCCTCTCCAATTGCGCGCAATCATAGGTTTTTTGAATTATGAGATGTATTGGTGGTGTGATAAGAGTTTTTCCAATATTGGGCTAATGAAATGCGTGCCGCGGTTAATAGATGTATAATCAAACATTTAACTTTAGAAATGGAAGTGGAAGGTCCTTTCTTGATTTTCCCTACAGGTTTTTATTGATGGTGATGCAGAATATGTGAAGCTTACAGACCTGTATATTTTTGCCAAGAAAGTGAGGTTGCTGCTTCATACTTACCATTACCAGCAGATCTTCCTCCACGAGTTTCCAACAGCCTACAGCAAATACACAGGAGAAGCCCTTCATCCCGATACCTACGGCTTCAGTAACTTTGAAGAGCTTCTGGGAGCAATTCCATCGGTTTGTAGCGACTCCTGGTTTTCTCTTTTCTCTTAAAATGGGAAGGATTTTTAACCATCCAAATCAGTGGTCGGCAACCAGTGAGTCCGGGGACCACTGGTGGTCCGTGAGAAAATTGTGGTGGTCCACAGAGAAATGTCCCCCCAAAGCAATTAATCCAGGCTGTGCAGGAACACAAGGCTGCGCCGCCCACATGGCCCACGGGAACACAAGGCTTGCGTCGCTTGCATTGTGAACAATGCAAGGTAGTGAGGGGAGGAGGGAAAGGATGGAGGGGAGGAACTTGCCCCATTCGCCCCACACACCTGGCCTGGCCACCGATCTGCTGCTTTACACTTCTTTCTTCTTCTGCTTTTGGCTGCACTGCAAGGAAAGCAGCAGAAGTCTTTCTTTCTCTCCCCCAAACTCCACCAGAGATGAGTCTTTGGGACCCTGCAAGGCCTCCTGCTCCAAGAGGCTGGTGCGACAAGTCTCACAAAGACTCATTTCTGGCAGAGTTTGGGAGAGAAGAAAGACTTCTGCTGCTTCTGCTGCTTTCCTTGCATGAAGTCAAAAGTCTCTCTCTCTCTCTCTGTTTCCCCCTGAGAATGGAGCTGGAGACAGTATCCTGCGATCCCAAATAAAAAATGATAAGTCGGGAGGAAAACGAGGTGGGGGATTTTCCTGCAGACTTTTTTGGGGATTTTCCCAGGGCCTCTGGTCCACGGGATTTAAAATTATGGGTTTGGTGGTCCCTGAGGTCCAAAAGGTTGGCAACCCCTGCTCCAAATCGTAGCTTTCCATAGTCATAATCGGATGGACCCTCAGACCCTGGCTGCCCTATTGTTCCCTTAGAACTAATTGGGTAAACAAATTAAACAAGGAGTTACTTTCCTACTGATATCGTAACTGGGCCCATCCTGACGTTAACGTTCTCGACGTTCTCACTTGAAAATGTCCATTTTATATCTTTAGCTGACCTGTAAAATTCATAACGACTATAAAGCGAAGGTGGCTAGCCTGTTCAGAAATCTGTGACTAAAATTCTCTCGGGAAGGCAACTCATGGCAGTCTGGCAGCTGTATTGCTTCAGGGGCGTTTTGTTTAAAATACTTTAGTGGAATGTCAAATCCATTTTTTTCCAGAAAAGAAAAAAGGTGTCAGGATTCCGGCAGATACCCCCAATTAAATCATGAGTCTCGAGCCAAACTTCCAAAACTTTCAAAAGGATTTATTGGAGTTAACATGCCAGCACTGCCTAGGTGTAGCCGACTCTTGAGACACATCATTCATTGTCATCCTTGACCCTCGTTTTCCCCCACCCCCTGGGTGTATTGTTATTCCTATTCTCCAATGGGACACAGCCATAGCCCAGAGTCCATCAATCATGCTCTCCAGTTAGAATTTTGCCGGCAGAAACTTCAGTCACCTAGTTACTATCTTTGAAAACATTGATGGAATGCAATTTCAGTTTTGCAAGCTGCTGCACTGCTCCACCCTCCCTTTCTGTTGGCAACTCTAAAAACAGAGAAATATTTTATGAGTTACAAGAGATTTACTTATTCATCCCTTTCTTTGCAAATCTGTACAAGTTAGCCCTCGACTTAACAACCACCAGTGAGCCCATAATTTATGTTGCTAGCAGGGATTGCCTGTATTGAGTGGGGCATAGCAGCAACTGCCGTCTTAACTTTACAATGAAATCGTGATTTGGGCTAATTTGGCAACATTTTCATGGAACTCGTCTGGTTAAAGTGTGAGTGCAATTAACAAAAGAGGGAAGCTTGCAAGAATGCTGAGTATAAGGAGAGCTTTAAGGCAGCAAGAAACCTACCTACTGTAGGTTCATCTTAACATTCCATCTCACCTGTGGTCTTTCTTGCCTTTAATTAGGTAGTATGGATAAAAGGCCACGGCCATAAGAAGATTGTTGTTCTGAAGAACGACATGAAAAGTAAGTCATCCCCATTTAGGGTTAACTTTTACTCTTTTTTTTGTGGGTGGGTGGGTGGGTGGGAAATATAGCCCAAATATCTTTCCCTATAAGTTTGTCTGTCGAAAGGGAACGCTTGTTAATCTCCTCCCTTCTCTCAGCTCGTTTTAGCTCTCCCAGTCTTCCCCTGGCTGACGGAAGTTACGAGAATGAACTTGCCGATGGCGATGGACAATCCACGAAAGCAGCAGGAGTAGGACAGATCCTTAGATTTAGTCCTGGATGCACCCAACGTTGGTAAATCGATTAATTACTGGCTGCTTTTTTTGCACCTAGCAATGCTGAGACTTGTAGGCCTTGAATAGACAAGCCAAAAGATAATAGTATTATCTAATAACATTTATTAGGTAATAATTATTATCTAAGAATAGAGATTAAAGAGTAGATCAGCCATGGAACATGGACAGAATTATGGCTGTTCTTTTCCTTCTTTTAATTCCCAGCCCATTCTTTTCATTTATTTGTGACTTGCCTTTTTTGGGGGAGGGCAAATAACTCAAGGTGGTAAACATATCCAATAGCCTTCCTCCTCCTATTTTTCCCACAATAACAACCTCGTGAGATTGGGCTGAGAGAGAGAGAGAGAGAGACTGACTGGCCCAAGATCACCCAGTTGGCTTCCATGGCTAAGATGGGACTAGAACTAGAACTCAGGCCTCCCACTTACTAGCAGGATGTCTTCACCACTAGACCCTACTACAAGAACCAAGCGTGAATTTGCAAGCTTGCGTTTAATGTGAGTCCTGAAGTCACTTGCCCTCGTGAGTTTCTAAGCAGTTGCCTTCATTTTCTTCCCTCTCTGCAGTCTCCCATCAAACCGAGGAAGAGCTGCTGTGCCTCACCAATGTCTCTCCCTGTGGATCTTTTATGCGAACCGGTCCCTTCCTGCCTTCCCTCCCCGCAGCTGAGACCAGATCCAGTGGTTCTTGAATCAACCGATCTCATCCGTTTCGAAGAGCATTCACCAATCCCTTGTGGTAAAGGTTAACGTCGCCTTTGAAAATCTGGCTCCACTCAAATAGAAGCAAAAAATGCTACTTCTAGGAGCCATTCCTTAGCAAAAGCCTTACGGGTATATCGGAAGACTGCAACTCCCAGAATTCCTATTGGCTCCAAATTCTGGGATTGGTCTACCTGGTTATACCTTGATCGAGTGATCATCTTTTCTTTCCAGCATTAGCTGAGTATTTCTCAGAGTTCCGGGTTTTATTTTTCTTTTATATGTGAACATTTTTACACCTCCTTATCCGACAGGCTGCATTCCTTCGGTGGAAATAGTAACAATTCAACTGAAGGCAGCCTCTTCTACTTTGCCATATTCAGAGTCAGGCTTATTAACCTTCTTTTGTCTTTTGGAGACGTCGGCATTCATGAAAGATTCCCGTTTATTAAAACTGAACAATCAGTCCAATGAGGATTTTCCTGAATCCATCCTCCCATTTGATTGTAGGGGGCCATTTGTCTAGCCAAGGAAATCCCAAAATTATTGATTCTGACATCCTTGGGGCCACTATGAAGCATATGAGTTTGTGATGAGGGCCTAATTCCATCTTGATCAATTCTGTCATTTGGGTGGTTGCCCCCCCCAATTAATGTCCCATCCACTTGCTCAAATCTGATTGGGCGTTTTAGTGGGTTAGTCTTGATGCCCAATTGTTCAACGATAGGGAGTCCGATAAGGTATCTAGAGCACGCAGTATCAATGACAGCTTCTAACTCTCCGGCCTCCCCCATGTTCAGTACCACTAACTTGACCTTGACTGTAAAAGGTATAATGAGATCACTCACCATTGGGTTGTCTTCGCCATTGGGTTCCCGGGGATGTGGTGTCGGTCTGGTGGTCCATTGCTCCCTTCTTCTTCTTCTTCTTCTTCTTCTTCTTCTTCTTCTGCTTCTGCTTCTTCTTCTGCTTCTGCTTCTGCTTCTTCCAGAAAAAAAAAGCCAAACCAGGTGTTTGAGACCTGATTTCTACTTTTACAAAACTGAATTGTTTGGAACATGAAATGGTTCCTGGTTCTTCCCATGTAATTTGGTCCGTCCGGTAGCTTTCATTTTCTCTCTCATTCCCCTTCTTCCTCTTTCATAAATTCTGAATAAAAGCCAATCCAAGTTGTAAAATCCTATCTGCTTACATTTCTGTCCAGGTTTTCAGCAGCTCTTAACGATTGGCATAGGTTGTGTTGTGCTCCCTTCCTACATGACAAACTTTCGTTGTCCAGTTGCTAAGTCATGTCTGACTCTTCGTGATCTCATGGACCACAGCATACCAGATCCTCCGTCTTCCGCTATTTCCCCAAGATTGCCCAAACTCATGTTCATTGCCTGGATGACATGATGCTTTCCGCTTCTCCTTTTGCCTCCCCTTTTTCCCAACATCAGCGTCTTCTCCGACAAGTCCTCTCTTCTCATTAGGTGGCCAAAGTCTTTGAGCTTCAGCTTCAGTCTCTGTCCTTCCAAAGGACAGTTCCAATTGATTTCCTTTAGGGTTGATAGATCTTGAAATGTCTTCGGACAGCGCTGGCTCAATGGCCTTAAAACAGAGATGAGTAACTCTCCCTATAGTTGGCAGCGACTATACCCGTGATGGCGAACTTATCGCACAGGTGGCACGCAGAGCCATTTGTGCGGGCACACGAGCCCCAGCCAAACTTACCTGCACTGTGCATGCGTGCGCCTCCCAGCTGATATTCGGCCCGTTTGAGGCCGTTTTTGTCCTTCCAATAGCCTCGAGGGAAACCTCTGCAGCCTCGGGAGGCCGAAAACACAGGCCTTCTGGAAATACCAGAAGTGCTTGAAATGGGCCCGTTTTTCGGCCTCCCGAGGCTGCAGAGGCTTCCCTCGAGCCTCCAGGAGGGCGAAAACGGCCTCAAACGGGCCAGAAATCAGCTGGGAGGTGCGCACATGCTCAGTGCAGATAAAAGGGTGGGGATGTTGCGTGCGCGTGCATGGGGGGGGGCGCATTGCATTGTGGGTGCCTGCGTACATGCACACTTTCAGCACACCACCAAAAAAGGTTCGCCATCACTGAACTATACCTCTAGCTTACATTTTGAAAACTAAACAGTCCCCCTTTTTTTAATCTTCAGAGATGACGATGGGGCCTGAAGAGGAGAAGGCTGCTGGTCCTTCAGAAGCTTACCAAGAAATCGGTCACTTCTCCGATGCATCTAAAGCGACCGAAAACATCTCAGCACTTCCCTGTTCCTCATCCGAACAGCCAGCATGCCGAAAAGCCACCGACAGCCCAGCTCGAAAGCAGCCGAAGAGCCGTGTGAAATTGGCAGCCAACTTCTCATTTGCACCCGTAACCAAGCTTTAAAAATCTCGTACCCAGTGTGAAAAGCCTCGTATCGTTAAGACTGCACAGGAAATAAAATCGGCTATAATTTTTTTTTTATTATTATTATTATTTTTTAATCACTGTCTGGAGGGAGTGTAAGCCACCGGCCTGTTTTCTTTTGTCACTCTTGACTGCCTTCTGTGCAAATAACGTTGCGCACCTTCAACCGAAGTTAAGCTGGGCAGTTTCTTTTTTTTATTACTTATTATTATAGGAACTTCAAATATTTGTTAAGAGCGATCTAACATTTTACCCTTTTTTTTTTATTATTCTGTCCCATGTCGACAAAAGCGAGCACCCTTGGCCGAGAACGGATTTTTTTAAGTCTCCCGATAACGCAAAGGGGCTGGTCATAACCTACACGTCACGCCTCAATCTCTCTCGGGGATTTCTACTTTCGCGATGGTTTGTTAAATCGGGGAGATTACAAGGCAGTGCATAATTTGTCGCGCAAAATGTGTCTCCCGAGAGGAGTTTTAAAACAGGTGGGAATACGCAGCGGGGGGGTCTTTAGCTTCGTAAGGGCAAAACTTGGGAACTGGGTTTCACTTTCTTTCTTTTTTTTTTCCCGATGACTTGTAAATTAACTAAAAAACCTCAACAAACTCCGAGAAGTCGGTCGATTTGGTACCCCCCCCCCCAAAGAAAACAACAACCCACCCTTCTTTTTTTAAAAAAGGCCTTCTGCGATAGTTCAGTTCCGTCGAGGAAACTTGTAGGAAATGGTTTTTAAGCTTCCCTTTTATTAAGAGCTGCCGGTGGATGCCGATTTGAGATGAAGTGAAAGGGGGTGAGGGGCGGGGCGGGGCGGGAAACCATTTCGGTGCCGTGCGTTTTGAAGGCACCGCGGGAAGCCTCGGGTTGCAGCCGCTCCCTCGAAGGGGACGGACGGACAGACAAGGGACCGTTGAGATTTCAAGAAAGTAAAATATGCATCCAAATGCATAAATCGTGGGTCGCGCAAGGCGACGGGAAGTTTTTTAAGACGGAAAAGGCGATGATGCTTCCGCAGTGCCGAGAGGGGAGCAGGAGGTAGAATGGCCAAGGTTAGGGGCCTAACCTTGTTTGCGAAACTTTTTAAACGTGAAATAAACGGGAAGCTTAGTATGAATCGAGAAAGCGATTTTTTTAAAAACTATCTGGTTTTTATTCCTCCTAGTGCTGAAAAGCTGCTCTTGTGTGTTGTGGTCTTCTTCTTTTTTTGTGCTTCCAGTTCTTATTGGGGTATTTTTTTGTGTGTGTGAGCGGTTGTGATCGTTGTGGTTGTTGGCTTTTAGATGGGCCAGCCTTTAAAGAAGAGATTGAGTCAGTGGGATCCTTTTTCCTTCTTTTTTAGAGAGAGAGAGAGAGAAAGACCTTAAAAACGTCTTCCAAAGGTTTATACCCCTGCCCGGGTAAACTTGGCACTTACAATGGGTTGTATTTGCCAGGAGAGAAATTTTTTTTACTGCTTGTCAAAAGGAGAAGAACCTATTTCCGAGGTTTCCACTGGCCGAACACGGAAAATATATATATATTTTGTAACAATTATATTTTATAATGGACAAGGTTGGAAAAAAATAAAATAAAAACCAGGCTGGGGATTTCATAGCCAGCAACTAAAGGGGAAAAAAATACCACCAGATGGCTACAGGTACTTTTAAAAAGAAAAATGATGGATTTTGTTTAAAAGAGGGTTTTTAAACAAAGCCACACATTGAACCTTTCTGAATTATATAGCCATTACAACCCAAAGAAACACTGGAAGTTTTTTGTACCGAGATTGAGACACGGCACTGTTGGATAGCTTTACAATTCCTCTAGAGAGACCTAGAGTTTATAGGAACAGATCGTTCGATATATATTTTTTTTCCTTTCTCTCTAGCGTTCCGAGTATTTATTTGTGAGACCATCTCTCTGTAGCTTTATGTATAACCTGCATAAAACCAAGGCCTCGTCACTCACTCAGTTGTGGGTCGTGCTTAGCAGAACCGGTTGCAGTTCTGAGCAAGTCATCTTTAAAAAAAAAAAGAAAAAAAAGTGAGACCCAAGTTTTTTGGGGGTGGAAAAAAAAAATAAAGAAATCAAAAGTCCAGCAGTCTTCTTTATTTGAAATACAGATGTGGCCAGGTGATCCGTAGGTAGAGAATAATCCCATCGTACATGAATCTTATGTGGCATTCCGAACTAAATTGCTGTTTGAAAGTTACACGGTGCTGTTTTCAGATAAATTTGAGGGTTTTTTTTTTTTTTGGGGGGGGGGGGGGGGTTGTTGTTTTTTTTTTTGGTTTCTCCCGTAGCGCAAGATTATTTAATGAAGGGTTTTTTTTTTTTAAAAGAAAAGAAAAGAAATAGGCTTGGAAAAATAATAATGTAACTTGACTGATTGGAACATGAATTAAGGTGATGAAATTCTTTAACTTACACTTTGGACATTTTGATTTCTTTACTGTTCTGAAACAAAACAGATCAAGGCAACTATGCACTCTGGGTGGGTGAAGATGAACAATACGGCAAAATAAACTTGTCTTAATTTGTTCGTCTTAATTTGTTTCGGGCACTTTTGTGGGTCAAGTGGTATTTTGTGTGTTTGGGACCAAGCAGTTGTCAATAAAAATTTCAAGCAAGCAAATGACCTTCTCTTGTCTGTTTCTCCCCCCCCCACCACCACCCCTATCGCAGTAAATATACCTTACAGGTAGTCCTCGACTTACAACAGTTCATGTAGTGACCATTCGAAGTTGCGAGGTCATTGAAAAAAAGTGACTTGTGACCATTTTTTACACTTAACGACCATTGGAACATCCGTCGCGTGACCAAGATTTGAATGCTTGGCGGCTGGTTTATATTTATGACGGTAGCGTCCCCAGATCATGTGATTCCCCTTTTTGCGACCTTAACACAACTTATAAATGTTCCTCGCACAAGAACCATTGTTGTGGCCTGTTTGACCACCGGCTTCTCCAGCAGCTGAATCAGAGGCCACATGGGAGTCAGGATCAGCATCAGGGCAACCTGAGAGCTCCAAGGGGAAGAGGGAATGGAGCTGCCAGAGAGAGAAAGAGAGAGAGAGGCTGAATCTGGGCCGTCCTCAGATGGAGAGTCAACAGCTCCCAGGTCTGGAGGTGGCTGATGAGGAAGAGGAGGAACAGCTGGGTCCAGTGCCTGACGTGCAGATGCACGGAAGGCAAAGGAGAGGAGAGCAGTGGAAATCTATGGGCCGGTCCTTGGGACAGAAGACCCACCGCTGCTAGCAAAGCCTCACCCTAACTCTGGGGATAAAAGGCAGGGGGCAGAGATGAATAGATGTGGCAGGCAACTATTTCATCTCCCTGCCAGGCAGACTTCTTAGCCTGTGTTGAGAGAGACACTTTTTGCCTGGCACTCCTAATGAAGGAATCTTTGAGTTAACAGATAACAAATAAAGAGTTGGAAGGGACCTTATAGGTCATCTAATCCAACCCCCCCCCCCGCCCAAGCGGGAAACCCTACACCATTTCTGACAAATGGCAGTCCAATCTCTTCTTGAAAGTCTCAAGTGATTGTGCTCCCACAACTTCCAAGGGCAACTTCCGTTCCGTTGGTTGATTGTTCTCACCGTCAGAAAGTTTCTCCTTATTTCCAGGTTAAATTTCTCCTTGTTCAGTTTCCATCCATTATTCCTTGTCTGGCCTTCGGGTGCTTTAGAAAATAGCTTGACCCCTTCCTCCTCCCTGTGGCAGCCCCTCAAATATTGGAAGACCGCTATCACGTCTCCCCTGGTCCTTCTCTTCACTAGACTAGCCAGGCCCGGTTCCTGCAACCGTTCATTGTATGTTTTAGCCTCCAGTTCCCCTCATCATTCTGGTTGCTCTTCTCTGTACTTTTCCTAGAGTCTCAACATCTTTTTTATAATGTGAACAAAACTGGATGCAGGTGTGGTCTCACTGAGACTTTATAGAGTGGTGTTAGTACCTCCCTTGATCTTGACTGTATCCAAACTTCAGAGGGTTTGTGGTGTTTGGGGAACCATGTCAGAACAGGGATCCTGTGGGTTAGATAAACAGACGCTGCAAACCACAATAGAACAGACTTGTCAGCTTCCGGTAGGCTATTAGCTATTCTATTTAGCGTTTTTATTAACACATACGTCATCGTGAAAAGGACCCAATCCAGCCACCCGGAAGGTGTTTTGCCTCCTTTCGCCCACCGATCAAATACTGCCTGTTAAAAGTAAGAAGGGGTGGGATGTATCCAGTGCTCAAGAGACCATTAAAGACGGCTACGTGTTATTTCTACCTCAGAGCTGGCGTTAGGCTAAGAATCGATCCTACTCCTATGCAGAATCTACCTATCGGCTGGATTCGAGACTATAGATTCACCACGCCAGATCAAGACCTAGCAGATACATTCACACGGCATGCTAAGCACAGCTTTCCTCTTGGCTGTTCTTTCCTACCTGGTGGAGGTGACTTCGCATCCTGTGCTAAATCAAGAAAATGGAGTTGATTCACAACCCAGGTCAAGCCAAGGGGAGGACGCACCTCCAGACATAACAGATGTCCCCTGACGTTACCCGCAAGCCGTTCCCCCCCCGTCTATGACTACGCCTCGCGGTTCTTCTCTGTGTTCTGGTTATAGTTAAGGTCTACTCATCTTAACCTAGGGCATGCTCGCTGAGGTCCATGCAACACCAAGGAGTCACCAAGAATAGCACATTTCGGCACACAAGTTACTGTTAAGAAATACAACAGGAGAGTCAACGATCAAGAATATCTGGATGCTTGATGTCCTGGTTCCTTCGCCCCATTAGTTGTTGTTGTTTTTGTTCGGCCAACGGGACAAGTGGGGCGAGCAGAAGGCGTTGCCCGAGAGAGATGCTGCAGCTACATGATGGCGCACTGGGTCATCCCACAGCAATCCTTAATGAGAGCAGCGCTGGTTTTGGCAATGGTGGGCTTGTTGGGAGGAAGTGGGGGTGGCGGTGGCTCAGCTTTCTTCTCTGTAGGTACCCCTGCCAAGGTCAGAAAGGGAGAGCATCATTCGTTGCCGGATTTATTTATTTTATTTAATTATTTTATTAAACTTATATACCGCCCTCTTTCCCTGACAGGACTCAGGGCGGTGTACAGCCGATTAAAAATATCACAACAATAACAAAATTAAAAAAACAATTAAAATCAGTGGCTGGAATAAAAGTATATAAAGGGGAATTAAAAAGATTAAAAACCGGATAAAACCAGATTAAAATTCTAAGAGAACCCTAGACCAGGCCGGCTTGGCGAAATAGATGAGTCTTCACCGCCCGTCAGAAGGTCAGGAGATCAGGGATGGTCCTCATCTCCGGGGGTAATTCATTCCAGAGGGAGGGTTCCCCCAATGAGAAGGCCCGTGCCCTCGGGGTCGCCAGCCATCCAACTGGCGGCACCCCGAGGAGACCCACTCTATGGGAGCGTTTCAGGTTTCTGAACCCTAACACTAACCCAAGAAAACCATCGTAGATCAGCTGTTGTCTTGCATAAATAATGACTGGCAATAGCACTAGCAACAGCACTTAGACTTATAGTACCACATAGAGGTTTATAGTACTCTCTAGGCGGTTTGCAATCTATCTATCTATCTATCTATCTATCTATCTATCTATCTATGTCAGTTGCGAACTCTGCATTGGTGACAGGAAGGGCATCCGGCCAATAAACACTCAGCTCTATTCAGTTGCCCCAACTCCATCCCAACGCAAGAGACCTTTGAAAGACCTTATCCCTTGCATCGGGGTGGATTCAGGACAACTGAATGGAGCCGAGTGTTTGCTGGCCTGATGCCTTTCCTGTCACCAATGCAGAGTTTGCAGCTGATATTTACTCCATGTGCCCAGAGAGAGAAACATCTGCAGCTATCTAGGATCAAACTCACAGCCTCCTGAGGCGAGAGCTCCACCTCTAGGCCACTGCACTGCTCACAATGTCAGCACATTGTTTCCAACAATCTGGGTCTTCATTTTACTGACCGCGGAAGGATGGCAGGAGTCAACTTTTGACTCCCATTAGGATCGAACTCCAGGCGGTGGGCAAAGTTTGCCTGCAATATTGCATGCTAACCAACTGCGCCACCAGGGTTCTTGGTGCAAATAAACTGACTTTAACTCACACAATTTTTTTAAAAAAATATTTCCTTTTTAATTATCCTATAGTCCCTGTTGGGGGTAGAGTCAGGCTAATTGGATGCAGCTGAGCATTTACTGGCCAGATGCCCTTCTTGATGCCTATGTGGAGTTCACAGCAGATTTTTTTTTTTCTTGGAGTCCTAGGAGTGAAACACCTGCAGCTACCTAGGACTGAACTCTCAGCCTTCCAAGTGGGAGGTGAGCTCTTCACCACTAGGCCACCACACCATCCTTAAGTCACACAACTAAAATTAGCCAACATAGCTGGATCATTTAGATGTTCATCTTAAGAACGTTAGTATTCAATGCATAAGCTTTACTTTGGAAGAAGCAGTAGGAGTCATCACAGTGGTGTAAGTAAATGTAACTGAGATCTGGACCAGCAGCAGCTCTTAAGGGCTGAGATTGAAACCACTTGAATTATACGATCCCATAACATGGTAAGCCATGGTTTGCTTCGGTGGCTTATGGAAATAACTACAATTGGCCGCAAATCAGGGTTTATACTATAAGCCTTATTGCTTGGCTTTCCACAATGTAAAAAGTCATCGTAAGAAAACCACATTTTGGTTTCTTTTTCTATATGAAAGAAACCTTTGTTTTGAATAATTTGTGGGGGGTGGGGGGAAGGCATGGAAACTTACTGGTTGGAGATTGTACAACATTGTCCAAAGGTTTCAACTTAAGCCGTAGGAAATCAGCTATCTCCTTGTCTTCTTCCTTCTCTCTGTTTCAAAGCAAAATAACATACTATTAGAAGTTAGATTTTGTTCTGCTTTATTTATTTATTTTCAAATTGAATTGCACAACCCATGAACTTGTTGGAAAGGAATTGGAAAATTCTAGCCAACATCAAGAAAATTCAATTTCCATTTTTATCGATGTCTATCTTTTCTTGATAGAATTTTCTTGATGTTGGCTAGAATTTTCCAATTCCTTTCTCACAAGTTCATGGGTTGTGCAACTCAATTTAGTAATATCCATGAGTATGGAATCAAGTTAGGAAAAGCTGGGGCAGCCATTTAAATGACCTTGAAAAATATTAATTAGGTTTGGACTGGTTTAGTACTTGGATTGACTGGAGTAGGATGTTTTGTAACAAGTCCCAGAAGAAAATAATACCGTTTGGCTAGGAAAGCTACACGAATAAGACCGGGAAGTCATCAAGAGTTGAGGGCATCTTGAAGGTTCTTCATTTGAAGTTCTCTTACCTCAATCTCTCCACTTCTGCATCATCAACAAGAAAGTCTCTTTTCTGCACTAATTTGTGGATTTTCTGGATCAGCTCATCCTCTCTTTGATTCTGCAGCTTATTCTTGTCTTTTTCTGTTCAAGAGAGACAGAGAAACATCTATATGACTATCATTAAGTGTTGTACATTATGATTCTTGATTCTTAACAAATGTACCTTTTCTTTATGTATACTGAGAGTATTTACACCAAGACAAATTCCTTGTGTGTCCAATCACACTTGGCCAATAAAGAATTCTATTCTATTCTAAGGAGGTTCTCATTCACCCAGATCTGGTCTTCCCCAAGAAGATTATGTATGCTATGTCATTTCTTCCTTGTGTTAGCCATGTTACAACAAACTCAATATTTCTCCAAACTGCTTCTGTTGCGTAAGGCAAATACAGGAAGGTGACATATCTACTAGCTCTGCAAAATCCGGCACTTCACTCACTGCAGAATCAATAAAGAGTTGTGTTTTTGCAGATCAAGGCAGGGGTGGAATTCAAAAATCTCAGGAACCGGTTCGCTGCCTGGTTGCTGGGTGAGCTTGGCCATGGTGGGCGTGGTCTACTGGAACTTCCTGTTTCCGGCTTCCGGTGGGCCTCCAGAACCCGGGGGAGACCATTTTCGCCCTCCCAAGGGTCCAGAGGCTTCCCCCGGGCTCTGGGAGGGAGAAAACAACCTCCCCCGGGATCTGGAGGCTCACCGGAAGCTGGAAACAGGCCCATTTCTGGACTTCCAGAAGGCCCATTTCCCCCCCTCCCAGAGCCTCCGCGCAGACTCTGCACTTACTTCCATCAAAAATGGGCTGCATGGAGACTCCTAGGAAGGGAGGGGAGGGGAGGGGTTGGCGGGGCTAGCCAGTTGGTTCAAATACCGGTTCAACGAACCAGATGTAACTTGAACATCCAGTTCGCTAGATCTGGTTGGAATCAGTAGAATCCCACCCCTGCATCAAGGTCACAACAAAATGACAGAGAAAGTGTTTTTAAGGTTTTCAGGAACTCTTTGTAAGAGGGAGAGGGGGGAGAGGGAGGGAGGGAGGAGATAGACAGACAGACAGACAGACAGATAGAGTGGGTGGATGGATGGATGGATGGATGGATGGATGGATGGATGGATGGATGGATGGATGGCGGATGGAGGGAGGGAGGGAGGGAGGGAGGGATGGATAGATAGATAGATAGATAGATAGATAGATAGATAGATAGATAGATAGATAGATAGATAGATAAAAGATAGATAAAAGATAGATAGATAGATAGATAGATGATAGATAGATAGAAGAATAGATAGATAGATAGATAAGATAGATAGATAGATCAGATCGATCGATGGATAGCGGATGGAGAAGATAGAGACTGTAGATAGAAAGAGAGAGAGATACTGTAGATAGATAGATAGATAGATAGATAGATAGATAGATAGATAGATAGATAGATAGATAGGATAGGATAGGATAGGATAGGATAGGATAGGATAGGATAGGATAGGATAGGATAGGATAGGATGGGTGGATGGAGATACAGATAGAGATTTCATGCTCACAAATCGCTAATGGGACTTTTCTTAGACAAACTACAATCTGGAACTCTTCAATCGTGTTGGGATTCCACTTGTTCCTGCACACATCGGAGTCAGACCCACAAAGCAATTACCTGGGGTGGCTACTAAATCCTGCAGCTCTTTCTTAAGAGCCATGATGTCTTTGCACAACTGGATGTCGTCCATCCTAAGAAATGGGAAAAGAAGAGGCTGTTTTAGGTAGCATCGTAGAATTGAGATCATCCAGTCCAGCCCTATGCTCAGTGCAGATTAAAGTACACCAGGTTGACAATTGTCCAGTTTGTGCTTTTCTTCAGGAGGTGCAAGTCTTTTCATTAATTGTTACTTTCATTTCATTGATTTGTTACTTTCATTACATTAATTTGTTCATTTTGTTTCATTAATTCATTAGTTCCATTTCATTAATTCGTTCATTTTATTAATTTCATTTCATTAATTTGTTAATTTCATTTCATTAGTTTCATTTCATTGATTCATTAATTTCATTTCATTTCATTAATTTATTAATTTCATTAATTTGTTTATGCTATTTTAGCTTAACATTCAATTTTGAGTCAGGAATATCTCAACCTTTTTTTCCCCCAAAATCTACGTTTCCCCACAAGTCAAATTCCTTGACCATCTAGTTCTAATCTAAAGGAATGCGGTTCTGATCTTGAGGATAGTGAAGAAATGATTTGGCCATTGCAAAAGACTTCATGAAAAGATCACTTGCCCGAGGAAGGGAATAGCGTGAGAAAGAAACTCAAAATAACCCCACCTTGATTTTGCTTGGTATAAGAAGGGACACTAAGAAAGTTTTCAAGAATTTGTTTACCTATGTAGTATGGCTGAATTACTATTATTGTGTGTGTGTGTGTGTGTGTGTGTGTGTGTTTGTCAAGCATGTATGAGAAAACAAGTATAAGTATGAACATAACATATAAACATATAAGTATAAGCGGGTATAAGTATATACATAATAAATGAGTACGGATAAATGGGGACAATAGGACAGGGACGGTAGGCACGATGGTGCGCTTATGCATGCCCCTTATACTTATACCCCTTTTAGGAATGGAGTGAGGTCAATAGTGGATAGTTTGAGATTAAAGGAGTGGGGGTTAGAGGATGTGACAACAGAGTCAGGTAGTGAGTTCCAGGCATTGACCACTCTGTTGACTTCAGCGTTATATTTTCTGCAATCGAGTTTGGAATTATTATTCTAATCTTTTCTACTACCTTCTCCTATTGATATCTTATGATTATATTACTTTGTTATTTGTACGTATACTGACAAATTCCTTGTGTCCAATCACACTTGGCCAATAAACCTATTGTATTGTATTGTATTGTATTGTATTGTATTGTATTGTATTGTATTGTATTGTATTCTATTCTATTCTATTCCACTCCATTCCATTCCATTCCATTCCATTCTAGTCTGATCATTCCTAGACTTCCTGCTATGTCTGTTTTTGTATACAGATGCAAAATAATGCTTTAAATTAAATCAGATTCAGGTTGAATATTAAAAAAAAGTTCCTCAGATTAAAAGCTATTCTACCAACCCAGAGAAAACCAAGTAAAAGCTGGTCAGATTTGTTTCCCCCAAGGGAATTCAACAGCCTTTTCCAACTCTAGCATTCCATGTCCCGATTTGAATCCCAATTTCCCACAAGAGCTACTCTTAACTTACATAAATCTCAGTTCTGATTCTCTCCTGACCAAGACTTCCCGAAGTCTTTGGATCTTTGCCATTTCCATCTCTATCTCCTCCGGCATCATTGTCGTTTCTGCCATTGAAATGATGTCGAGTTGATCTGCATGGATGTAAGGCAGAGAGAAAAGGAGACCATCCGTGAATGAAGGTCAACCAGAATGTACGTCACCCAGAATAACGTTGCAGGATCCAATCTAGGACAATCACCGGGACTTGAGGGTTAGTCTTCTGAAGTTTTGAGATTTGTTCTGGAGCCCATTCTTAGGGAACTTCTCACTAGCAGAATGGAGAGAATTTGGGAGCTTCAAAGGGGAAGAGAGAGTGGAGCTGTCGGAGAGAGAGAGAGAGCAGAGCCTGGGCTATCCGTCAGATGGAGAGTCAACAGCCCCCCAGGTTTGGAGGTGGCTGATGTGGAAAAGGAGAAACACCTGAGTCCTGTGCCTGACACTCAGATGCATAGAAGGCAGAGGAGAGGAGAGCAGTGGAAATCTGTGGGCCGGTCCTTGGGACGGAAGAGCCATCACTGCTAACAAAGTCCCACCCTAGCTCTGGAGATAAAAGGCAGGGAGCAGAGATGAATAAATGTTTCAGACAACTATTCATCTTCCAGCCAGACGGCCTTGTTAGCCTGCGTTGAGAAAGAGATTTTTTGCCAGGGCAGCCGGCCCTCCTAATAAAGGAATCTTTTGAGTTCACTTCAGAGGGTCTGTCGTGTTTGAGGAGCTGGGTCAGAACACTATCCTTGAGTTTTTATCCCCCCCCAAAAAAAATCATAAAATCACTTAGCACAACTCACTTAACAACTGCCTTGCTTAGCAATGGAAACTCTGCTCCCAGCTGTGGTCAAGGACTACCTAGAAAGCATAAACCAGGTCGCCAACGGATGTGAGCATTCGGCCAATTTGTCTTTCCAGCTGCATCGGATAATTTGGTCTTGCAATCAGGGGTGGGATTCACATTTTTTAACAACCAGTTCTGTGGGCGTGGCTTAGTTGGTGGGTGTGGCTTGGTGGTCATGTGACTGGCTGGGAGTGGCCAACTCAACATCACTCACAACGAGGCACGCATCTCCTCGCCTGGCCTCTCATGACTGTGGGGATCCTGCAACAGTCGTAAGTGCGAAAAATGGTCATAAGTCACTTTTTTCAGTGCCATTCTAACTTTGAATGGTCCCTCCACCCAAGCAAAGTACTAGCAAAGGAAGGGAAAAAAAAAACTCCAGAGAAGTTCCTGAGACAGGAAGTCCTGCCAAGAATGTAATAAGGGTTAATGGAGAGTCAGTTTCTGTAAGCAACACCAGAATGTTTCCTTCCTGCCTTCCTTACAGGATTAGGCTAGTAATTTCTTCTAACAACTGGTTAGAAGAATGTTAACAACTGGTTCTAGTGAATAGGTGCAAACTAGTAGAATCCACCCCTGCTTGCAATCCATAGCAGTAACTGTGCAGAGCATCCCTCACTCTGGGCGGTGATATATTTTCTGGGCTGTCTCATGAATGTGAAACATTAAGCTGGCAGCTATTAAAGGGAAGTAATAAAGCAGCTTGTTTGCTCGCTTCTCCACCTGTCATAGAACTTTTATCACTGACTACTTAAGATGATGGGATTTGGTTCATGTGTATTTAATATATTCTGGCAATTTTATCCCGCAGATTGAAATTCTCCTAACTGATGCAGTTGGCACATGCTTGCAATTATTCCACCACATATTGCCTTGTCTATTTTTCATTTATCTTTTTCCTCTCGGCCTTCCTTAGGAAATTATTATTCCTCTTTTTATCTTGATGAGGATATCATAAACCAAAAATCTACCATTGCCCGACTGTGAAAACATGCACAACCACTAGAAATCAATGAAGAGTTAGAATTCATTGTTGCTGTCTATATTTTTACATTGGCAAATTTCCTGCTAATAACCGATGCCTCTTCTGAAGAAGAGAATTAATCCTGAGAACCAAGAGTCCTTCAGATGTAGACCAAAAGAGAAAATGAGATTTCCCACTGCCAGATCTATCTTCAAAAGACATTCTGGAAGGATTCTTGGGAACAAAGTATGTGAAAATATGAAAATCCTTAAATCTATCAGTTATTGTCTGTAAACAGGGACCAAACTCCACATTCACTAACACTGATGATGTTAGCTAGTTGGGTAATGAAATATCTGTTGTGGTTAGCTGGCAGCAGGTGCAGATGGCTGAAGAGAGCAAGGACTCAGATGAGGGGCCAGGACCATTAGGGAGTGGACTGCTGCCTTCAGAGATTGTGGAGGCTGGCAGCAGCGATGAGGAGATTCCCGAGGAGCCTGTGCCAAGTGCGTGTGCACGCAGGATTGCTCATAGGAAAGAGCAGCTACAACAGCATGGGCGACTTGGGAGTAAGGCTGCAAGGTAATGGCTCCTCCTTCAAGAAGATAAAAGCCAGCTGTGAAACGAATGTACTTTGCAGAAGGCAAAGATATTTTGAAACTCCAGCCTGATGGACATTCCAGTATCCTGAGTTTGTATTTGAAGATTCTTGTATTGCAAATTATTTCTTGTCTGTTATCTTTTTCTCAAGTCTCGCAGAGTTTGGCAAGGCTTGTGCTTATCACAGCTAATTATTTTGCAGAAGCATTACAAGGTTTTTGTTTCCTTTGGATTGTGTTTAATTTGTTGGAAAAGGGCATGGGTCAGAACAATATCAGCAAAAAAACAACCAAGCTCAGAGAGCACTAAGGATCCCAGGGTTCTCCCTCTCCTCCTCCCCCCCCTCCCCTCCTCCTCTTCCTCTCTGCAAACCCCACTCCTCCTAGCACTGGTGATATTACCTAGCTAGGTAATGAAGCATCTACGAGCAAACAACCAAGTTCAGAGAGCACACAAGGACTCCACATAAACAGAACACACAACTTTAAGAAGTGAATTGGGCACAGCTCAAAACCTGGTTTTGAAGGAAAGCATACATTCAAAAGGTGGGAAAAAGACTAGGCAAAACTAATCCACGGCTCTTCTGGAATTCTTGCATTAATGATACAAGCCAGCCGTAGAAATGTTATTGAGTGGATTAAATTATATAATAGCATAATGAGCAAACAGTGATCTAGCTTTACATGGATATCTCTAATAACATCCTCCAGGAGTTGAGCTCTTATTGAAAATTTTTATTTTTTAACTTAGTAAAGTAATTTCTCCCGTTGGCAACTTAAAAGTATTGACTAGAGCCCGTTGGCTGTCATTGTGCTGAAAATAACAATAATGAGGAAATGCTTTACGACCCTCCAGTGATGATTTGCTGATGCTTCGAAGATCCTGGGTTGCCCTCTCCCCTCTTTGGAAGAGCTTTATAGCTCCCGCTGCCTTAAGAAAGTTCAAAACATTCTCAAAGATCCATCCCCTTCTGGGAACCCTTTTTTTTTTAGCTACTACCATCTGGCAGACGGTACAGAATAATAAAAACAGGGACAAACAGGCTGAAAAACAGCTTCTATCCCAGGGCAGTAGCTCTTATTGAATTATACTGTATTAATGCAATATCAAGGGTTTTCAATATTAATGCAATATCAAGGGTTTTCAATTCAATTGCATAGAATGTGAAGGACGTGGGCTTGTGTTTATTTTCATAGTCATAATATACACTGAAGGTGGTATTTAATTTTGTTGTATGAGATGCAATGACAATAAAGTAAACCAACTAACTAACTAAGATGCTATTAAGTAGGGATACAGTCCAACGTTGTTAGGGAGAAATTGCTGTCCATGGTCCTGAAAACGAGAGCTCTTAATCACACGCAAAAGTCAGGTAACGCAATGAAAAGGCAGGGGTGGTGGTTTGCATTTGAGCATGTTACTGTTTTATGGTTGTTACTGGTTTTACTGGTGTGATGAGAGGCCCTGAGTTGTTTAGGATTGTCAGCCCTGTTGTTTAAGATGTTGGAAGAATACCTTAACTCCCACAATGGAAGAAGGGATGGTAAAAGTGACATCATTGGCAGAGCTGCCAAAATTGACTATTTTAATCAAAGAGTTTACAGGTAGCCCTCAACCTACATTGATTTAGTGACGATTCCAAGTTACAGTGACACTGGAAAATGTGACTTACGTCCAGTCCTCGCATATGCAACCGATGCAGCATCCTCATGGACGCATGACCAGCATTTGATTGCTTCGCATCTGGCATGTATTTGCAATGGTTGCAGAATCCTTTGATGACTCCTTATCACCTTCCCAGCCAGTTTCTAGCAAGCAAAGTCAATGAAAATGCTGGGTCTGCTTAATGACCGCATAATTCACTTAACGACTGCAACCAGAACCATGGCAATGCAAAGGTTCTAGAAATGGGTGCGGCTCACTTAACAGTTGCCTTAACAGTTGCTTAACGAGGAAAACCCTGCTGTCAATTGTGGTTGAAAGTCAAGGATTACCTATATTTAGTTTTGATTCTACTTTGGAAAAGGCTTCTGGAATTTTTGTTCAAAACTAGAAAAAAATGAAACTTTGATTTTAGGTTTCGGTGTAAGGATAGTGTCATGCCCTTGTTAGAGTCGGATTCTGAGGGAGAGGAGGAACAGCCAATGGGGAGTGGAGGTGGGGCTCTAGAGGTTGTGGAGGAGGCTGGGGAAGGGCAGAGGCCGGCTGGGCAGTCAGAGGAAGAACCAGGCCCATCCCCTCTGCATCCTAGGACATGCAGGGAGGAATGGAGAAGGAAACAATTTGGCTTATGAGAGAGGAAACGGCCATGATCCCCCTCATTGGTTGCAGCTGGGGAGAATAGTATATAAAAGAGACAGTTACAACGCAGCATTGCCAGAAGCAAAGCGTGTTTTGTTTTGGGCTGAAGTTATCTTGGTTGGCATCCTTCCAACAGACTGTGCCCTGTTATCTCTTTGAATTTGGTAATTAGTTATCTTGGTCCATTGTGGAATTTCCTTCATTGTGGTTTGTTTTGGCTTTTTAATTTCACCTCTGTCTGTTCATTAAGTTCAGACTGTATTGCTTTCTTTTGAAGACTATTTTTGAATAAGTTTTATCTCCAACAGAGAATTATTGTGGGGCCAAGTTGGAGGCATTAAAAGATATTTATTTACGTTTTGGATTTTGTTACGTTTGTGTACACTCTGGGTCATTACAAGTGATTTTGTTGCTGTGGAAATGGCTTGAAATGTTGAAAAATGTGAAGCAAAAGGTTTTTATGTATTTTGCTGCGCTGAAAGAAACCAAAAGTCACCATTTTTTTTTCTTTTTTTCTTTTTTCTTTCTCTTTCTTTCTCTTTTTCCTTTCTTTCTTTCTTTTCTTTCTCTTTCCATCCTTCTCTCTCTTTCTCTTAGCTTTCCAACTTCTGTTTCTTTTTGTGTTTTTATCTTATAATAAACTTCAATAATTTTTTTAAAAGATGGTCGGTCGTATAAATCCTGTAAGTACATAAATAAACGCCTTTCCAGATTAAGGAATGTTATGAAACAGCATAAGCTTTTCTGACTCACATGAAAAGATGCTTTTTAATAATATTTTTAGTATGAAAAGGTGCCACCAGACTCCTGATTTTTCAGCACCAGAGATTAACACGGCTGTCATCCATTGTCCATGCCATTGTTGTCTCTTTATAGCCTTGATCATAATCCCTGTTTGTGACTCCAAAAATAGATTGCATAAAGGAATTCATGCAAGCCCTAAATGAGTGAAAACTTCCAGCTTTAGCTACGGATCATTAAATCTTGTCTGGTTTCTCCTCTGTCTTTACAGGAGGTGAAGGCAGGTTTGATGAATGAGAGCCAAAAAATTAGAATTTTTCAGCAGAAGTCCCTTAATAATAATCTTCCATCCTGCTCTCTTTTTAGGGGTTTATTTTTCCTGAAAAAGCAGCTTAAATGCAACATCTTTAGATGACCCCATCACTGTATGAATGGTTTCTCTGCCTTTTCTTTTACCTTTAACAGGTATTATGGGGCATTGTTCCTACTGGGTTTTATAATTTATTAATTATTGCTTAATTTTTAATTTTTAATGCTTATGGTTGCACTTTTGATTTTGATGAGCGGGATGGTGTTGGAATACTTGGGAATAAGTGTGCGTGTGCGTGTGCATGTATTTACAAAATGAATGCAAGAACCAATTTAATTAAGGAATTAAGTCTGGAATCAAGAAAAACTAGGTTCAAATTGGATACACACACACACACAATTTGAACCTAGTTTAATATATACATCGTTGTCCTGAGCAACTTAGAAAATTAAATTGAGATAGATAGATAGATAGATAGATAGATAGATAGATAGATAGATAGATAGATAGATAGATAGATAGAGATAGGTAGGTAGGTAGGTAGATACAGGTAGATAGATAATAGAGATAGATAGATAGATAGATAGATAGATAGATAGATAGATAGATAGATAGATAGATAGATGATAGAGATAGAGATAGATACAGATAGATAAAGATAGAAGATAGACAGATAGATAGATAGATAGATAGATAGATAGATAGAGATAGATAGATAGATAGATAGATAGATAGATAGATAGATAGATAGATAGATAGAGATAGGTAGATAGATACAGATAGATAGAGATAGGTAGGTAGGTAGATACAGGTAGATAGATAATAGAGATAGATAGATAGATAGATAGATAGATAGATAGATAGATAGATAGATAGATAGATAGATAGATGATAGAGAGAGATAGATACAGATAGATAAAGATAGAAGATAGACAGACAGACAGACAGATAGATAGATAGATAGATAGATAGATAGATAGATAGATAGATAGATACATAGATAGATACATAGATAGATAGATAGATAGATAGATAGATAGATAGATAGATAGATAGATAGATAGATAGATAGATAGATAGATAGATAGATAATAGAGATAGATAGATAGAGATAGATAGATAAAGATAGAACATAGATAGATAAATAGATAGATAGATAGATAGATAGATAGATAGAGATAGATAGATAAAGATAGAAGATAGATAGATAGATAGATAGATAGATAGATAGATAGATAGATAGATGAGAGATAGATAGATAGATAGATAGATAGATAGATAGATAGATAGAGATAGGTAGATAGATACAGATAGATACAGATAGGTAGGTAGGTAGGTAGATACAGGTAGATAGATAATAGAGATAGATAGATAGATAGATAGATAGATAGATAGATAGATAGATAGATAGATAGATAGATAGATAGATAGATAATAGAGATAGATAGATACAGATAGATACAGATAGATAAGATAGAAGATAGATAGATAGATAGATAGATAGATAGATAGATAGATAGATAGATAGATAGATAGATAGACAGACAGATAGAGATAGAGATAGAGATAGAGATAGAGATAGAGATAGAGATAGATACAGATAGATAGACAGACAGACAGACAGACAGACAGATAGATAGATAGATAGATAGATAGGGATAGAAAGATAGAGTTAGAGAGAGAGAGATACAGATAGATAGAGTTAGAGAGAGCTTTATTTTAAAAAATCCATGTACCGTGCTGCATTCCCCATCCAACATACAACCCAAGATACTTTAGGAACATCTGAATTCACCTCCTGCTTCATTGAACAGTTCTCTTGAAAGCTACACTAGTATTTTAGTCTATTAGGGTTTTTTTTGCAAAATAAAACCTATTCATATTTCACTGCTGGCTGGGTACCGCCACATCGCCATTACCCAGACGTGCTCCATTGGTCTTCTTTGGCCCCCTTTGCCTTTCCCATCTCCTGAACCATGAAGCAATTTACTTTTCCAGCAGCGCTTGGGAATGGCCTGCCCCGTCCCCCTTCATGAAGGAAGGAAGAAACACGCAGCTTTCATTTCAGACCCGATTGCCTCTATTTAAGGTTGTTTTATGCAGGATTTAATTGCTTTCCTTTCACCGCAGGTGGTTAGCACTTCCAAGGCAAATGAAGGCATTTCGCTCAATAGAAACACCTGCCGGAAGGTATTTTGCGGATGTGAATGGGAGTTTTGCGAGAAGGAAACCCTCCACTTTTGATACCCAGCAAGGCGTCACACTCGCTGACATTAGTTTATCTATGGATGGCGTTTTGACCCGGCTTTTCAAAACATTAGAACTCTTCTTTTCCATACTTTTGAGGGACATTGCAACCGTCGTAAATATGAGTCAGTTGCCAGGCGTCTGAATTTCGATTTCCTGACCCTGTGGGGGTGCTGCAATGGGTATGAAAAACGATCACGAGTCTCATTTTTCAGTGCTGTTGCAGCTTCGGATGATCACTAAATAAACTGTTGTAAGTTGAGGGCTGTCTGTATAGAGGAAGTTACCCTACGGATAAATTAGGGCCTGTACATACTATCCACAGATTTCATAGCGCTCATCCCATCATCATCTTCTTTTAACCCCATAATCCTTTGCAGGTTGGAGTCTGGGCAACTGAATGGAGCTGAGTATTTACTGGCCGGATACTCTTCCTGTCACCAATGCAGAGTTATATTCAACAGATATATGCTCAATGTGCCCAGAGAAATATCTGCCTCTACCTAGGATCAAACTCACAGCCTCCTGATTGTGAGGCGAGAGCTCTGCCTCCAGGCCACCGCACCACTCATAGCCCTCATCCCATGTCCCATGTTAAATGAAGGAGAGACTTGGTCTTTGTTCTACCATGGCCAACGGAGTCAACAGTTAGACTTTTCTTCAGTGCTGGAGACAGATTTAACTTCTCCATCATGCCAGAAGGGACCAAGTTCACCAAGGAACATAAAACCAACAGAAAAGGATATTTGTAGCTCAAGGTTGAACTGTTGGGTCCTTGATGCTCTCTAAACTTGGTTGTTTTCTTGAACACATTTAATTACTAAGTAGGGTACTCAACCCAACTACTTAATATCATCAATGCTAGATGATGTTAGCACCATAGAATGGATGATATTACCTAGGAAAACTTCCAAGCTCAGAGAGCACCAAGGACCCAACAGTCTTCCTCCTCCTCCTCCTCCTCCTTCTCCTCCTCCTCCCTCCCTCCCTCCCCAAATCCCATTCCTTTCTAGCACTGCTGATGTTATCTAGTTGGCTAATGAAACATCTGCAAGAAAACCACAAAGCTCAGAGAGTGCCAAGACCTCCATGTAGCACATGCATTTCCACCACTTCCTTGCCACGTCCCACCATCTGCCACTCAAAGTAACTGCCTCGGTTTCCCTAATGAGAGGGACAGTTCTGCCCAATGAATAAAATTGATCCCTGAGTTTCGTTAATGCTCAACTGTTTGGCATAGAAGACATTTCAAGGAGACCTTCAGGTTTTTGATATGGATTTTTCAAGCCTATGGATATCCTTCGCCATCCAATATTTTTTCAAAACTTGGCAACTTTAAGAGGCATGGATTACAACTCCGAGAATTCCTCAGCGAAGCAATTCAATTTCTGGAAATTGAAATCCATGCCTCTTAAAGTTGTCAAGTATAGAAAATACAAAATATTGGCATAATCCAATGAGTCAGTAAGACTAGAAGAATAGCCGATGAGCAGTCAGAGCCACATGAGTTTCTCTGGGAACTATGGAAAATGGTTTATAGATCTAATGGTATGTCAAGAGTTTCCATAAGCCCTTGTTTAATCCTTGGTTGTAAGTTGGAAGACAAAAAAGAAAGAAACAGATGCTCTGACATAGCTGGCCTTTGCTGGCTTATTCCTGGGCCGAATTGTGCAGCCGTGCACGGCAAGCAAAGCTTGTGAAACAGTGACAGCATTAATTCACACCATAGATGAGCCTCCACAAGCAACGATCTTGTTTCAACTTGGCCAAAGTCATCCCTTGTGCTTATTCATTGATGGTCTTGAGGGAATTGTCCTCCGGTGCTATCCTCTCTTTAGTGGATATAAAGAAATTAATTTTGTCTTTGTCTATTCTGGTGCACTCACTCCTTATTCCTCTGCTTTTAAGAAGTTAAAAAAAAAAAGTAGTTTTTCTCTGTTTTTAAATACAGATAGTCCTTAATTTACGATCACAATTGGGAATGGAATTTCCATTGCTATGTGTCAACTCAAAAATATGTCTCTGGTCTTTTAGAATTGCCAGCAGAAAGAGTGTGGGGGAAGTAATGCATACCTTAAATATTTTAATAGATCATTGCTAGGTGGCCGAAACTTCTGGGCTCAAGATTATTACTGGAGAGCATGAGTGATGACTCTTGGCTAAGGATGTGTCCCATTGGAGAATATACATCCAGGGCATGGGGAGAAGACCAGGGTCAAGGGTGAAATGATGTGTCTCAGGGTGGCTGCACCCAGGTAGCACTGACGTGTTCACTCCTAATAAATGATTTTTTAAAACTCTGAAAGATGAGGCTAGAGACTCACGATTTGAATGGGGGTGGATTGTCGGAGCCCTGACATTCTGGTTACTAAGTGAGTCATGCCTAATTTTATGACCTTTTTCGCCACAGTCGTCTAGCGAATCACAAGGGGAAACCAAAAAAAAAAAAAAAACACCCCTAAATCAAAACTAGACTCCCTATTTCAAAAGCAGCTCGAGAGTTGAAGGAAAAGAAGGGATTTTTCTCGAATTCCTAGCCTGCCAAAAATGAATTCAATGTCACATTGTCTTCCCCCGACAAAATCCATGTGCACACACGTTCTTCCAGAAGGCCAAATCCCCAGGGGGTTCAGCTGGCAAGACCAGTAAGATACAGTTCTGCCTACTCGTTTCTTGAATCTTTCCGCTGCCAAAATACACAAAGATCTGGGGGGAAATTTTTTTTTTAAATAACAGTATCGTGGTTGACTTTTGCTACGCAGCCTGATTTGCAACCGGTTAACGGGGGAGGGGAAGGAAAGCGCTGGAATATAAGGGAATTTTGGGAAGGAAATTTGGAATGTAACTGGAAACCTGAGACAGACCCAACAGCTCCAGGTCGCCCGGCTAGGGAAGTCAGAAGCAGACAGATCATTCCCAAAACAAAGAGAGCGGAAGTGATTGGTGGACAATTCACAATGGGAAGTTCAAAGAAAAGGGAAAGTTTTCCAGTGTTGTTTTCACATGAAATCATCAGTATTGGCTTTTCTACTTCTGCAACCACATGGAATCAGAAGGAAGGAAGGAAGGAAGGAAGGAAGGAAGGAAGGAAGGAAGGAAGGAAGGAAGGAAGGAAGGAAGGAAGGAAGGAAGGAAGGAAGGAAGGAAGGAAGTCGTGGTATGATCCCTATCTAGTTTAACCTAGGAGCAGGGGTGGGATTCTACCAGTTTGCACTTATTTGCTAGAACCGGTTGTTAACCTTCTAAGCAGTTCGGAGAACCAGTTGTTAGAAGAAATGACAGGCCTAATCCTGTAAGGAAGGCAGGAAGGAAACATTCTGGTGTTGCTTACAGAAACTGCCTCTCCGTTAACCCTTATTACATTCTTGGCAGGACTAATCTTCCTGTCTCAGGAATGTCTCTGGAGTTTTTTTCCGTCCTTTGCTGGTACTTTGCTAGTGTGGAGTGACCATTCAAAGTTACAATGGCACTGAAAAAAGTGACTTAGGACCATTTTTCATACTTACGACTGTTGCAGCATCCCCATAGTCACGAGAGGCCAGGCGAGGAGATGCGTGCCTCGATGTGAGTGATGTTGAGTTGGCCACACCCAGCCAATAACATGACCCCCAAGCCATGCACACCAACTAAGCCATGCCCACAGAACCGGTTGTTAAAAAATTTGAATCCCACCCCTGCCCAGGAGGCCAATAATGATCCGGCCAACTTTTTTTAATTCGGTGTCTCAAAACTCCAAAACACCGAGGCAGCTCCATGGGTTGCAAAGCTATCTGAAAGCTTACAAAGTATTTAAAAAAAGATTAACCACCTGCTTGTCGTGAAAGGCAAATCCCGTGAAGAGATTGAAGACATCTTGGGCAAAGACAGAAGGTCTCAGCAGGTTCCAGACATTTGTATAATCAATCGGATGGAATAATAAATGATGACATCTACTCCTCACCCCATCCCGCCTCCAATCCTCACTCCAGCCAATCATTCAAACCACATTAAAACTGATAGCTCTTTTCAAACAGGATTAAAAAAACAAAACCCACAAACCCTGATCAATTATTCAGGCAGCGGTTGCTTGATCTCATCCAAATGATCATTTCTCAAGAATATTCAAGAATGAAATAAAATAAATGAAAATAGACCAGATGAATATATAGAGCAATACGTTTAAGATTATTAAAAAAAAATAGATGTATTAAATAATAGCTATAAGAAAATGTGATTGTTGTTATATTGGTAAGAAAAGTATTAATTATAATTGTAAGCACAAGATATATGTACCCAGTCAACACCTGTTTGAAATGAAATGGAATTATTGTAAAATATAAAATATTTTTTTTTTTTAAAAAAAGAATATTCAAGAATGGTCAGCTCCCTTCATGTTATTCTGGCATCTAATTTATTTATTTTAAAAAAATGTGATTTCCCTCGCCAGGGATGTAAAGAGCAACAAACACAGATGAAAGATGAAAACAGGTGAAGAACAACAATATAACCACTTGTGTTTGACTTTTGGGTTCAGTTGGCCCACCCATTAGTTAAATATCCAAGGAAAAAGAATATATTTGGAGGATTGCTCCCATTTTCACTCTATCCCCCTGTAAGTTCCTGCAAGTCCTTGGAAGAATGGAATTTCTCGTTTCCAAGCCCTTATTGATTGAAAACCATTTTGGGGAAAAGCAAGCTTCTTGATATAATTCAGTTGTATTTTTTTCCCTACGGGTTTCATATCTGTCCTTTGTCCCCTACTTTTCAATAGTTTCTTGGTTGTTTTGATATAATTGTTCATGCCTTTGCTAAAGACACGATCCTAGGCTTTTAGCATATTAAATCATGTAGATAGTGAAGTCTTTGAGTTGAACGCAACTCCTCCTGTTTTTGAGGACACATTTGTATAGTTTCCTGGCAACAATATAAAAACGGATTGCTGTTACTTTCTTACTTTTCTCTCTTAGTCATCTCCCATTTAAGAACTAACCATGGCTATACCCAGGGATGGGATTCTACCAGTTCGCACTTATTCGATAGAACCGGTTGTTAACATTCTAAACAGTTCGGAGAACCGGTTGTTAGAAGAAATTCCCAGCCTAATCCTGTAAGGAAGGCAGGAAGGAAACATTCTGGTGTTGCTTACAGAAACTGCCTCTCCGTTAACCCTTATTACATTCTTGGCAGTATTAGGCTTCCTGTCTCAGGAACTTCTCTGGAGTATTTTTTCCCCTCCTTTGCTGGTACTTTGCTAGTGTGGAGTGACCATTCAAAATTACAATGGCACTGAGAAAAGTGACTTAGGACCGTTTTTCACACTTACGACTGTTGCAGCATCCCACAGTCATGAGAAACCAGGCGAAGAGATGTGTGCCTTGATGTAAGTGATGTTGAGTTGGCCACACCCAGCCAATAACATGACCACCAAGCCATGCCCACCCAGTCACATGACCACCAAGCCACACCCACCACCTAAGCCACGCCCACAGAACCGGTTGTTAAAAATTTTGAATCCCATCCCTGGCTACTTAACATTTCTGGAGACCAGTCAAGCTCAGCATTGGAAAAATTGCAAAATAAAACAAACACAGAGAACACAGAAACACAGAATTGCAAGGGACCTTGTAGGTCATCTAGTCCAGTGGTCGCCAACTGGTGGTCTGTGATCCACTGGTGGTCCATGAGAAAATTTTGGTGGTCCGCAGAGAAATGTCACCCCCCCAAAGCAATTAATCCAGGCTGCACAGAAACACAGGACTGCGCCATCCACATGGCCCACGGGAACCCTCCCTGCCCACTCACTCCTTACCTGGCAAACTTGCCTGCTAAGTTGCTATTTTTCCTTTTTTCCCCCTGACCATCAGCTGTTCTGCTGTGCTGGGAGATTTAAATTAGCTAGAAAACAGGAAATGGTTGGATTTCTTGCTTTCTAGCTAATCTTTAGATCTTCGGCTCTGCTTTTAAGCACAGCCGAACCTCCCTTAGGACTGAAAGTTCGATTATTCAGTGCAGACTCAGTTAGCCGATGGCAGAAACACAGATCTCTAAGTGAATCTGTGATTCTGTGAGCAACTCAATCTGCCTGCCTGCTTTGCCTGCTTTTGGGTAAAAGTTGCTGTTTTTTAATTAAAAAAAATCAATATTTACATAAATATTTCTAATATTTACATACAAGCCATGCCCAGCCAGTCACATGACCACCAAGCCACATCCACAAATTAGGCCATGCCCAAGAACCGTTTGTTAAGAAATTTGAATCCCATCCCTGCCTCTGTGTATTTGTGTGTGTGTATGTATGAGCGAGAGAAAGAGGGAGGGAAGGAGGGAGGGAGGGAGGGAGAGGGTAGATCAGAACTCTCTCTCTCTCCCACCAATGTCAGCAAGCCACTGTCAGTCAAAATTCATATTAGTGGTCCCCGGAATTTAAAATTATGAGTTTGGTGGTCCTTGAGGTCCAAAAGGTTGGCGACCAGGGGTGGGATTCAAATTTTTTAACAACTGGTTCTGTGGGCGTGGATTAAGTGATGGGCGTGGCTTGGTGGTCATGTGACTGGGTGGACGTGGCTTGGGGGTCATGTTATTGGCTGGGCATGGCCAACTCAACATCACTCACATCGAGGCACACATCTTCTCGCCTGGCCTCTCATGACTGTGAGGATACTGCAACAGTCATAAGTGTGAAAAATGGTCCTAAGTCACTTTTTCCAGTGCCATTGTAACTTTGAATGGTCCCTCCACACAAGCAAAGTACCAGCAAAGGAGGGGAAAAAAACTCCAGAGACCTTCCAGAGACAGGAAGTCTAGTCCTGCCAAGAATGTAATAAGGGTTAACGGAGAGGCAGTTTCTGTAAGCATCACCAGAATGTTTCCTTCCTGCCTTCCTTACAGGATTAGGCCAGTAATTTCTTCTAACAACTGGTTCTCCGAACTGCTTAGAATGTTAACAACCGGTTCTAGCGAATCGGTGCGAACCAGTAGAATCCCACCCTTGTTGGTGACTCCTGATCTAGTGCAACCCTCTGCTCGAGCAAGAAACCTTATACCATTCCAGATAAATGTCTCTCCAATCTCTTCTTAAAAGTCTCTGGTGATGGAGCACCCACAGCTCCTGGAAGTAAGCCATTCTACTGATTAATTGCACTGTCAGGAAATTCCTCCTTAGTTCTAAGTTGCTTCTCTCCTTGATGAGTTCCCACCCGTTGCTCCTTGTCCTGCCTTCTGGTGCTTTGGAGAATAGCTTGACCCCCCCTCTTCTTTGCTGCAGCCCCTCAAATAGTGGGAGACTGTCATCATGTCATCCCTAGTCCTTCTTTTCCATTAAACTAAACATGCCTTACCTCTACAGAGGAAGGATTCGCATCTGCACTGCTTCCATAAAATCTATGCTACCCAAAGCTTCGGCAGCTCAATTTTTTCCCCCCAGCATTTTCCAATAGACAAAACAACTGGCAGCTTTTTCAACTATGAAGATGGCGGAGGGATATGGCATGCTAACCTTCATTGTCCCAAGAAATGAACTTTTGACTCAAAGTTTCCTCAGATCCCTTCTTTTCCATTTTAGGGGTATGAAACATTCAAAGGGAGGAGGGGAAAGGATAACTTTTAGTATTCACAGGTTGTTTGGATTCAGCATGTCTAGAAATTAATTTTTTTAAAAAAAAACCCATCCTCAAGGCAAGCTTGACTTCTGTTAACCGCAAGCATGCGCTTTTCTTGGAACACTTTATGGAAGTTATCTGCCCTAACCTTCTTCTCAGATGATTTTGGACTTACAAATCCACCTATTGACTGTTTCCTAGTATGATTTGATTGCTGATTGTACCCTATGACTATTATTAAGTGTTGTACCTTATGATTCTTGACTCTTGATGAATGTATCTTTTGTTTTTATGGACACTGAGAGCATTTGCACCAAGACAAATTCCTGGTGTGTCCAATCACACTTGCCAATAAAAGAATTCTATTCTATTCTATTCTATTCTATTCTATTCTATTCTATTCTGCGCTACGCTACGCTATGCTATGCTATTCTTAATAGATTCTATTCTTAATAGATTCTATTCTTAATAGATTCTATTCTATTCTGTCCCTGGAATTCTCAAGCAATCCCTCCATTAAAGTACAAACCAACACTAGTCCAGCTTAGCTTCTAAGATCAGCCAAGGATCTTGTAAAACATAGGATATTTTTTTAATCCACCATCATTCCACAACCCCTTTCCTAATAAGGCAAAGCACGTTAGATCTTGTCTAAGGAGATTCTGAACTGGCCAGGCCATGGTTGTCCCAAACAAGCTTTTCCCAAAAGGCAAGTGGACTTCCTTGGGCTGTTGTTTTTTTAACCCCCTTGAAAATATTTGGCTTCTCCTCCAAGAAGCTTCTACGGTTCTTCTAAAGAACACATCTTCTGCTCTGCTTGTTGTCACCAGATCACAGTAAGGGATCTTCCAAGTACAGAGGGCATAGGAAAACAAAGACCAAACCATGAAGGTTATTGACTGAACTGAAGAAGCTTCTCGGAGGAGCAGTGAATGGTTTTCAAGGGGGCGGGGGGAACCAAGAAAGTCTACTTGCCTTTTGGGGAAAAAAAGCATCTTTGGTACCTTAGATCTTGCTTCTCCATTACTTTTCACTTCTCCTGTTTATCAAAACAAAATGTGGTGCTGCTGTTAGTGTATCCCTTGCCTCTTGCAAGATGCTGGGATCACAGTATGGCAAATGTTCTCCAGATTTCTTTTGGTTTGGTTGTCACAAGACCACCATAAATGAAGGTCCTTCTAAGTATACAGGAGATGGGAAAACAAAGACCAAATCCTGAAGATTACCAACCACCCGAATCAACCCGCTCTGACTAAATCATCTCCTTAGGGATGCTAAGAGGCATATCTCCACTGCCCAACACAAATGTGTGAATTCAAGATTTCTGGGCCACCCAGGAAGGCAGAAACCCTAACCCTCCCTCCTTTCCTTTTGTTCCTAGGAAACCAACAGGACAAGATGGGAGGAAGAGCGATGATGGGTTGGGAATCTCACCATCTCTTTCCTTTCAAAGTGCTGATGCAAACAGCTGGCCAGTCCTTCCTTCCTTCCTTCCTTCCTTCCTTCCTTCCTTCCTTCCTTCCTTCCTTCCTTCCTTCCTTCCTTCCTTCCTTCCTTCCTTCCTTCCCTTCCCTTCCCTTCCCTTCCCTTCCCTTCCCTTCCCTTCCTTTCCCTTCCCCTGCATGCACAAACATCCCATTTGATATGGCAGGAGGGATGGGGTGGGAGGAAAACCCGCCAGCCCTTTCCACTTACTTTTCCCGAGCCCATCCGTGGGTTTCCACTCTGTCTCTTTCACCGCCCCGTAGCTCCTCAGCGGTTTCTCGGCCCCTAAACTGCTGGAGATGGATTGCTTCAACTCCATGCTGTTCGGGGTGCCTCTTGGGCCCAAGCTTGTTCTTCAAGACTTCGGCTGGCCTGGGACCCACTTCCTTTTAGTCCATCCTAGCTGGAGGAGAAGAGAGAAAGAAGAGAAACGCAGGGTGTGGAGAGGAGGAGGGGGAAGGGTCTCTCGATCTAGTCTTCGGGTGGTTGTTGTGGATTGTTGTATTTTGTATGTGTGTGTGAGAGAGAGCGTGTGTGTTTCTTCGTCTTCTTCTATTAATTCCTGCTGCTACCAGATTGGCGAACACGGCTGAGCTCACTGCATCCTTCCCTTGTGTTGGTACCCTAGGAGGGGAGAGAGAGAGAGAGAGAGAGGTGACAGGATGCAGTGCGCAGACTCAGAGGGAGATGCTTGATAAGCCCCCTCCCCCGCGGCCCAAGGGAACACAGGGAAGGGAAGAGGAACCAGGCAAACAAAGGGACACGGGGAAGAGGGTCCAACAAGCCCATCCATCGGGCAGATGTAAAACAAAGAGAACCAGCCAGAGAAAAACCAGCTTGGATCTGGACTCCATTTTTGCCGTTTGTCAGCTTTGCTTTTGGGGGGGGGGGGGGTGGTAGGGAAAGAAAGGATGAGCTCACCCCATGGATGTGAGGATGTCCAAGCCTTGGGGGAGTCAGCAAGGTAGATTTCAGAGGAGCAGGGCTCCCCCCCCCAAGGATATGGGTTCAAGCCAGCCTGCTTTGGGCCAGCTTTTTCAGCCCCAAGAGACCAATTCTGATCAGGCTGGAGAGCAGATAGAGATTAATATTCAGGCACTGTTATTAGAGAGGATGTTCAGTTGAGTTGTACAACACGTAGACCAGGAAGAAAAAAAAGTGGGGGAGGGATTTAGGTGAAGTGTGATTTTCCCAATTGAATTGGGCATGGTTTGGGCAGGTAGAGTGAACCAAGGGGTCCTATGAAAAGTATTGCATTGTATTAGAAGGAAATACTGTGGTTTAGGTCAATAAACCTGATTTGGAAAAGTGTTTGCAAATTTCTTTGAATGTATGTTTATTTCTCAGGGATTCAAGCTCCAGTTGGCTTCTCAGGGCTGGTTCAGACAATGCCCAAAATCCTCAAGGGGGGCGGGGGGGGGGTTTACTTGATCTATCACCCCAGTATATAAACAATACACTTTCCTTTGTCAACCAGTTTACGGCTTAAAATTTAGATGTGAATGAATCCATTTATTTTGCCGTAGTCTACAAACTACAAGCTAGACATTTGATTATGTCGTAATGTTATTCCTTCTGCATTTATTTATTTATTTTAATATTTATGGCTTTAGGACAGATGTATTGTTTTACACAAACACATTTTTATATTTGTACTAATATGGTGCCGTCTTACTGTCATGTATTGGGTTACTTTTAAGATAATCAGGACAGTTGGCATTTCTTCAAAATATTGGGTCTGAATAAAGGAATAAACAGATGTAGATGTGGGGAAGATACATACAAATGTTAGTTATAGGTATAGATGTAAAAATACAGGTAAGCCTTGGCTTATGACAACAACTGAGCTCAAAATTTATGTTGCTAACCGGGAGATTTGGTAAGTGAATTTTGCCCCTATTTATGACCTTCCTTGCCACAGTTGTTAAATGAATTGCTTCTTTCTTTCTTTCTTTCTTTCTTTCTTTCTTTCTTTCTTTCTTTCTTTCTTTCTTTCTTTCTTTCTTTCTTTCTTTCTTTCTTTCTTATTTTTCCTTTTTCTTTTTTCTTCCTTTTTTCTTTCTTTCTTCATTCTTTATTTTTCTTAATTCCTCTTTCTTTTTTCTTCCTTTTTTCTTTATTTTTTCTTTATTCATTCCTCTTTCTTTCTTTCTTTCTTTCTTTCTTTCTTTCTTTCTTCTTTCTTTCTTCTTTCTTTCTTTCTTTCTTTCTTTCTTTCTTTCTTTCTTTCTTTCTTTCTTTCTTTCTTTCTTTCTCCCTCCCTCCCTCCCTCCCTTTCTAATTTCACAAAAATTTTGCCTCTCCGGGCACCGGTTTTCCTGACTGCAGTAACATGCGTTTTCGTCCCTGGGCACCAATAAAGCTCAATTTTTAAAAACAGCAAGCAACACCATTTTTAAGCATGGAATTCCTCCCCGAATCTCATCCTAGCGTCCGTTTTTGCATTTGACTTTGAAGGAAAATATAATAAGTTACTCTTTTATAATAGTGGTTTATGTATTGTTAAGCTAGAATATTCCTTTTGTCACATATTAAAACCCCCACCCTAAAACCCAAGGTGTATTGTTAAAAGTACGTGGTGACTTGTTACAATTTTCTTGGAAAACAGGAACAACTGCACCACGGCGAAGTGCAGAAGCAAAACAAGATAAGACAGGACTTCGGCCAAGCTATCTGCAAAATTGTCTCTCACTCAAGGAGCGCTCGCGGAGAGAAGAGGCCAGCGTCACTATCGTCTCTCATGAGCCCAGCTGAAGTTTCCTGCGGTGAATCTGTGACCGTTCCTCGAGACTTTTTGGTACCTGGGTCAGGAAAACCTGTGCCCAGGAAGGCAAAAAATTTTTTGAACCCAAATGCAAAAACGGACGCTAGGACGAGATTCGGGGTGGAATTCCATGCTTAAAAATGGTGTTGGTTGCTGTTTTTAAATATTAAGCCTTTTTGGTGCCCAAGGAAGAAAATGCGTGATCCCGTGATCAGGAAAAATGGTGACCAGGGAGGCAAAAATCTTTTGACCCCAAATGCCAAAAGGGACTCTAGTGAAGTGGGACATAAAAGAAAAAATATTGAATAGAATAGAATACTTTATTGGCCAAGTGTGATTCTATTCTATTCTATTTTATCTATCTAATCTTTCTCTACATCTCCATCCATCCATCGTCTATCCTATTACTCTATCTCTCAATCTAATCTAATCTATCCCCAGAAGGACACAAATGGCCATCCGTCCATTTCCATCCAAGAATCCTGTTCCATTGAAAGGATCCTTCCCCCCCTTTTAAACTACGACTCCCAGAATGCAAGAGTCGGGAGACCGCCCACACGCGGCCCTTCCCTTCGGTTGCCTGGAGACGGCGCGGGAGGCTTGTAACGGCCGCCGCTTTGGTCACGCCGGAAGGGGCGGGGCCGTGGTCGGCGTTGCCAGGCGCCGGGCAGGCCGGGGCGGCCTCGGTGGGCAGGAGCGGCGAAGGCGCGCAGTTTGCGCTCGTTGCAAGCGGGGCGGACGTGAGGAAGCTCGGTGGGGCCTCCGCGGAGGGCTGCGGCGGGCGTGTGTTGGGTGGCATTGTCGGTGTGTGTGTGGGGGGGTCTGGTCTGCAGAGAGCAAGTAGGGGAGAGGGAATAATTTAAGCTGCATATATAAGGTTAAGGCTGTACTTAATATTGACATGTATATCATTTTATGCTTGGGTTAATATCAGTAATTTATTAAATTAATTCAATAATTTAATCGTTTGCTTCATGGGAGACTGTCCTTAATGTGCCTACCAATGTGCCTACCGTCCCTGTCCTATCGTTTCTTTTTATTTTTTTTATAGGTATCCATGTATTCATAACTATGTTTTTACTTATACCTATTATCTTGTAAGCAGTTGACAAATAAATAAAATAATATATTGGGGTGTCCACTTAAATTTCATTAAGTAGCATTGACTTTTTACAGGCTTTGGTTCCTGTGAAGTCATCCTTAACTATTAAGCATTTTTAACTATTAATGTGAAGCTGTCCTTAATTTTTAAGCTTTGATTCGTGTGAAAAAAAAAATGTCTTTAATGTTCAGTTTGGGGTTCATGTGAAGCTTCCCCTTCGATCATTGTGAAAATGTGTTTTCCGCTTTGATTTAGGTCCTTAATTTTTATTTAATAAATAAAAATAAAATAAAATAAAAATTAAGGACCTAAATCAAAGCGGAAAATACATTTTCATGCTGTGATTAACGAGAAGCAATGCTTTGTCTTACAGCTTCAATTAATATGAACCTGTCATTTTAAAAGCTTTGATTGACATGCGAAGCTGTCCTTCATTTTGAGCTGTCCTTAATGTTAAGCTAATCCTAAACTCTGTTTAAATTTTACCTTTTATTTTTTACTTAAGCTTCATTTGGCTTTGGTTGAAATGATCCCCCTCACCCCTCAAACAGATGCTTGAAACTGGGAGGACCCTGTTTATTCAGCAGCTGCCATCTTCATCCAAGCTATTCTGGGAAAAAAAACAACAACTCTCCTGATTTAAAGATGTAGTAGATGTGGGTGTGGGTGTGGATATGTGTGTTTGTGTTTATAAGGAAGGGTTTATGCTTGGGATAAATACCTGGCTTGTTAGCCTTAGAGACCTTGGTAACAAGAAGAAGCAAAACATTTATTAAGAAAGATCAACTGGGAAGCTTCTCTGAGAGAAAGAGGTTGCACCCGATCATGGATTTTTAAAGATCGATGGGAAGAGACTAGATTCAAATTTAGGAATAAAACCGGCGGGTGTGAGGCAGCTGGGGATAAGACAGGTGCTAGGGAATCTTCTAAATTTTGTACTTATTGTATAACGGAATGGTGCCATCAACTTGGATGACAGCACATTTATTTTTAAGTTGGCCTTTTTAGTAAGTAATCATATTAGAACCCATTTGAAAATCAGAAACAATGTCCTTTCAGATCAGATTTTAACTCTGTAGCAGCCTGGAAGAGTTGTGTGGTTTTGCTTGGTACAAATCTAATAATTGCTGTCATTTGATTTCAGTTGTGGAGGTGTTGTTTTTCGTCTTGATTCCAACAATAAATTTTTAGGTCATGTTTCAGAGTCTCTTTAGTTGGCAGTGCAATTTTCCAGGCCAGTAATAACAACAACAGAGACAGATTAACTAGGGAATTGTAGGTAGAGTGACAGTTATTGTTGCATATATGCTGAGCTGTTATTTGCAAAAGAAGGGGTGTGTTGTTGTTTTTTCCAACTCTCTCACCCTGTGTCATTCTGCAGCTCAACTGCATTACGATGGAGGAATATGAGAAATTCTGTAAGAAACACCTGGCTAGGCTTCAGGAAGAGTGTAAGGAGAATGGAATGTCTCCCATTGTACAGCGCAGACATGTATCCCTTATTCGATTTAATGGGGTCCCCGTGCTTTCTCCTCTGGTAAGTTGGCTGAATCATGTCCATGGTAAAAAAGTTAATGACTAAACTTGAATTATGTTGGGCACTTTGCTGTGTGTATGTTGTGAATCTTCTGCTCTGCTTTTTCTTATTTTTAGAGCACATCCTTTTTTCCCCTCTTCCATTAAAACATTTAAGACTCCTTAAGGATGTCCACTGGAAAAAATCTTCAATGGTCCTTTTATCAGAGCTCATATGCCCTTTTTTTTTGCTTTTTGTGAGGGCTGGGCCCAAACTGTTTACTTTTTACTTCGTGCCTTTTCATTCCAAATTTCTCAAAGTCTGAATTGCGTTGAGAAAATTTGCTTCAGTGCGTGGTGTCTTCACTTGTGCGTGTGGGTCTTTTTTGTTGAAGCTTTACAATCTTATTCATTGTAACATTTCCTCCTGAAATGGTCAGAAGTTTCTGGGGGCGCTGACTGGAAATCTGCAATTTAAAAAAAAAACCTCCTTTTTTTACGACTAAATCAATGAAATTTAATAAAAGTGCAAGCTCACAATTGTCTCAAAAGTGTATTTTTTTCCCCTTTCCAAAAGGCAACTGGAAAACATCAAGAAAGATGTTTTTGAAAACATTTCGCTTCTCATCCAAGAAGTTTCTTCAGTTATTTTGAGAATCTCCGCCAATATGAGCCCATGACTAATAGATGGCAATAATAATTTGTCTCCCTTGCTTTTACAGCTGACTCTGGAGAAGAAGAAAGAGCTTCAGCAAGACAGACAGAAGGCTCTGGATCTAGAACGCTGGCGACAGAATTCCAAGCAGAGGCTTTTGCTGACCCGGGTTGAGGAAATAGTGGCCAACGTACAGGTGAGTTTGAAAGACTTATTTTTATGATGGGGGAGCCATTTCATATGCAACAAATTTGGAAGGGAATAGGTGTTCTTTTGCTCTCCAGGAGCAAAATCTCTGTTTTGCATTAAATATCATAATTAAATTGCATTAAATAATCCTGTTGAGATTGAAGTAAGATTTCAGGATGGCAATTGGAGAAGGCGTTCTAACTAAGCTCAGTCAAGGATAGGCTGATTATACTGAATACTGAGCATACCCCAGACTGGAACAAGGTACTTGATTTGGATAAGTTGAAGTTAAAGTTCCCTCCCAGCTACAGAGTCTACTTAGGTGTCTTTTCAAGCCAGCCTACTTCCCAGGGTTGTTTTTTAGGGATTTTGTTTTGTAGCGACAATATTGGGAGAAACTCCCAGATAAAAAGCGGAAGATAAATGCAGGGTGGACATGAAGAATGAATGAATAAAATGACAGCTTCTATTCAATGGATGTACTGCATCTAATATTCCTAAGATGTAATTAAAGTTTAACATTTAAGATATATACATTGATATATATGAATATATATATGTGTGTGTGTGTATACTACACACACACACAATAAAGGAGAATATTGTAGTTCAGGGTTGAAATAAGGGGTCATTGGTGCCCTCTGAGCTTGCGGATGTTTTATTACCCAACTAGCTAACATCATCAATGCTAGTTTGTGTGTGTGTATCTATGTACATGTGTGTATGTATGGTCTGTGATTCATTCTTTCATATATCTTAATGTGATAAAGAGTTTGGAAGCACTTAAACATCCCTAGCAGATTTATTGGAACACACCTCCCAATTTACTTCTGCTCAATGCAGAATTTGGGCACTTTTGATCTGGAACAAATCTGGTAGTTTTTTTTTAAAAAAAGTGTTGACATTTCCTCTTTATTATGTTTGCTGTAACGAACCAATGTAAATAGGCACAGGGGTCTGCCCCTCCCTCTCATAAATTTCTAGAGTTGGCCCATTAGAGTGTTGACACCGTTACTATTGAATTAAAGAGATCAGGGTGGTAATTGGAAGTGGTGAGTGAGATTGTCCTGGTGCTTGATGGACACAATGCAAGGGTATTTCAGCCAACAATGCAGCTTTGTTGCTTTAAAGTAGCTCACTTGTTAGCTCAGCTTGTTTAGCTGGAGTAATAACAGGAGCCCAAACACAACACTATTCAGTTTCTTATTCTGTTTACTAGTGCCCACTTGGCAACCATTACCCAGCCCGGGATTCTCAGAAGATGTGACAAGAGTGCACTGCGAATACAATAATAACCACTTACATTTCTTCTACACAGTGTGTATTTTTAGCCATGCCCGTAGCTTGCAGACAATTAATTGTCTTGTTTAAAAAGTTGCTTGCAACAGAACTACAGAGCCGTTGGCTTATTAACTTGATGCTCTTTGTGCTTTAAAAAAAAAAATCTTTTAAAAATTGTGACAGATCAAACTGAGAGCCAGTTTGGTGTAGTGGTTAAGGCAGTGGCCTAAAAACCAAGAGATTGCGAGTTCTTGTTCTGCCTTTGGCATGAAATCTCACTTAGCAACCTTAAGGCAGTCATTCTCTCTCAGCCCAACCCATCTCACAAGGTTTTTGTGAAGGAAATAGAAGAAGGAAAAAAGAGCATTAGGTATGTTCACTGCCCTCAATTACTTATAAAGTAATAAAGATGGGATAAAAATCTGATGAATAAAAATTAAAACTGTAGGGATTAGGGTTAGGTTGCTACATCTGCCGAACGATCAGTTGCTCTCTATTTCAGGAACGGTTAAAATCCTGTTTGTCATCCCTTTGATTTTTTTTTCCCCCTTTGATCTCTCTGTCAAAACTGGTTTTGATTTTTCTTTTAGTTCTATAAAGTTATTTGCTGTGCATTATTAGTCCGCCCAGCTCTGTAAAAATTCTGAGCGCTGTACAATAAAATCAATCTTAAAAGGCCATTAAAAACCCAAAGGTTTGCTGGAAATGGGATGGAACCAGTAAAGGCTTGAGTGTGTAAACAACTTGACCATTTCAATTACTTGGATCCTATCCAGTATGCCTTTTACAATTCTTCTGGACTTCTTTTAGAACAACCTACTAATCTTTTTAATCCACTACTTTAAATCTTTTTTTAAAAAAAAACCTGACAGATGAAAAAGATGTCCAGCCAAAGCGATTTAGATCAGTCTGAGAAAGAGAATATTCATCTGGATTTAGAATCAAAAGCGTTGAGTGGCTCTGCAACAGAACCCTGCAGCCTTTTGCCGAATTCTACTGCTTTTGGTGAACATCTAGAACCCCAAAAGGCCCCAGATGTTAAGCCAATGGATACCCAGGGTGCAGTAATCAGGAACACTTTTGAAGGAACGGAACAATTCGTCCCTCCTAATCCCACAGAAACTTCCAGTAGTCTTTCAGAAAAAAGAATTGGCTCAGAAGGTCCGTTTTCCAGTCTTGCAAGCCCACCTCCTTCCAAAGAGATTGCCAAGAAAGATTCCACTGACCCTGGGCTAGGTGCTGGGGAAGGTACCGACCCGTACGTCATGAGCCTTCAGAACCTCTTAAAAAAATCCAGGGAGTACATTCAGAGAGAACAAACGCGTCGGAGCCTGCGAAACAGTTCCAAGAGAAATAGCCCCGGAAGCCACCCAGATAAAGAAAACAGCGCGGTGAAAATGAACGAGCTAGGGAAAGAGAGAGGAAAATTGACAGGCAGGAATACTCCAGTTCCAACCCCGGAAAAACCCGGCCTTATCAAGCCCAATGCTCCTCAACCTTCCTCAACCTCTAAAAATCATTCCAGCGGAGTGACCTCACCTAGTTTTTCTAAAGTCGATATCCCAATGAGGTCTGGAACGCCTCCCGTTTTGGACTCGGATTCGGATGAAGATTTCAAAAACCTCTCTCTCTTCGGGAAGGACAGCATGTTGCGAACCTTCACGGGGTCTTACTCAAAACTTCCCAGTCCGGAGCCAAGCCTGAGCCCCAAGATGCACCGGAGACGGCTCAGGCCCTCTTCCGTAGGGCACATCGTCATCACCAACCCCGTGAACGCCTATGAGTTGAGTCCCCAAGCCAAGGGAAGAGCTGCGGACTTGACCGTTCAGGAGGCCTCCGTTCCTGTGCCAAACTTCTCTGCGGATCTCGTCCCCGCGTCTCCCCGCGAAACTCAGGCGTTTGACAAGAGCTCTTCTGATACCTTCAATGAGCTCATCGTGGGCCAACGCAACGAAGCTTCTCCACTACCGGCCAATCACCAAGAAGGCGGAAGCTCCCTGGCCCATCCCACCGTAGAAGGAGAGTCGACGTTAGAAAACGGAGCGGCGTCGAGCAGTTGCCTTGCAAATCTCAGCCCCCGGCAGCTGCAGGATGGGAGCGGTGCCTGGTTGACCCAGAACCCAGCCAAGACCAATAGCCCATCGGACAAAGTCAAGGGCAGCGTGGTGGCCACGGAACTCAACAAATCCTACGACGTTCAGCACCCATCGCCCTTGCTGATGCAGATGCAGAACAGGCCACCTCTGGATACCCCGGAAGTGACCTTCGGAAACGAGCAGCTGTTAGAAAACGGGTTGGAAAAGGTGAAATGTAGACTTGAGCTGGAGGTGGATGCGCTGCAGAAGGAGCACACGCCGAGGGTTGTGCCTGCGGAAACCGACGCGGCAGAGAGGCGATGGCCGCACGATCAGAGATATCCGGGCAGAGCTGGGCTCGAGGCCAAGAACGAAACCCCGCCACGATGCCTCAGAGGTAAGGAAGTAGACACTGTACAGGTAGTCCTTGACTTAACAATGATTTGTTTAGCAACTGTGCAAAGTAACACTGGCACTGCCAAAAAGGGTTCCATGGATGCGTACTTGCACCATCGCAAGTATTCCTGTGATCATTCACATGATCAAAATGAGGGCGCTTGGCAACCTGTCAAGATAGATAGCCTGATGTTGTGAAAAATGAGATTAGAGAACCCAGCTGGCTTTCATGGATCAGACAGAACTACAATTCACCGTCTCCTGGTGATTGGCCCAAAATCACCCAGTTGGCTTTCATGGCTAAGGCGGAACTAGAGCTCACCCTCTCCTGGTGATTGGCCCAAAGTCACCTAGCTGGCTTTCATGGCTAAGGCGGGACTAGAGCTCACTCTCTCCTGGTGATTGGCCCAAAGTCACCCAGTTGGCTTTCATGGCTGAGGCGGGACTAGAGCTCACCCTCTCATGGTGATTGGCCCAAAGTCACCCAGTTGGCTTTTATGGATCAGGCAGGACTAGAGCTCACCCTCTCCTGGTGATTGGCCCAAAGTCACCCAGTTGGCTTTCATGGATCAGGCGGGACTAGAGCTCACCCTCTCCTGGTGATTGGCCCAAAGTCATCCAGTTGGCTCTCATGGCTGAGGCGGGACTAGAACTCACCCTCTCCTGGTGATTGGCCCAAAGTCACCCAGTTGGCTTTCATGGCTAAGGCGGGACTAGAGCTCACCCTCTCCTGGTGATTGGCCCAAAGTCACCCAGTTGGCTTTCATGGCTAAGGCGGGACTAGAGCTCACCCTCTCCTGGTGATTGGCCCAAAGTCACCCAGTTGATTTTCATGGCTAAAGCGGGACTAGAATTTACCATCTCCTGGTGATTGGCCCAAAGTCACCTAGCTGGCTTTCATGCCTAAGGCGGGACTAGAACTCACAGTCTCCTGTTTTCCAGTCAGGACCAAACCGGCCCCCTCTGTACGTGCTGTGTAAGACTCCAGGATTTCACAGAAACTGATTATATCTCATGTGGGTGGTTTTCAGAAGAGGAAGCGTTAAGGCAGAAGATGCAAGCCCTTGCAGAGCTGAGGCAGAAGCTGGAGGAACAACATGCCCAGCAGTTGTCATTGTTGATAGCAGGGCAGGAACGGGAACAGGAGAGGCTCCAGAAGGTGAGGAGACTCAAAATCAGTCTATCAATCAACCAATCAATTTCTCTCTCTCTCTCCCCCCCCCCTCTCATCTCTCTATCATCTATCGTATATCTCTCTATATCTATCTATCTATCTATCTATCTATCTATCTATCTATCTATCTATCTATCTATCTATCTATCTATCTTATCTATCCTGTCTGTCTGTCTGTCTGTCTGTCTGTCTGTCTGTCTGTCTATCTATCTATCTATCTATCTATCTATCTATCTATCTATTCTGTCTAATCTATCTATCTATCCCTGGAAGAAGAGACCCTGCACCTTTTCCGCTTTGCCAGAAACCTGGATGGCAGGGATTCTGATAGTAAACAAAGGGTTGGGATTGAAAAGACAAGATAGATATCATGAGTCTTCCCCAGCCTGGTGCTCTCTGGGATCTAACGCAGGGCATATTTCCCAAAATTCCCAGCGAAGGAATATTGGGAAGGGGCCATTCTAACCCATCAAATGCACAAAGTTGGGCCAAAACTCCTTTGACTGGAGGCCAGTATCTCAGTTGTGAAAAGAACACCTAATAAAATATCCAGGCCAGACAATTTTAATTCTAGGGTGGATTGGATTGGATTGGCTAAGATTAAAATGAAATTATATCTTAGGGAGATATCCTTAAAATCAAATGACCAAGTTAGAATGAAAAAAAGTCCGGAGGGAGTTCAGCCTCTGCTCCCCTTTAGAATTTCCACAAAGACAGGATTTCATTAGCAAAAAAAAAAAAAAGGTTGTCCTCCGACGTTCGTTGTATCCCCAGAATGCTGGTGGTAATAACGCACACTTCTGTTTTTCTTAAAATGGCCCAGGAGATCGAAGAGCAGGCGCGGAGATTAAAAGAGGAAAAAAACCCAACTGAAAGTGGGATGCCTCCCATTAATCTCGGCAGCGGCGTCGCTCTGGAGTGGAGAAAAATCACGGATACTAATCTTCTGGAATCCGTGCTGAATCGAGTTGAGGAAAATGAAGGTAAAAGCAGAAGTGGTGCATATTTAATTTAAATGTGTAAGCCCAGGATGAATAAACCATGAAGAACATGTCCTTCGTATTTGATTGATGTTTCACGTGTTTTCCTGGGTTGACTATCTCGAGTTAAGTATTAAAAGCCACTGAAACTCTCCGTTTCCTTCCTGTATAATTCCTGAATCTTAAGATAGTCCTCTCTTTACAACAAGTTGCTTAACAACCACAGAGTACCCTTTAGTGACTGTGCCATTCCCTTGAGGACTGCCGCGTTCCCCTTAACAACTGCTGCCAAAAGGTCATAAAACCAGGCATGGTCATGCAGCGACCCGTTTAACAACGGTCACGACCTGTGGTTGTAATTGTGAGCTCAATTATGGTTGTAAGTCGAAGATAACCTGTCTTTCCATGATCCAGACAGCCGGAGTAATGATCATGAAATATTTTAGCTGGCATGAATAAGGAAGACAGGTAGCTCTCGACTTACAGAAGTTCATTTAGTGACCGTTGAAAGTTACAGCGGCACCGAAAAAAGTGACTTAGGATCGTTTTTCACAGTTACAACCTTTGCAGTGGTCATGTGATCAAAATTCAAAGTATGATTCATACTTACGACCGTTGCAGTGTCCCGTGGTCATGTGATTACTTTCTGCAAACTTCTGACAAAACAAAAGTCCATGGGACAGCCAGATTCACTTAACAACCAGGTTACTAACTTATCAGTTGTAGTGATTCACTTAAGGGTGGCAAGAAATGTCGTAAAATTGGGGACAAACCTCACTCAACAAATTCTCACTTAACAAGATAAATTTGGGGCTCAATTGTAAGTTGAGGACTACCTGTAGCGTATAACCAACTCAGGTTTTTTTTTTAATATATATATTTGTTCGCTTCATTATGACTTCCACTGTTAAAACTTTTTAAACACAGGTTTTGTGAACGCTGGATCTCCATTCTACCTCTGGGAGCAGCAGGCAAGCAGAAAACCAGTTGTGGTATCCAGGTCTATTAGCCGGAGTAAAATGAGGTGGTCACAGGTAGGGATTAAAAGACCAATGTTGGCAATTAAATCCTAGAGGAATTAACATGAACGTTTTATTGGCAAAAGTCGCTATATATTCATTGCTCTTTTATCAAGTGTGGAAATCTGGTACGCCATTTTTAATTTATGCTTTTAATCAATGCTAATATTAGCGTGGGAATTCGGTATCCCATTTTCAGGAAAGGCATGTAAAAAACGCCCCCAAAGTATCCCACGGATAATTGAGACTCCAGAGTGCATTGACTCTGCTTTGCTTAGGTTCGTTAAATGCAAGCTGATGCAGGAAATACTCCTGTGGTTACCTGATTTTTACCTTTCCCCTTGAAGGTGTACAGCCCTGCCATGAAAAGGAGATTCAACAAGATCTCTGCTCTAGCCAAGGGATTTTTAACCAGAAGACTCTTGCAGACAGAGAAGCTAAAGCATCTGAGACAAACGGTCCACGTAAGGAACCATCTGCATAGGTGCTCTGGCTGTGAATGTGTATACACAATTAAAATGCTGCATGCTTCCCCCAATTCTTCCTTTCTCTGCAAGACCTGCTCCTTTAGAAACTTGAATGATCTGCAGAAACCTGAAGCTGCTGTCTGTTCCTTATCTCTGCTGTCCAAATGTTGCCTCCAAAGCTCTCATTCTTATTTTTCTATCTCTCTCGTCTTGTTGTTGAGGGAAGTAGTGTTTTTATATATATATGTATGTGGATCTTTGGTTCTTCGGGTTTTCTCCCGCGTAGAATTGGAAATATTTAGGCGACGTTTCGATGAAGTCTCATTCATCATCTTCAGGCTTGTGTCTTCGGTCTTGTGCTTCTCAGAGTAATGTGAGCTTGCAGTTCCTTCTTCCTTTTAACTACTAGTGGGGGTGTGACTTGATTGGGTGGGGGCTTGGCTGTGTTCTGATTGGGTGGGGGTGTGTTCTCATTGGTTGGGGGTTTGGCTATGTTTTGATTGGTTGGATCACAGCTCACCAGCTCAAATCCCCCAGCAACTGAGACTAACCTGAGTACAACCAAACCCCCACCAGAACAGAACACACCCCCAGCCAATCAGAACACAGCCAACTCCCCAACCAATCAGAACATAGCCAAACCCCCAACCAATGAGAACACACCCGCACCCAATCAGAACACAGCCAAGCCCCCACCCAATCAAGTCACACCCCCACTAGTAGTTAAAAGGAAGAAGCAGCTGCAAGCTCACATCACTCTGAGAAGCACAAGGCCGAAGACACAAGCCTGAAGATGATAAATGAGACTTCATCGAAACGTCGCCTAGAAACTTCCAATTCTACGCGGGAGAAAACCCGAAGAACCAAAGATCCACATACAAATACCCGCGAAAACCTCCGAAAACACACACACACATATACACATGCACACACACCCTTTCCAAGGCTGTCGTAACTCCAAACCTTTGTTAAGTGACCTGTCATAAGTCAAGGGGTATGTGTACGTATATGTATGTATATGAATATGTGTGTGTGTATGTGTATATATATATAATGTGTGTGTGTGTATATACACAGACACACTCACATACATACTGTGTGTGCATGTGGATGTGTAAAAGAAGTAACAGACATCCTGCGATTTCTGGAACTTAAAATTACATTTAATGTACTTACTAAGCTTTCGACAGCCTCTACATTTTTATATATATGCATATAAATATAAATATGTATATAAATATAAATACAATAATAAAAAAAACTTCACTACAGATAGCCCTTGACGTATGACAGATCATTTAAACAAAGGTTTGGAGTTATGACAGCCTCGGAAAGGTGCTTTTATGGTCTCTCTTCTGGCATGTTCTTCATGTGTCCCCTCACATGACCGTATTTTGGATTCTTGGCGAACCACATTTATCATTGGTTGCAGCATCCCACAAGTCATGTGACTTGAGATTTGCAATCTTTTTTATCCAGTTTCTGGCACCTTTTGCCAGTTTCTTGCAAAAAAAAAAAAAACACCCTTTGAGGGAATCACTATCCCATGCTTTGCTTTAAAACTATAATCAATCAAAACAGTTATAAAATTGAGTCCAGTCCTGTGGGTACCTCAGTGCTTAGGACCAATATTCCAGTCCCAACTATATAGTCGTAAGTCAAGGACTACCTATACCATCCTCCCTGCCGCTGGCCACAGTGACCACAGAAGCTGGAATCGGCGAAAATCAATTTTTCACCTTTTCCAGTTCTGTTTCCAGATAGATGACCCGAGGAGATCAACGGTGATTGCGTTTGTCCGTGAAACCAAAGTGCTTGAGGCCTACCTAACAACCTCTTCAGTGCCCCCCTCTTCCTAATCAACTTTCCCCCAGAAAATGAATTATTTGGCAGATACTCTCTTGGGAGGAACTTCCCTGCTCTCTTTGAAGCAACTGTTGCCTCAGTGGCTTGGCGTTGGGATTCATCGTGAGAAGAACTGTACCACAAACGGTGCATCTGTGCGTTCCTTTTGTAGGATACAATGGAGTTCATCAAAAACTTCCAGTCCGAAGCTCTGTCGAAGAGGGGAAACCTCCCCACTCAAGATGCCAATCTCCAAGAAAGAGTGGTCGCTCAGGTAAGGAGTGTACTTTGAGATCTACATGAGATTGGTTCATGGCAGGGGTCTTCAAACTTGACAGTAGAATAGAATAGAATAGAATAGAATGCAGAATAGAATAGAACAAGGGTCTTCAAACTTGGCAAGTTTAAAACTTGTGGACTTCAGCTCCCAGAATTCCTCCTCCAGTCATGTTAGCTGAGGAATTCTGGGAGTTGAAGTCCACAAGTTTTAAACTGGCCAAGTTTGAAGACCCTTGTTCTATTCTATTCTATTCTATTCTATTCTATTCTATTCTAAACTCTAATTCCTATTCCAAATTCTATTCCTATTCTATATTGTATTCCAAGGCTCTTCAAACTTGACAGCTTCAAGACTTGTGGACTTCAACTCCCAGAATTCCTCCTCCAGTCATGAGGAATTCTGGGAGTTGAAGTCCACTAGTCTTAAACTTGCCAAGTTTGAAGACCCTTGTTCTATTCTGCATTCTATTCTATTCTAAACTCTATTCCTATTCCAAATTCTATTCCTATTCTATATTGTATTCCAGGACTCTTCAAACGTGACAGCTTCAAGACTTGTGGACTTCAACTCCCAGAATTCCTGCTCCAGTCATGTTAGCTGAGGAATTCTGGGAGATGAAGTCCACACTTGCCAAGTTTGAAGACCCTTGGTTCACGGGGACAAAAAATGAGCATCCCATATATTGATTTTCAATCAAGCTACGGAAGCCATTTTTGAGGCAGCTCATGGGAAATCTAATTCTGCCTGAGGCTCAAAGCTGCCTGAGTGATTTTTGACTACTTCTCTCTCAGCCTTAAGGAAGAAGGCTAGGATAAAACGCTTCCCAAAAACGTAGCGAAGAAAACCACAGCGGTTGCTCCAGGTAGCTACCTGAGTTGAGGAATGACCCCCGCCCCAGGCACCTACAGGTAGTCCTCGACTTACAACCACTGATTCAGCCCAAAAGCCTGTCGCTAAGTGAGGCATTTGCTAAGGGAGCTTTGCCCCGTTTTACGACCTTTCTTGCCACCGTTGTTAAATGAATCTCTTCAGTCGTTACGTTGGGTCACAGGGTTGTGAAGTGAGTCTGGCTTCCCCGATAACTTGGCTTGTCAGAAGGTTGCAAAAGGGGATCGCGTGAGCCCAGGACACTAGTGGAACTAGTGGCCAAGCACCTGAATTTTGATCCCGTGGACCAGTGGAGATGCTGCAAGGGTTGTGTGAAAATGTCACGCGGTTTTATTTTTTCCCTCAGTGCCGTTGTAACTTTGAAGGGTCGCTAAACAAGCTGTTATATGTCGAGGGCTACTTGTACTCTCTGCACACAAAGGAAAGATCCTGTCGGGCTTCACGAAACGCCTCTCTCCCGACAGAATCTGAAGCTTAGGGCAGTGAAGGAGACGGAGCGGATAACGTTGTAATGATTGATAATCTAAGTTGAGGAGGGGAACTCAGGAACTTATTTACTTGTCCAAGGAACAACACCAGGGCAATAAATCCACGAAGAGGGAGAGTAGGGATGATGGTGTTTATCAGCATGTAACGTTAAACCGGGTACGGGAGGCATGCAGGGTAGCTGGGAATCGTAGGTAGTTAGTATACAATGTAGGCTGTCACCTTATAGGGTTAATAGGGTAATTGGGAAGTAAGTGCAGGGTAGAGATAAACTGGGATTAGGTGGGTGGGGTAAAAGGTTAAATTACACCGAAAGAAGATTGATTTCAGTGCTAACCTTGTTCGATTCATCTGTGCTTGCCGGTTACTGTGCTAGGAACAATTAATAAGAATTACAAACCGCCCAGTTTGTAACTTATTGCCTACCCTCTACAGAATCACGGCTAAGAGATTCTGCAAAACAAAACAAAAAAGGAGTCAAGATACACTATGGGTGATCAGCTAAACAGTCATTGATGGTTTATCAAAAGATACATAAAGAATATTTCAAGACTCTGTCAGCTTTGGAAGCCGTATTGAAACCAGATGCTCCCACGCTGCCACATTTTGAGCCTGGGAAAGTGGGAGGGGGGAATTTCTTTGAGTGTATGTAGTTAGACAGAATAACATTCTTTTTCTAATTCAAGGTCATGTTATTTTGGGCATAAGTGAGGGGAAGTCTCAAGTTGGGACGGATGGTAATTGGGACATGCGATGCAACGATAGGTGCAAGGGGTGGATTTGTAGTTTTTGACTTATTGCAAGGAAGCCCGGATCTTTCAGATTAGGGATTCCCCCAAACGGGCCAGTTTACTATCCAAAATAAAAGAGAATTTTTGAAAAGATGTCTGTCTCGGAGTTATGGATTGGAGTGGAGGTTTGGTGCAACACCGACGCTGTGATTTCTTTGGGGCTACCGTTAAGTCAGCCTCAATTTTTTTTTCTGAAATTCACAGTAAATTCCTCCCTCGCGATCCAATCTGTGTGGTCTCTGTGTGTTTCTTGGGAATGTAATCAAAACAAAATTGTAGCATTTGAATTTGAATTTATGTTTGTTTGGGTTTTTTTTTTTTTTTAGCTGCAGGCAGCCCTGTATGATATTCATGATATTTTCTTCAAAATGGAGGCATCGGAAAGGATGAGCATCTTACGTCAAGATCGAGAAATCCGCAAAGAGAAAATGCTTCGGCAGCTGGTGCGTTACGGCCGCCCGTCACTTACCGTGCTCGTTATATGCAGTCACATCTGTCTTTTGTTTTCTTTGTGACTTTGAAAACCCTTAACACTGCTTTTTAAATACAGTTTGTCACCAAGATGCAGGTTTGCAACTTAATTCTAACTGTAATTTAGGTGAGGTTATTTTTGTTAAACATAATATCCTACAAATTGCCTTGTACTAAAACTAACATCTCTTAATTGTTGAGTGTATAGGATAAAGCCAAATCCCCAAGAGACAAAGTGGCCCTTTCTACAGCTACGCAGAAGTCTCTGGATAGGAAGAAGTACATAAAGTACGTGGTGGAAATGGTAACAAGCAGCACACAGAGATACTGTACATATGTTGGCAAAGTGCTATACATATATATATATATATATATATATATATGTGTGTGTGTAAGGTTTTTGAGCTGATAATTTTATTTATTATTTAAAATTATCAGCTCAAAAACCTTACACACATGTAAAGAAAAGACAACGAAACCAATAGCTTTCTGTCGGTATGGTCTCTGGTGATGAGCCGAAAGACAGAAAAGAAAGCAGTATGCTTTCTCCCTTAATTGGGGCTTAACAGGGTGTTGTAATACAAAGTATATAATTATATATATATATATATATATTTGTTTTCTGAGGTTTTCGCGGGTATTGTATGTGGTTCTTTGGTAATTCGGGTTTTCTCCTGCGTAAAATTGGAAGTATCTAGGCGATGTTTCGATGAAGTCTCATTCATCATCTTCAGGCTTGTGTCTTCGCTTTGTGCTTCTCGGAGTAAACAGCTGCAAGCTACATTACTCCGAGAAGCACAAAGCCGAAGACACAAGCCTGAAGGTGATGAATGAGACTTCATCGAAACGTCGCCTAGATACTTCCAATTTTACGCGGGAGAAAACCTGAATTACCAAAGATCGATCGATCGATCTATCTATCTATCTATCTATCTATCTATCTATCTATCTATCTAAACAATTTTTTTAAATTTTTTTAAATAAACATACACAAACACAACATAAAAACATCAAGCCATCTTCCACTTATTTACATACAGTGTGTCGATTGGTTTACAATTTTTTTGTGCATCCACTTCATGGTCATCACTTACAATTACTTGTATATATTCTCATATTATCTATCAAATATTCCTAAATACATTAATATCCTTATTAATCTATCATTTGACTATACTGTTATTTATTCATGTTATGCAAAATAATCCATATTTTAATTGATTTATTTTATGACCATTCATATTATCATCCCAAAACTATCTCATAGTTATATTATAATAATACATCTTCATGTATTTTTAAAATTCTACATATTTCATTACCGTATTTTATTGTCTAACCATTGATAAAAGCAAAGTGCTTTATATTTTGAGGTTGGTTAGTTGGTGTCAAAAAGTGGGAATCTTTGTTTTAAATCAGGAGTGTCCTGATTTAAACTTCAGGAACTTTTAAGTTCTGTGAGCTTCCAACTCCCAGAATTCCCCAGCCAGCCATGTCTGAAAATGCTCAGAATCTTGTCTTGTATGTACTTCCTGCATGCACACAATTTGGCAACTCACCCCCTCTGTTTACAGCTTTCTACACTACAAGGGGATAGAAATAAAGCACCTAGAACAATATGCTTGCTTACAATACCTTACAAACCAGAAGACACTCTTGTCTTCTCCCAAATCCTATTTTCACTGGTTTTCTTTTTCCCCAATAGGGCTGCTGAAATGGGAATCCCAAATAAAAAAACCCTCGGGAAGCAAAAGATCTACGAAAACAGGTTTGTAACATTTTAAATAGTATTGTGGTAATACCAACCCTCATCATCCAAATCCAGTCTAAACGGCTTATCTGTCTGTGCAGCCAACCATAATAATAATAATTGCTTGGAGCTGCTCATAGACTACGCCAATACCTTATGATATCCTAGATTTTTGGAAAGAACTGCCCTCTGTAGCTTCAAAATATTGTGAACAGGTAATAAAACTTGTATGCCCCCCAGTTTTCAATAACCCTTTTGCCGTGTTTTTTCATCTTGCATTTTTCCCCATTCCATCCTGAATTTTCTAGTTGTTTTCATTGTTCTCTTTCTATTGCCATTCTTTAACAGATAACAGATTAACAGAGTTGGAAGGGACCTTGTAGGTCATCTAGTCCAATCCCCCCGCCCAAGCGGGAGACCCCACACCATTTCTGACAAATGGCAGTCCAATCTCTTCTTGAAAGTCTCAAGTGATGGCGCTCCCACAACTTCTGAGGGCAACTTCTGTTCCATGGGTTGATGGTTCTCACTGTCAGAAAGTTTCTCCTTATTTCCAAGTTAAATCTCTCCTTGTTCAGTTTCCATTCATTATTCCTTGTCTGGCCTTCAGGTGCTTTAGAAAATAGCTTGACCCCTTCCTCCTCTCTGTGGCAGCCCCTCAAATATTGGAAGACCGCTATCCTGGTCCTTCTCTTTACTAGACTAGCCAAGCCCAGTTCTATCAGAAAGCAGCTTCTATTATTACAAAATCAAAATGTAATTTCTTCTGCAGAGTCCTTCAGCCCAACCAAGGTCAAAACGCTCCTATCCAAAGGCTGCTGTCCAGACAAGGGTAAGACCGAACCTCTTTCTACAGGGGTGTTTGGGGAAATAATCTTTTACCTTGGATGCAGGTGACTTATTACCTCCTTTTATGTTCAATCAGAACCTCTAAGGCCTCAGTGAAAGGGGCTGAGCAAAATAGAAAGAAACCCTCAAACCACAGAGTGCCTAGCAAGGCCTTTTCAGGTGTGTACACAAAATTGGGTGCCGGGTTCTCTCGCGTAAGAAGGATGTCTTCTGTGGAAGAGGCTTTAAAGCAGCAGATATTTTCTTTCCTCTCAGTGCAAACCGGCTCTGCTCTTAACTGCGCTATACTAACCCTCACTGGAATGAGCACAATACAGGTTGCCAAAGTTGTGATCAATGAATTGCATGAAGAGGCGGCTCAGTTTCACGCCACCATTACTAATCTGAGCAACGCTTCCGAAGCTGAGCCGATGGCATATTATTATTATTATTATTTTGTTTTTAATTGCGGTTTCGTTTTGTGGATAACACCCGATGCCTGAATGTTGGGGTTTTTTTTTTTATGTGTGTGTGTGTTTTAACTAAACTTCCTGGCTGGAACACTTAAACCTGCTTGTCACATGATTGTGCATGTTTGTGCCACATACATACATCATACGTACGGTAATACGATGAGGGGAACTGTGTGGCCTTAGAAGATCCTAGATACTAATCATGCTGTGCATGTGGATTTTTCTTTTTGATGAGATACAAAGGGTTTCAGAAAGCTAACGTTAATTTAGACAAAATGCAAAGGGTTTACAGGTAATCCCCGACTTATAACCATTTGTTTAGTGACCATTCGAAGTTACAAAGGCCCTGAAGAAAGTGACTTATGACCGTTTTTTCACACCCCAGGGTCACATGGTCAAAGTCAATGGGGGAAGCCAGACTCGCTTAACAATTGTGTGACGAACTTAACAACTGTAGGGATTTGCTTAAGAACTGCGGCAAGAAAGTTTGTAGAATGGGGCAAAACTCAATGAACAGCGGTTGCTTAAAAAAAATTGGGCTCGGTTGTGGTTGTAATTCGAGGACTACCTGTATCTGTTTCTTAAAATAGCTTTGTTTGCTTATTCTTCTTAGCCTGGTATTGGGAAAAAAATTATAAGATATATGAGTTGACTTCCTTAGACGATCACTTCAACCTGCCCGTGATCCTCAGAAGACCTTGTACCTCTGGGAAATTCTTTAAGACCATAATGTTTACCAGCTCTGTGTGCCCAAGGAAGCAAATCCCATAATTAGAACCAAACTTTCTTCTTGAAAAGGTCCCCTCCCCATTGGATACTCTACGTGATCTCCAGGAGTAAAATCACTTTGAAAACATTCTATGAAACATCATAGAGGTTGAGGCACTTATAGAGAGAGCCAGCCAGTTCTGGACCCCAAAATTGCAAACTGCACAGTTCAGCATCTGTAGAATGGAGGAAGTTCCAGGGATATCTGTCTTGTCTGTCCAGCAAAGTCCGTCTCTTCCTGTTCCTTCTGCATGATGAGGATTCCAGGTAACTTCTGTGAATCCCAGCATAACTCACAGTAGCTCTGAAGATACTCATCATGTCTGACTTTGCCCATTGTGTTAAGCTAAAATGATGGTTGGTTTTGGCAGAGAGGGAATTCGGCTATCATGGGTTGAAAAGCGTTGTGCGTGCGTGTGTGTTTAGTGTGTTGGATTTGTCTAATTCTGGTTTATTTAATAAGCCATGACTTACTATAGTCTGTAAATGAAATCAATATGAATCCAAGCTGTTTAAAAACCAACCAATCAACCTTGCAGAGATTTTACCCATCTACCTTTTCTACAGCTTTCTTGTATCTTCAAATAGCTTGTCTAGAATGGTCACATTGATTTTTTTTTTTCCTCCAACATGAAGTGTTCTGACAAAATAATTTAAAATCTTTTTTTTTTAATTTACATTTATATGCCGCCCTTCTCTGGAGATTCAGGGCGGCTTACAGTCTTTAGAGCACCATGCTAAGTGCTCGGCAATAGCCTTCATTCCATTGTATATGCCTGCTTATTATTACTAGGGCTTTTTGGCCCCCCCAAGCGGCATTTTTTACAAAGTCAGCTTATTGCCCTCAACAATCTTGGGTCCTCAATTTTATCTACCCCGAGAGGATGGAAGGCTGAGTCAACCTTGAGCCTGGTGGGATTCGAGCCTGCACTAATTGCAGGCAATTGAGCTAAGTGCTAGATGATTAACAGCCTGCACCACCAACGTCCATTTTATGTCAGGTATATCTGCTGTACAAATCCATGGGTTACAGAGAGAATTCTAACATAGGCTTGCTAAGTTTCTTAGTAGTTTAGGAATTTAAACCTCCCCTCCCTAAACCTGCTTAAGCTGTTTGTCGCTGCTTCTCATCGCTATCATGGACAACCCTAATTTATTTGCTTCTAAACACAGTTCTACATTTTATGGTGTTCCTCTTCTAAGCTGCCCTTCAGAACAAAAGTTCCATTCGCGCCTGCTTTAAAACCGCTTGCTTGGGGCAAATGGTTGGCATTTTAAGCTCCTCACCTTTTAACAAACAAGACTAGGTTATTTCTGATTTTTGCTTTCAGGAGTATCTGCCGGAAGAATCCCAAGAAAGAAGCCAAATGTTGCGACAACCTAAGAAGGCAGCATTCCCTTGGTTAGGAAGTGGCTTAGCCATTGTCCTTCAACGTTCCCCATATGGTCTGTATGTGGTCCTGTTAAAAGAGACTCTGGAACGGAAATAATGAAGGCGGAGGAAATATGAATGTGAATATGAAGGCGAGCCTTCCATTTGAGCTCTGGGTTTTTGCGCTTCGCTTACTCCCTCAAGTAGATATTTTTCAAGGGGATTCTTCAAGCAACCTTTTCAGCTTGGGCTGAATTGTGCAATAAATAACCCGGAAGTGTGATTGCTTTAGATGTCCCTGCATTCCTATTTCTCTCTGTCATGCTTTGGGATACTTCAAAAGCACTTTTGAAAAGGAAATATTTGGTCTCGGCTCTCTGGATCGTTTCCAAAGTTGGCTGCACTTTTGTGTTACACAAAACTTCCCTTGGCCACTTCAGTCCTCTATAAATCAGGAGGGTCATGGTGTTGAACATATGTTTCTTTAAGCTTTCAGCACATAATCAGAGGGTATAAATATTGTATTCACCCACCTCCTTTTTTCTGGCTATGGTCTTGTTTCTGAGCATGCTGTGAGATCTAGTTTATAAAGATGCTATCAGACTTGATTTTTGTAGTAAGCAAACTAGAAATCTCTTTAACAAATGCTATCAACTATTATGTGGGCAGGGAAGGTTATTTTGTTAAACATTTGCCTCCTTTCTCTTTTTAAATCCAGATATTTGGTGGCATTCTTTATAAACAACATTAGAATAATAAAAAACTAGTGCTAATAGTAAATTGGACTAACATTGTGCAACTTATATTAATCGAAGGTTACTTACTTAACTTTGGACTAATGGTAAATTGGACTAACGTTGTCCATCTTTTCTCTTTCAATGTATAACATGAGATCAACCACAATCTTAATTTCACAGAAAAGCTGGATGAACAAAACCATTTCAAAATACAAATTGTATTTATGTAAATATTGTTTTGGAGGTGGGGGAAAAGCGGAGTGGATTTTAGTGTGGTTTTGAAAGATGGAAACAAGACCATGTTGGGAAATAAATTGGTGTGCTGCTTTTAGCTTAGTAGTGCTTTATCCCAGTGATATATTTAGTCACAGTTAATGTCTAATGTTAATTTGCTTGTTCAGTTCATATTAATATTTTGCCAACGGTAGAGGTTTCAGATACAGTGTCACTAAAATCATTCCCACGAATTGAAAAATTCAGGTTCAGCTAAAAAAAAATGGGGCTAACTTATATATGGATACAGTTATTTACACTAAGATGCTTATAAACATGTGTATCTTCTAATGCTTTTATTACATCATGCAATGTTTTAAAATCACATTTGGGCTGTCTTGATGCCAGTGTAAAAAAAAAGTCAAAGATTATTGATAGAATGATAATTCAAATTTGCTGGGTTATCTTGGATTATTGTAGACAAAAATCCCATACAAATGAATAAACAATGATATAAAATTTTAAGCAACACCCAGCCCCAGTCCCTGGATTTCTCAGCCTGACTAAACCAGGATATATAAGCAAACCCTAACTTGGTTAAGAGCATCTGGTCAAACAAGTATCTGATTTGAACTTTGCATAAATGCTTTGTATTTCTGGCTTTTTAAAACTCTGCTTCTTTGCTTGTTTTATCTGCTTATCTGAAAGGAGGTCTGAAATAGGAGTCAACTACAAAGGTTGGCTCTGCTTTCATGGTAAAAATGGACAAGCCACAAATTGTGATGTAACCAATCATGGTTTTAAAGATTGCCCTTGGCTAACTTGAGGAGCATAATGCAAGGGCTTGTCACAGAAATAATTCACTGCATTCTGGTTTTAAATCTATTTTCAGTGCTCTTGTCTTGCCTGAGGTTCAAAGAACTGAACTGAAGATTCACAAGCTGACTTAAAAATTGTGATTGTTACTTTGCATGTTAGATTACAGTTTACATGTGTCGATGCTAAAAGTAATCTAATTGTGTGCTGTGGAGTTAGTCATAGACTGCATGTAAATAGTACAAGTTCAGTAATTTAAGTGGACCTTTTGATATTTTAGCACAAAATGTTTTATTTATAAATTAACAGCGTATGGTCTTCTATTTACAAGTGCCAGGATGCCTTTTGTAACTTAATGTTTCATATTTATTTATTCTCAATATTTGTTTGCCTTTTTTTGAGTGGAATGCCATGCTATTATAAGCCTTATTTTTGTATATTGGTTTTCACCTCTCCTTTTAAAAAAATCTCGTTAAATATATTACACAATAAACTTTTTTTTTAAAAAAAAAATCTCACTATTTGTGTGCTGCGTTCATATACACTTTCTTCCTCAACTGATTTCTGTGATGCTAAGGATAATTTTGGACAATGAAACCATGCAGACTTCACTTTTTAACTATAACCTTCACATCTAGCTGTGAGACAGTGATCAGTAAAGGAACATTTAAAAAAAAAATCAAAACACTTTAAATGGATTGCTTTTGTGCTTATTCATTTTCTTTGGCTAGCAAAACATAGACATCTGTAGTTTCTGGAGTCAAACACTTTTGGGACTGCCCTACTAGTTCCATCAACCCCAGGCAAGCAGCAAGGATCCCAGAGGGAAAAAAAGGACCCTGGAAGGGGTGGGTGGGAAATAGGACACAAAGGGGATCCTAAGAAGTCTTAAGAATCCATTCCAACATTGCACCCGATCACATCGGGTTGACTATAAGCTGTGTTCACCCCCAAGCTCTGGGTTTGTTGGACAAGCCACCTTCAGCCAAATTTGCATTGCAATGTCATGATTTATTTTAGTAGGAAGCTTCTAAAAAGCAGCCTTTCTTAATTTTGGCAGCTTTTCAACCGTGTGGGACTCCACAATTCCCAGAATTCCCTGACTGGGATGTTTGACTAGGGAATTCTGGGAGTTGTGGAGTCCACACAACTGAAAGCTGACCAAGGTTGTGGAAAATTGCTTTAAAAGTGTTGAGCCCCTCCGCATAAGCCAACATAGTTCTGCCAAACCAGCACAAGCCAAGATCAACATAAGCCTCGCCTAGGAAGCTCAAAACTCTTAAGTTCCAAGCAGAGGCTTTCGCCCCGCCCCTCGATAGCCAAGGCAACTGGGCAAGCGCCCTTCTCCAACGTGGCCGCTCCGGCGTCGGGCGGCGCTCGCGGGCGGGGAGTCACGTGAGGGAACCAAGATGGCTGCCTTTCCTTGGTGAGAATCGCGGCGGGGAGGGAGGGAAGAAAGGAAGAACCAGGAGGGATTCCCCCTCCCCTCAAATGAGGGAGCCTCGTTTTTCCCGCCCTTTTTTACCCCCCCCCTCCCGCCTCAGAGGGCACTAGGCCGCAGGCTTGGCTGGGGAGGGGGCGCCAGGGCTTGAAAGGGCGGCTCCCTCCCTGGTCTTCCTTAGAGGCGTCGGGATGACAACTCCCATCATCCTGCAAAAGAATGGATTTTGTTTTCCCGGGGGGGTGGGGGTGGGAATTGTGGGGGCTTGGCACGTCTTAGCATAAAAAGCAGCCTTAAGACCCTCAAGAGAGGCTTGGGCAGGATAGAAATCCAACAGGGATATCCACCAGTGAATCTTTTTCCTTTGGGAAATGAAGGACCTGCCTGGGGGGAAAAAAGGGACAGGTCTTTAAAAGAGGTTTTTTTAAAAAAATGATTTTAAAAGGTTGATGTTGATGCTGCTATCTTTGGAAATTCCAGACCGAGGAAAATTTTACAGAAACCCCTACTTGAATAAAAATAAAGTATAACTTTATATAGCTGGATGTATTTTTAAAAGATGATTTGATTTTCCTATTGTCATGCAAATGTGAAAAGATTGTGTGGCAAGTGGGACCGTTTATATGGGAATAATTAAATCACCAAAATAAATTACCTTGAAAGGGGAAAGTGTGACGAAAAGTTACATATTTGAGAAAATTCTAGACTTTTACATGTGCTGTCACATCCCTTAATTATGTCACAAAAGTAGGCTTCCAGAATAAATGTGTGAGTGTGGAAATATTGAAGAAATATCTTCTATTCCAGCAGTGATCAGGTCTTTACTTCCTAATTCAATTTATTACAGAGAAGTGTATATTTTTCAAATAGAGTGACAGGCTTCACAATGACAAACTGTCTTATAGCTGACCACATTGGTAAAATCCAGCCACTATGGTTTCTTCAATATACCAACATTAATCAAACACGTAGCTTACAGCAATGTGTCAGTCCAAAAGTTAGCTTTGGGGAAGGAAATATTATTTTACATTCATTTCTTTCTGATGCCAGTTGGTGTCACTGGTGATTCATCTAGGACATAAATCTTCTGTTTCTTTTGTTAGTAAATGTTTACAAGTTGCAAAATATCAGTGTTGAACTGATGACAATGTTTTTTTTCTTGCAACTTGCCTTGAACTTATGCTTATACATAAAATTTATTTTCATTGAATTATAGGTAGATCTCAGGTTTGGTCCTTCAGATGGTATTAGATTGGTCTTCCCATCATGGTTGTCCCATGCTGGTTACAGTGATTGGAATTAGAATTTGGTGAGAGGGACAGCAAATAAATTTAATAAATAAATCTCTAAAAAACCACTTGTTGCCAGTCTGTGTACATACACACACACACACACACACACACACACACACACACACACATACATACACTTTTGTCTTTCAGGCATGCAAGAACACGAAACTATGGGCGTGAATTGGAATCATACAGACTGGAAGCTGTGTCTGTGGAATTTGGTGATTTCCATCCACTCAAACCCATTATGGTAGGTTTACCTAGTAATCTGCAGAAAACGTGACATTGCCACAGTGTCATCAAGTTTGATTAATAAAAGAGCAAGACCTTTTGGTTTGTCGTACCTCCATAAAAAGGTCTGTCGGATAGCATCAGCATGACTTCAAATTAGGGAAATTAAATTCTGCACTATTTGCAGTAAACACTGGTGGTAAAATGTTTAGTTTTATAATGGCAGCATGTGGATTATACTTTAATTCCAGATCTATTCTTTCAGAATTAGGCTTTGTCTAGCATTGACCATTATCTAAAGTAACTATTCCTAGCTCAGTGATGGCTCACAGAGTTGAACATCTCAACCCAAAATAGACAAGAACTGGTCTCTTATACAGGTTTGCCTGGTCTTGGAATAAGTGCCATTTTCTTTGGAATAAGTGTGGAAAGGATTTGGCTGCAAACTTCTTACATATACTATTTCATTCCTCAGGTTACTGAATCAAAGACAAAAAAATTGGGTCGTAAAGGGAGCACATCCTCTACATCATCTTCATCCTCTAGTTCAATGCTGGACCCACTCAGCAGTGTTCTGGATGGCACAGATCCTTTATCCTTGTTTGCTGCTACTGCTGATCCATTGCTGAGCATGACAATGGTAATGTCATTTCAAACCAGTTAGGTGAGGGGCTGGTGTTATTGCTGCCCCTACATTCTGCAGATGTGCGTGTCTCCAAAATTCTTAAGTTATGTCTCGTGAGTCAGGAGGAACTCAAGAAAGTCCAGGTCAACACAACTGAAAGCAGTCTTCTGAATGTTCTTCACTGTCATCCTAGCCTAACAATGACATCTCCATGATATCTCTTCTATATTTTCTAAGTTGTAGACAAAACACAAACACTTTAAATTACAATTAGCAAGCAGAGATAGGGATCTCCTGGGTCACTCTTTTGGGTTCTCTGAAGCTATCTGGATGAGAGTTCAACTGCCTTCCCTTTTTGGGAAGCCAGCAAAGATATGTTTACGTGAAAACTACAGTGGATACGGCCACCTCACACTTATGGGCTTTATGGGCTCCTCCCCAATGTTGTAATCGCCACTCAATTTTGGAGGGAGGGACAAGAAGGGAGAAGATCTTTTGTTAATCATTTTTAAGTTTGTTCAGGGTCCGTGGTACACTATATTTTGGGAGTTTTCTGACTCAAAATGGAAATATGTCATTTTCAGTTCTGGTATTCATTGATGCCCTCAAAGTAATAGGAGACTGCAAAGAAGGTAAGCAGATTAACGAGTCTTGCAGGGAGCTCTCCAAGGTGCTGAAGGTGCTTTTCTTCATAGGTAACCAATCTTTGCTTTTACTGGATAGCCGATGGATTTGCCTGCAGTTAATTATGGGTTTTTAAATATACATTTCTGACAGTTCCATGCTGGTCGGTGGCTTTTATTCATTCTGGTGTTGTAACATTTAATTTTATCCTCAATTCAGAAAACAAAAGGCAGGTGTTTTAACGTAAAAGCAGCTTTGTTTATTTATGTAAAAATGGTATGCTGGTTTTTGTACTCCTTTGTAGGATAATGCCAGGAAGAAGCGTGATAAAGATGAGAGTTTGTCTGTGGGAAGTGACTTTGAACCTTGGTCCAGCAAACGGGGGGAAATCCTCACACGCTACACAACAAACGAGAAACTGTCCATAGTGAGTCCACTTTTAATCTTGTTTAAACAATTCAAAAATGTTGGGAATGTAAGAAAAAAAAATATAAAGAGGGAAAGCTAGTTATTATTGAATTGTCATCCTTCAGCCTCAAGAGACTATGGCATCGTGCTATGAAACGGTAACTGCCACTTCCGGTGTTGTTTCAGTGCTGTATGCAAAGCTGGGGTGTCCTCTCCAGAACATGAGGCCTGGGTAATTTAATATGGAGGATAAACTATTACCCAAACAGCAGATCCTCCCCTCTCCACATCACTGAAATAGTCTAATGGAACGACAGAGCCGATATGATTAGTTCCAGTTGTGCCGCAGGAGTTACCAGAATGTGATTGTATACAGTTGCGAACTGCTTCCGGGATTCTGGTTCCAGATTTTGCCTCGAGGTTGACCCCTGAAGCCTTTTCCAATAATAGATATAACCATAAGGCAGTGGAGGTTTGAAATCGGAGTTTCCCTTCTCCTAGAAGATGGTTCTACTGTTTTATCTGCCGTTGGGGCATAAAACCCTCTACCGCCTTTAAAACTGTTCACCATCTTCCCCTGTAACCCTGGAAAGGGGCCTTTACGAGGTTCTACCAGCTGAGCCAAGGTTTTTTAAGGAGGTATTACTCCTCCAGCACTCCTCCTCACTCCAGTTATTATTTAAAAAAAAAATAACGTATGGAGTCATACTGAAAATGAGCATTGGGCCTTGTTTTCTGCTACTTTCTGGAATCTTTTGAGCTGCAAATATTTTAAACCATCATTGGCCGGTTTTACAAAATATAATGATTGGATTCCTAGACCATACCAAGCCAGCCACTTCGTAGCTTTGCATAATAGGGGACAATTCACAATGTGAATTTTGATAGGGATTGTTGGCCTTTGATTATGTAACAGAACTGGACAGTTGGGAATCGCTAATTGAAACTGGACATCTGTTTTCTTTGCAGAATTTATACATGGGATCTGAAAAAGGTAGGCATTCTCTTCTAAATATGTAACTTATTTAAAGTTTTGCATTTAAGAGTTAGCATTATTTTATTCTCTTTTCTATAAACCATGTTCCTTAATTGGAAAATTATTACAGATATGAAGGAACTTCCTCCTGAACTAACACCCTCTATTTTGATACATAGGGAGTCTTCACACTTCAAAAAAAATCCAGAAGTTGGGCAGCTATGCATTTGTTTTCCAAACAAAGGATTCCAAGGGCTTTTATAAACCAGAAATTTGGCCCACAAAGTCTAAAATACTGCCAATTACAAAAGTTTGAAATGTATAGCAAAAAATGTCTACTCTAACTCTGCCTGTAATTGTTTTCTTCAGGTGCTGTTGGAATATAATGTATTCTTTAATTCAGTCCAAAATTATTTTAGAACCTCTTCCTTGGAAATTAAGTTCCTAAGGATTGTACAATTTAAAGCATGTAATTACTTGCAGGAAAAGCCTTAACTCCTGGATCCACCGTTTCAGAGAAAGTGCGAACCAGACTAGAAGAACTGGATGATCTCGAAGAGGTGATCAAAAATTCATGTTTAAAGCAAAGAAATTTATGTCCTTTCTTTCAGCATTCTGTAGGATTTTAACATAGTCTATATTCTGTTGTACTGCCTATGAGGAAACTGACATGAGAGCTTTTGATCCCATGCTTTGTAATAGATTTTTTTTAAATGCAGGTAGTCCTTGACTTACGACCACAACTGAGCCCAAAATCTCCATTGCTAAGCAAGTTAAGTGAATTTTGTCCATTTTACGACCTTCTTGCCACAGTCGAATCACTGCAGTTCTTAAGTTAGTAACATGGTTGTTAAGTGAATCTTGTTTCCCCTTTACTTTGCTTGTCAGAAGGTTGTAAAAGGAGATTATGTGACCTCAGGACACTGCAACTATCATAAATATGAGTCAGTTGCCAAGAGTCTGAATTTTGATCACGTGACCATGGGGAGACTGCAGTGCTGTTGTAACTTTGAATGGTCACGAAACAAGTGGTTGTAAATTGAGGACTACCTGTATGTTCTCCTAAGGTAGACCATGAGACAGAAATACTTGCTTCGAGGAGAAAGGATGCTGTCTGGAATTCCTTAGGAATGAATAGCAGTGATAGCTGGTTTGTACTATCCAGGACAGCAATTTTGCATTTTCTGGGCTGTTCTCCCAAAGCGAGAGGAGAACGCTGTTTAAAAAAAAAACAACTCACCATTTTGCACCTCACCTACTTTCTCAGGGTTCCCAAAAAGAATTGCTAAACTTAACCCAGCAAGATTACACGAACCGGATTGAAGAACTCAACCAATCCTTGAAGGATGCGTGGGCCTCCGATCAGAAAGTCAAAGCCCTTAAGATTGTTATCCAGGTGAGGATAACACTGCCATCAGTGGCATTGTACATTTGATGAAGAAGGATGCTTTTAACATTTTCAAAGGTGTTCATGACTGTTTCCTTTTCTTTTTGAGTGGAGACGCCTGAGCAAGAAACTTGCAAGGATGCCCAGCTCTGGTGCTTTTCCCATTTCTGTTTACAGGAAGTCCTCGAGTTACGAGCGTAACGGAGCTGCCCATTACGGTCGTAAGGGAGGAAATGGGTCAGTCACGTGACCAACCTGATTTTAATAGTCTTTTTGGCAGTGATTGTTAAATGCCGTAGTCGTTAAGCGAATCAAAATACCTAGTTAGGTGCTTTATTTATTTAAAGTATTTATACCTAAAGGGTTCATGGCCAGTGAGAATCCCTGGGCTGATTAGAAGGAAAAAGGAAAAGAAGAAGAAAGGATTCGGCAGCAATTCTTAATACTTCCTGGTTACTGTATTGATTACTTAAACTAGGAATCGCTGTGTTATCAATGGCTAAATGGCCTAGATATCCAGTCATAACTTTAATCACTCCAGTAATTGCTCATACATAATTTAATTCTGTTCACAATTTTATTATTTATTTATTTATTTATTTATTTGTTTAAACTTCTATACCGCCCCCTCTCCCAAAAAAGGGACTCGGGGCGGTGTACAGCCTACTAAAACATACAAGATATACAATAAATACAATTAAAAATAAATTAAATAATTTAATCCAGCTGTCTAATTCAGATTCAATTTAAAAGTTAAAAACTAAAAACCCCAATTAAAATTTATCACTTGTACTTTGGGTTTTTAAAATAATTCACTGTTCTAGTATTTTATATTTTGCTATACAGAGGGGCACAGTGGCTCAGTGGCTAAAGATCCTGAGCTTGTCAACTGAAGAGCTGATAGTCTTGATTCAAGACTCGTGTGCATGCAATAGGATAAACTCCCATTCGTTGCCCTAGTAGTTCCTGCTCTCCTAGCAGTTTGAAAGCGTGCAAATGGGAGTAGATTAATAAGTACCACTTCAGTGGGAAGTTAACGGGGTTCCATGCGCCTTTTGGCATATAGCCATGCTTGGCCAAATGACCACAGAAATTGTCTTTGAACAATGCTGATTCTTTCAGCCAAGAAACAGAGATGAACATTGTGCTGGACATGACTGACAAGGAAAGCCTTTACTTTTATATATATTTTGTATGGAGGTTTTTTGGTGGATTTTTATGCACTCATGCTGTATTTTGTTATGCCATAAGAAATACACACACATATACACACAAATCTCTGGAAAGGGATATTCAGGGAGGCCCAGATGTTCTGTTATTCTTGCTCCTAGAGCATTCAGCACGACTGGCCTGTTTGGGAGAGGTCCAGCCCAACTAATAACAGCCCTAATGGGTAGAAATAGCAACCTCTTCCTATCGGTTTATTTTCTTTCTCCCTGGTTAATTTTCGTCTAGCTAAGTTGGTTGGGGAGGCTTCGAAAAGAGACTTCCCAGGGGTTTGCTGTGGAAGTCTGAGGAGTCTGGCATCTCTGTTCTACCTTTCCTTCTCCTTGCTTTTATTGGGAATGTTTATCTTTTGCTGCTGGAATGACATCTGGAATATATTACAAATAATACAGTGGGGCTTAGCAACGGTTCCATTCCATCGCTGCTGGGTTAAGAAGGAATTTAGCGCTGAAGAAATCCATAAGGCAGCTGGAGGGTCAGCCAGGAAATAAATAAGAGAATGCCGGGGAGTCAGAATGGAAATCTTTGTGGATAAACTGTGCCCTTCAAATGACAGGCTATCTTCGAGCTCCCTTTTAATCAGCAAAATGGCACTCTGTGTAATTACGCAACAGATTAATTTTTGTTTCCCTTTTTCTCCCCATCCAGTGCTCTAAACTTCTTTCAGATACAACCGTGATTCAGTTTTATCCCAGTAAATTTGTCTTAATAACAGACATTCTTGATACCTTTGGTGAGTATAGGCCCTTCTGTATTTTTGGTTTGTTTGTTTGTTTAAATAAAAGAAAAATATGAATGGTTTCCTGAAAATTATTTAGGTGAGCAAGAAATTCTGGAAGAGGAGATTGAAGAAGGAGAACCTTCTTAGTCTATAACAGCAAAAAAAAAAACCAACAACAACCAAAACTCCAGACTGATCCAGTAGCACCTTTTCCAACTGATTGATGTTATTAAAAGGCAACGGCTGTTGTGAATGGCAGCTTACAAAACCTTATGCCCTTAATAAAGTTCTGAAGAGAAGACAGATGCTTCTCTCCAACAGAAGCAGGAGAACACTTTAGGGTGAAATCTACCAGAAACTTTTTCTCTACCAATCCTTATCTTTTGCAGTGGCTAGAACCTCTTAAGACTGAACGGTAGACATTTCTGGGTTTGCCCAAAATGGCTTCAAGTTGAAGAATAACTATTTTCATGTCTTGCAGTAAGCCAACTTTGACAGGTGTCTGCCAACTGCCATTGCAAACTGGCCTTCCAAGAAAGTAGAAATATCATTGGCTGCAGTGGCTGAGAAATCTTTACTGGATTATTTATACTTTTTGAAATTTATCACCCACATGGACTTCCTATAAGAGCGATTCCAACCATAGCTGTTTTAAGATGTATGGACTTACAACTCAGAGGGTATTCAGCAGGTTCTGACCTAGTTCTGGAGAACTGGTAGCAGAAATTTTGAGTAGTTCGGAGATTCAGCAAAGACCACCTCTGACTCGAGATTTTACAGTATCCTTCCCCTGCCACGCCCACCAAGCCACGCCCACAGAAACGGTAGTAAACAAATTTGAATCCCACCACTGCTACGACTTCCCAGAATACTCTAGCTAGGCTGGCTGGCTGGCTGGGATATTCTGGTTGAAGTCCAGATACCTTAAAATGACCCAGATTGGGAAAGAGCCTTATAGACATTCTGTGTAACTTACTGTATAGAATAAATATTGAATAAGAATATGAATAAGAATAAACGGCACCAACTTGTTTTAAAAGCAGTTTTTGGATAATGACACATTGGGGAGTTTCTGAGCGTCCATCTCTTTCATTCTGCAATTTAATAAAACAGGTTTATCGCCTCTTTTAAATCTGGATTTGAGCAAGACACAATGATGTGCCCGTTATCCCACTTGAGGGCAGCATGATGTAATGCCAAAAGTGCATTTAGCAAACCAAAAAGCAGAACATGATTAGAATGAGAGGAGACAGAGGAAAAGAAGCCTTTATTTAGATTTGTAACCCGTTCTCCTCTGATAGCAGGAGATGGAAGTGGCGTGAGTCTGCAAACAAAAGATTTTAGAAAGGATATCCAGCTAATACCATTTATAGGAGAGCAGTTTTTCAGTGCGCTTCTTAAAATACTTGGATCGTTTAACATAATCGCCTCTGTTTTCTCCTGCTGGTTCTGAAGGAATAGATAGCATGAGGGTTAATTCATTTCAAAACAACTTTAGAGCAGAGGTTTTACCAATAGAGGAAAAAATTTTGTAGCTCAGGGTTGAACTGTGGGGTCATTAGTGCTCTCTGAGCTTGGTTGCTTTCTTGCAGACATTTCATGACCCAACTAGATAACATCATCAATGTTAAAAGAGAGTTGGGTTTGTGGAGTGGAGGAAAAGGAGAAGGACTGTGAGCTGCTTTGTGCCCTCTGAGCTTCATTGCTTTCTTGCAGACATTTCATGACCCAACTAGGTAACATCATCAGTGCTAGCATGTTTAAACTAGCTGTACTTTAATTTTCTAATTTTGATCCATATTCTTGATAACCAATCATTCTTTTCCAGAACTTGCATCTAGAATTGCTGTGCAAATGGTATTTACCATCTTACTGTTATCATTGCAGGAAAATTGGTGTATGAACGGATCTTTTCTATGTGTGCTGATCATTGCACCCCATTTCCAGGTAGGTTGTTCCATAGCAAATGAACTTGCAAACCCTCATTAGCATCTTTGACTCCAGTGGATTCAGTTGGAGACAAACTGTTCAGAATTAGCAGTAGAAAAAAAAAATAAGGTGCAACTGGGAAATATTTTTAAAAGCGTTTCAAAATGTCTCAGAATTTTTAGCTTCTTAAAAGTTCATTCTAAGTCTTCAGGATGTTTCCAACAGACTTGTGGCTGATACGGATCTCCCAATTGTAGTTCTATTGAATTATAAGAGAAAAAGGCTCAGCAAAATTTTGGGGAAGATCGCCTAGGGATTGTTGACCTCCGATTGCCTTATTGTGGCTTAGTGAGAACCAACACCGAATAAGGAATTATTCCAAATTCCTTATTCGTTGTTTGTTCTCACTAACTAAAACACAATAAGGCAATCAGACGCAACAATCCATATGTGTTCTTCCCCAAAGGAATTGGAATAAGGAATTTGGGATAATTCCATTAAACATATTTGATTTTCGAGCACAACTCTCTGTGTAGAGAATCCAAACTCACAAGTAGGACTGGAGAAGTTCCAGTTCCCTCCTGCCTTGGTACAACTCAAGGCAAAAAATTACTGCCCCTTGTTTCCCCAAAGCAACTGTCAGTTGAGTTTGATTGAGTTGGGTTGGGTTGGGTTGAGTTGAGTTGTGCTGTGCTGGGTTGAGTTGAGAGAGACTGGCCCCAAGTCCCCCGTTGGCTTCTATACCTAATGGAAACTAGGACTTGCAGTCTCCCAGTTTGCAGTCTCCCAGTTTCTAGTCTAGCACCTTAACCACTACACCAAACTGTCTGTCTTTAGAAGCGCAGGATAGTTTGAGATCCCCTTGTGATCTTTTGCTTCTGCTTATTGCTCCTGTTTGGGTAGTTTGAGGATACATGTTTCCTTTGCCTGAAGCTCATTTAGGGTCAGCCAACGCCCCCACCCCTCTTGCAATCTTGCTGGAATGAGAAATCCCAGGTATGGTGAACACAGACAATTTCCTGGGCCAAGCTGTGCCTTGAGCGGTTGTCCGTGAGACGAGAACACGCTGATTAATGCCTTGTGCTCAATTCTTTCCGTTCGGATCAAAGGGAACAGATTCTGACTGAGCCCATACCACCGGGAAACCGGCCTGCAGCAGAAATAATTGGAAAGGACTCCGCTGTGCCCTTGATAACAAAAACCGAAGCTTTACGCCTAAAAGCCAATGCTCGGCAAAACCGACGTCGCTTCTTAGCGGAGCGTTGAAAATTCCCCCACTTTAAAAAAAAAAAAGAAATCATTGAAATATTTATGCATTCCGAAATCAGTTCAGCTTCGTGGAAGGGTTAGAATTTTGTTTGCCTTCCTAATCTTTCTTGTTGCGTCCTCCGTCGAACGGCTTTGGCTAAGGGTGTTTGTCCTTAACCAACTCAGCAGTTAATACATGCTTGAACGGCAGAATCTGGATCCCCATAGTGCTCCATTATGTAAGAGTCCTCAGCTGCAAGGAGGGAAGGGGAGGGATTTTGGAGGGGGAAGGGTGAAAAAGGGGAGAAGATGGCACTCTCTCCCAAAATTTCTGCCTGGGCTCTGTGTGCTTGAAGAGGACGGCAGTGGAATAACAAACGGTGGCGTCTTGCAATGGAGTGAAAGCATCTGCTGCTGTTCCTCTTGTTCTGTGCCAAAGAGGTGCTTGGAATACAGAGGGGATAAAAATCACCCTAGGCCGGGCCATCAATCCATTTGTTCCACTTTTGCCTTAACAATAAACAAAGCTGGCCTTTTCCCTCCTACCGACCAAGGAAACACATCTTGGTCCAGAGGACTTGATGGAATGAAATTGGGTCAGTCCAGAACCAGCTCTCATGTCTTGAAGCTGCCCAGTTGATACGACTTTCCCCTTAAAAGGCCAATATTGTGGATCAGGGCATCAGGACGTTGAGGTAGAACAGATCAGGAGAATCAATCCGCTGTCCGTCTGTGGAGTTTCTCTGTCCTTCAGGTCATGGTTGTCCCAAAAGTGCCTTTTTTTTTTTTTCCAAGAGGCAACTGGACTTTTTTTCTTGGAAGACGTTTCGCTTCTCATCCAAGAAGTTTCTTCAACTCTGACTGGATGGTGGGGAGTGGAAGGGTTTACGTTCTTGCAAATCCGTTCATTCCTCACCAGTCAGAGGTTGAAGAAGCTTCTTGGATGAGAAGTGAAACATCTTCAAAGGAAAAAAAAAATACAGTCCAGTTGTCTCCTAAAAAAGCACCTTTGGCACATTCCACAAGAGTGTTTAGAAGTGTTCTTTGTGATTTACGATCACGATGGTTGACTCATCCTTCTGAAGCAGGTAAAATGAGGACCCAGATTGTTGGGGGCAATCTGCTGAGTCTGTAAACCACAGAGGGCTGTAAAGCATTATATAGTGGTATATAAGTCTAAGTACTATTGCTGTTGCTATTAATTGCTATTTAATGATATCTCACTGCTAAATGCTGAACTGCTATTAATCAAACCTTCACAAATACGAAATTGGAAATTGGCAAGAACCATCACAAACCAAAAAGTAGTGGAATCTCTAACTTCAAAATTACTCAGTAATGACCTCTAAAATTAGCATTTTTAATGATGCTATATTTTTACATGCTTGAATGCTATTTTCTGAGACCTCTGTGATTACAATGCTGTATCTAATTTGAGGGATAGAATGAGGAAGCAGATTCTTAATTAAGACTTCTGATTTTTTTTAAATTTTAACCAGATAATTTTACTCCTGAAAGTGTGAATGATATCGCCAAAGAAACCTGCTTAAACTGGTTTTTCAAGATTGCGTCCATCCGAGAACTCATCCCAAGATTGTATCCTTATTGGAATAAGATTTTGATGAAAGAAATATTACCTGATTTATATTTGCAAACTATGTCATTTTAGAAATGTTTTAACTTACCTGCATCCCTAACTGCTGATAACAAGTCAACTTGTATAACAATCTTGGCAATATACAGTATTATCTACTTCTTTTGCTAGGTGTCATTTTATTCTGATTTTTTTCCCCTGACTCTGTGCCAGTTATGTGGAGACATCAATACTGAAGTGCAACAAATTTCTTTCCAAAACGTAAGGCTTGGTAGCATTTGATAATTCAATATAGTTAATCCTCCAGTTATGGCTATAATTGAGCTCAAAATTAGAGTTATAAGTCATGCCGATCGCTAAGCAGATTTCATGCTTGATTTTATGTCCTTTTTGATGATGGTCATTAAGCAAAGCTCTTATACACAATGGGTATTTTTTAATGTAAACTGGAAGTTAACAAGTTTCCAGGGACAAAACTGCATTAAAAAGTGCCAAGAGCTCAAAATGCATTGTTATGACTGTGTGTGTGGGTGTGGGTGGGGGTGTCTTTCAAAATTTCAAAACGAGGTCGTAACTAGCTCTAGGAAGGTCCATCCTAACTTCAAATATAACCGGTCGTAAGTCAAAGGAACTGTTTGTAAATTTAGGTAAATGGGGTGCTTGTGGCATTGAAACACAGGGATTCTGGCCTGAGACTTCTCCATCATCTCTTTACGATTTCATTTTATGCTTTATGGTCTGTTTTGTGTGGGACACTAAATATAGGAAAAGACATATGTCTGGGATACAAAGAGCTTTTTTTATTGATTGGTCCCTGAAATTTAGCACACCGATCAGTGAAGTCTCCTTGGGTCATAAATAGCAGACTTTAGGCTTTAGAGCTTTAACTGTGGGATGAACACTCTAATAGAAAAATAAATTTTTGATGTATAATTTCTATAGAGTGCTCTCTGGTTTGCTGTTGCACAGCTATAGTCTGGTTAACTGTGAAGTAGTGACTTTGAGGGTTTTAAGGGCCACAAAAGCTTTGCAGTGTCTCTCAGCAAATGTCTGAATAATTTTGCAGCAGTGTATGTGTCAAGTCATAAAATATTTCTCTGGTTTTTTTTAGAGTTGCCAATAGAAAGGGAGTGGGGGAGCAGTGCAGCAGCTTGCAAAATCGAAACTGTATTCCATAAATGTTTTCGAAGATAGTAACTAGATGACCAAAGTTTTTGCTGCTCAAAATTCTAATGGATGACTCTTGGCTAGGAAGGTGTCCCATTGGAGAATATGAATTATGATAGACCCAGGGGATGGGGGAAAACCAGGGTCAAGGGTGACAATGAATGATGTGCCTCGGAGTTGGCTACACCCAGGCAGTGCCGGCATGTTAACTCCCAATAAATCCTTCTGAAGTTTTGGAAGTTTGGCTCGAGGCTCATAATTTAATTGGGGGTAACTTCCGGAATCCTGACAATACGCTTGTTTCCTGTAGTAAAAACTCAGCTAATGTTAAAAGCTTAAAGGCTTCATGAAATATTAGCAGGGCGGAGGGCTTTATGAATCTTGGGCTACCCTCTTCTCTCTACTAAGCAGGATTTTTGTGGAGCTGCCCTTTTGTTCATACTGCATGGGACAGAGTCTCTCAGCATCCTCCTTCGGGAGGAACACACAGGATATTTTATTAGATGCTAGGATTTATTGTGTTTGTTGTAATGGCTTTGGGATAACTAAGCTGCTTGACTATATTTTGGAGTCTCAGTTTAGGGGGTAACTAGGCTGGTAGCAGCCAGGCCTTTGAGATTGACAGAAGTGATAATGGTAGAAGAGAATATCTAAAGCTCAGGGTTGAAATGTGGGGTCCTTCGTTTTCTCTGAGATTGGTTGTTGTTTTTGCAGACGTTTCATTACCCAACTAGGGAACTTCGTCAGTACTAAAAGGTGTTACGATGTTAGAGTAGAACTGATGATGATGCTAGTTAGGTAATGAAATGTCTGCAAAAAACAGCCGAGCTCTGAGAGCACCAAGGACCCCATGGTCAGAAGTGAGCCTGAGCTTCAGGGATGAACTCTGTTTCTCAAATTACGTTTTTTTAGGGGAATTTCGGAATGTCTCCCCCGATTGACTTCCATGATCCGAGGAATTGGTGATCCTTTGGTGGCTGTCTATGCTAGAGCATATCTCTGCAGGGTAAGATTTTTTTAAAACTAATTTTTTTCCTTACCAATCTTGGTTAAAAGCCGTGGTGGCGCAGTGGTTAGAATGCAATACTGCAGGCTATTTCTACTGACTGCCTGCAATTTGGCAGTTCGAATCTCACCAGGCTCAAGGTTGACTCAGCCTTCCATCCTTCTGAGGTCGGTAAAATGAGGACCCAGATTGTTGGGGGCAAGAGGCCGACTCTGTAAACCACTTAGAGAGGGCTGGAAAGCACTGTGAAGTGATATATAAGTCTAAGTGATATTGCTATTTATGGAACAATAGAAAAGGAATTATTGAATTAATAGAAATACTGAAATAATTATTGATTGAATTGAGTCCATGAACCATCATTTCAAATTTTTCTTCTTTTAGCAAAAAAAGTCTATAACAGGATGTCCAACCTTGGCAACTTTCAGACCTGTGGACTTCAATTCCCAGAATTCACCAGTCAGGTATGCTGAGGGAGTTGAAGTCTACAAGTTCTTAAAGTTGTCAAGGATGAATACTTACTTTAAAGGTTTCTAGTCTTTTTTTTTAAATGCTCATTCTGACTGTTTTATGATCCATTCCTCCATTATTTGAATACTTTCCCATCTTTATACATATAGTAATCTTCCTGCCTTTATCCTATGCAAAATAAATCTTCCTTGATACGCTGACCCCTTTTTATTTAAGCCTTTGAAGAAATACAAAAATGCACAGAACTGTTATTAAGAAAAAGCAGAGAAGAGATTTCATTCATTTGGTTCCTCAAACAGGTTGGGATGGAAGTAGCCCCTCATCTGAAGGACAACCTCAACAAGAACTTTTTCGACTTCCTTCTAACCTTTAAGCAAGTAAGTAAATGGCCTGTCTTTGTCACAGCAGAATCCGCACCTGGATCCTTTCCTCGATAAGGTTCTTTCCTGCTCCCTAGATCAGATGGAAAAGAGTTGTAGCTGTTGGCAGAATAGAGAATCTTGGAAGTAGAAAAGCTAGCCTATCTGTTCTGAATCATTGAATGCTCATCCATATGGTAGGTCTTGGTTTGTAGGTAGTCCTCGACTTATAGCCATTCGTTTAGTGACCGTTTGAAGAGCACTGTAAAAATAATGTATACCAGATCTTGTATCTATGATCTTTGCAGCATCCCCACAATCATAGGACCAAAATTCAGGCACTTGTATGTATTTATGATAGTTGCAGTATTCCTGGGGTCAATTTGGTTGCCATTTGTGACCTTCCTAGCTGGATTTGCTTAATGACTGCATGATTCACTTAACAACCTTGGCAAAAAAAAAGAGGTCATCAAATCATACATGACTCCCTTAACAGCTGCCTTGCTTAGCGATCCCGGCTGCAGTCGCAAGTCAAAAACTACCTGTACTTTCCATCTGATGCAGACTTCCAAGAGTCTTCTTCAAGGTGTCTGCCAATCGGGTGGGTGAATTGCAATCCGCAACAGCATGTGGTTTGTTCAAATTTGTCTACGGAGAACCGAAGTTAGAACTGAGGAAGCTTCTTGGATGAGAAGCAAAACATTTTCAAAGGGGTGGGGAAGAAAAAAAACCTCCATGAAAGTCCAGTTGCCTTTTGAGGAAAGCACCTTTGGGCTTGTTCAAATTGCTTTCCACCCTGGAGCTCTGCCCGGAAGCAGGACAGGTGAGAGAAACAGATGTCAGTTTTATTCCTCTTCACATTCATTTTCTTCAGCGTAGGCGGATTGTCCTCATTGGGAATTCTCCAATTTCTATGACTTTGGATGCTTTCGCCTCCAATCATTCCTCCCCCCCTCCCCTCCAGAGTTTTCCTTGAGGTCAGCAATGCCATGTTTTGGCTTTACGGTGAACCCTTCCTCTTTTTCCACCACTTGGACTTTTGGGTGACCATTTGCTTTGGATGTTCTCCACAGGTTCACGGGGATACAGTCCAGAACCAGCTGGTGGCCCAGGGCGTGGAGATTCCGTCATATCTAACACTTTATTCTCCGGCAATTGATTGGATTCTACAATGCATTGCTTACCGAGCTGCAGAGGTAAAAATACAGTTTTGAAGGTTACTCAAGTTTGGTATAATGGAGAATGTCCACCTGATTGCATCCAAGGTTTTCTTTCTTTCTTTTTTTTTCCCTTTCAAACAAACTTTATTTACAAAGATTAAAAACATACAAGTTTTAAAAAAATACTAAAGCAGTAGTGTGTAAATAACACACATAAAGGTTTTCATTAGGCAGGTTGGGAATGAAGAGAGGCACTATCCTATGGTAGAATCTCTCTTGGCCATGGCATACTTTGATCTAGTAATTAAGACACCAGGCTAGAAACCAGGAGACTGTGAGTTCTAGTCCAGCCTTAGTTGTTCCAAAAATTTAGTTGCCTCTTGAAAAAGCACTTTGGGAACAAGCATGACCTGGATGACTGAGAATCTCCACAGACACAGTCCCACCTTAGGCATGGAAACCAGCTGGGTGACTTACAGCCAGTCCCCAGGAGATGAGGAGTTCTAGTCGTGTCTTAGGCACGAAAACCAGTTGGGTAACTTTTTGCCAATCACTAGGAGACTGTGAGTTCTAGTCCTTCCTTAGGCATGAAAGCCAGCTGGGTGACTTTCAGCCAGTCCCCAGGAGATGGGGAATTCTAATCGTGCCTTAGAGGTACGAAAACCAGCTGGGTAACTTTTTGCCAATCACCAGGAGACTGTGAGTTCTAATCCTTCCTTAGGCATGAAAGATAGCTGGGATAACTTTGAACCAGGCCCTCACTCTCAGCTCAACCCACTCACAGGATTGTTGTCGTGGGGAAAATAGGAGATCTGTTGGATCTGCCTTACTTGTAAAAATAATAAAGGCAAGATCTAATCATATAAATAAAATCATACGCCCATAATCATTCTTCCTCCCATGTGTTGCTGGCTGGGGAAATTCTGGGAGTTGAAATCTTAAAGAAGCCAAGAAACACCTGGCTCAGCTGCTAATATTCAGCAGAAGAAGAGTTAATTTGGGACTGGCACAAGGCACCGACTTAACATTTCTCTCAAGGCTGGGCTTACTTTACAGCTGAAGAGTTCCCTAACCCAGCCCAGGTTGTGTTATGATTTCTTTTAAATCTGATAACATAAATAAAAACATGGCAACCCCAGGAACCTTGGAAAGGCATTTGAGACCATTTGAATGCAGAGTCTCCTCCACACCCCCCTGAGCATAATGTACCCTTCCAGTTTCTAGAGCCCAGCTTGTCTCTTGGCACAAAGCAAAAGAACTTGTTATCCTACTTTGGAATCCTCCTGGGTGCCTTTGTTCACACTCCTTTTTCACTTTTGTCATATGGATGACACTTCCTTTTATTTTTAAACTCCAGTCGGCTTAACATGATCGCTCCTTTAAGACGATCTGAAGCAAGATGTCGGATTTCTAATGAGACACTTCACTGTGCCAACTTTTGCTTTTTAAAAAAAAAAAAAAAAACACTCCTGGAAACGCAAGTATGTGGAAATAACAAAATCTTTACACAAGCTGAGGTTTTAGCCTCAGTTTTCCAGGCATCTTAAAACAATAACAACAACAGACGCTTCGCCAGAAATAAGTTTTGTTCCTCCTATTGTAAATGCAAAAATGCCCAGTGCAGATAATTGATTCAGTTTAATGACCACAGGGATTATTAGCTCCACGACCATGGGGATTCGCTTAATCACCATTAATTCCAAAAATGCCCATTGCAGACAATTGATCTACTTAATGACCATGGGTTTGCTTAACAGCCAGGGCATGATTTCTGTAACGACTGCCACAAAAATATTATAAAGTTGGGTCAGTCCAATTAACAACTGGAAAAAGTTAGCAATTGTAGTTCTGAGCTCAATTGTGGTTGTAAATTGAGGAGCACCGGTACCAGGTGTTTACGGTTTCCCTTTATTGTTTGTTATTTTTTATATTATATATTTGTTACATTGTTTGTTATTTTTGACTCTGTGGTTTCTTCCCCAAACCCCCAAAACTTTAACCTTAGACTGTCTAGTATTGACCTCACCCCTTTCCTAAGAGGTCTGTAGGGGGCGTGCCTAAGCGCACCAACGTGCCTACCGTCCCTGCCCTATTGTTTCTTTTATTTTTTATTTTTCTTATATGTATCCATGTATTCATAACTATGTTTTTACTTATACCTATTATCTTGTAAGCAGTTGACAAAAATAAATAAATAAAATATTTTTCTGTTTTTTTCTTTCGTAGACCTTGTTGACAGAGATGATGGAGAGATGCAGGAAGTTAGGCAACAAGTAAGTGTTGTGCTTTAAGTTGGTTTTTTAACTCTCCTTTCCTTGGCATACAGGTAAAAAAACTATCGTTGCCAACTCTGACTGGCAGTTGATGAGATGTTTTGAATTGGAGACTTCTTGCCCATTAAGCATACACTGATCAGAGACTTATGTTCTTTATCCTCACCTTGGCAGAATACGCCTTTGCTTTGGTATATATTTGCAAGTAGTCCTTGACTTACAACAGTTTGTTTAGTGATGGATCAAAGTAACAACGGCACTGAAAAAAGTGACTTAGGACCGTTTTCACAGCTACAACCTTTCCAGCATTCCCACCATCACATGAACAAAATTCGGACGCTAGGCAACTGACTCCTATTTATGACCGTTGCTGCATCCCTGTGTCATGTGATCCCCTTTTGTGACGTTCTGACAAGCAAAGTCAGCGGGGAAAACCAGATTCATTTAACAACCGTGTTGCTAACTTAGCAACTGTAGTGATTCACTTAGCAACAGAGGCAAGAAAAAAATGGTTCAAAATTCACTTAACAAATGTCTCACCTAACCACAGAAATGTTGGGCTCCGTTGTGGTCGTAGTTGAGGACTACCTGTATATAGAAACATGCTGCTTGATGAATGTATAATTCCACCCTCCACAACTGAGATGCAAAATGAAACCTTTCTTGGGCTGTTCATTTGGCTCCTTCACTTTCAGTTGGATTTATGCCTTGGCCCTATTGTTTTGCCACTCCAGGGTGACAGTTGGTGTTGTTGTCATTGTTCAGTTCTGGAATTTTTGCAACAGGCCAGAAACAGAGAGGAAATCAATCCAGAGAATAGTAAAAAAAGTTTTTAACCAAATAAGCCACTAATGGTCTGTGGACGTAAAAATGCAGCAATGGCATAAATGTTGTATGCTCTGGGTACATTTTAGTGTAAAAGCCAAAATATAAAAGTATCAATCGAGACTGTCTGGTAATGTTCTGAATAATATTTCTTCCAGCGCCTTGCTCTTGAATTCCGTAATGTCTGCCTTCAGAGCTGAATTTATTGCTGCAAGAGCGATGGATTTTATTGGCATGATCAAAGAGTGCGATGAATCGGGGTTCCCCAAGGTAAATTCATCTGCATCCTCTCCACTTAAACTCTGTTAGTGTTGTCGGCCACTTCCGTGTCTCCCCAAATAATTCCCTTAAATGTGCATTATAGTCTTTTGCTCCAGTACCATTGGCTCAAAAATCTTTTGAGGATATGGACTTGACCTCTTCATGGATGTTCTTTTGATAATAGCTGGTTCTGTCTGGGAACAACAGAATAATAGAGTTGGAAAGGACCTTAAAGTTTTTTTAGTGTCCAGTCCTGTGCTCAGAAAACCTTAGATCATTCTGGACAAATGGCTGCCCAACCTCTTCTTTTAAAACCTCCAGTAATGGAGCATCCACAACTTCTGAAGGCAAGCTGTTCCACTGATTAATAGCTCTCTCTGTCAGGAAATTTCTCCTTAGTTCTAAGTTGCTTCTCTCCTTGATTAGTTTCCATCCATTGTTTCTTGTCCTGCTTTTTGGTGCTTTAGAGAAAAGGTCCCTAAACTTGGCAACTTTAAGACAGGTGGACTTCAACTCCCAGAATTCTGGAAGTTGGTCCACAAGTCTTAAAGTTGCCAAGTTTGGGGACCCCTGCTTTAGAGAATAGATTGACCCCCTCAGCATTCCCTGACTGATCCACTGTGCCTGTCATAGTTAATTAGTAGATTTAAAAACCTGATTTTTAAAAGCATTTGCCCACAAAGAGGGAACGCCTCTTCTGGGGTTTTGCTTATGCATCAAATGTCTGCCTCATTTTTTAGGAAGTTGCTGCTTTTTAAATTCAGAACAAAAATAAAATTCAGCCAAAATTAATGAATTAAAAACCATAAAAATGTAGCCAAAATTTCTTTCATCAAGGTAGCAAATTTCCCTCCCAGACTGTACTTCTGATCTCTCTCAAATCTTTTACAAATTAAAATATCTGTCTCTGTATTATTAATGTTATTTATTCAAGTGGGAACACTCACAGAGGCAGTAAAATGGACATGCAACTCATTTTATTTTCACAGCATCTTCTGTTCTGCTCCCTGGGACAAAACTTAGCCTTAGCTGACCCGCCGGAAAGTGACCGGCTTCAAATCTTAAATGAAGCCTGGAAAGTTATTACCAAGTTAAAGAGTCCACAGGTGGGTGATTAGTAGAAGAAATTGGCAACGTAGCTGGAGTGGGGAGATGTTTGAAATAAATGTGCTGTAAATTAGAAATATTCTCTCTTAAACATATTGCCTAGCTGGGAGGTAGGCTGAGGGAATGTTTGAAATGTTGGGTGGGTGAGAGCTGCATCCAAAGAATGGATGCCATTCTTCTGGTTCTCAGAATGACCACCCAGATGTGTGTATCCAGGTCCCAAATAACCATTTTCCAGAAAGAAAACTAGCTTGTTCTGTGTACCACTTCGGTGGCTTGTTTCTGGGGCTCCAAGTCATGATGGAAAAATCAGTGTCCAGTTGCCATTGAGATTCCATCAAGATTTTATAACCTCCCATCAGCTACTGGAAGCCTCTGGGGGAACCTTAGGCCAGTCCTTCTCTCTTACCCCACAGAAGTGTTGTGGTGGAGAAAAACAGGAGTTGACTTACAATCATTGTTTATTTAAACCAGGGGTGTCAAACTCAATTCCACTGAGGGCCGTATCAGCATTGTGTTTTTTTAAAAATTACATTTATATGCCGCCCTTCTCTGGAGACGGCTTACAGTCTAAGGAGCACCATACTAAGTGCTCGGCAGTAGCCTTCATTCCATTGTATATGCCTGCTTATTACTAGGGCTTTTTGGCCCTCCCAAGCAGCATTTTTACAAAGTCAGCTTATTGCCCCCAACAATCTTTGGGTCCTCAATTTACCTCCCCCAAGAGGATGGAAGGCTGAGTCAACCTTGAGCCTGGTGGGATTCGAACCTGCACTAATTGCAGGCAATTGAGCTAAGTGCTAGATGATTAACAGCCTGCACCACCAAGGCTCTATCTATGTTTGACCTTGGGGGAGCTGGGGGGAAGGGTGTGGCCAGCTCAATGTCACTTGTTTGGTGGCCTGAGCACTCTGCCAGCAAAAAATGGGTTCCCAAGTTCCATTTTCGGTTGTGACCGACTCCTGCAATCCTCTGCCAGTGAAAACGGAGCTCGGGAGGGTCACCTGTGGTCCTCCCAAGCTCCGTTTTCAGCTGTGACAGCCTCCTGCAACCTTCTATGGCCCTCCTGAGCTCCATTTTCGCTGGAGACACACTGCAAGCCGGTCCTTTGTTGTTTCTAGAGCGGCCCTTTGGGCCAGATCTAACAACCCCGCCCGGGCCTTGAATTTGACACCCCTGATTTAGACAGTGATTAATTTAACAACCATGGCAAGAAAGATAGTAAAACGGGGCAAAATTCACTTGGCAACAGAAATGGTGGAATCGATTGTGGTCATAAGTCGAGGTGGCATGCCATCTCGAGCTCTTTGGAAGAAGAAAAGGATGGATACATATAGCAATCGTATTTAGACTTATATACGCACCATAAGGTTTTACTGCACTCTCTGGGCAGTTTACAATGTGAGCATTATTTGCACCTTGCCCCCAACAATCTGGGTCCTTGTTTTACCAATCTTGGAAGGAGGTTTAAACATGGAAAAAGCCAGCTGGGTGGGTGAAAACCTGCCTAAGTGCCTTGAAATGTGACGCCCATGCATTTATTTTTAGGATTATATCAACTGTGCAGAAATCTGGATGGAATATACTTGTAGGCATTTTACGGTAGGTGAAGATTTAAGCGTTTCATATTTCAATATCTGTCCTTTTCTTTCTTGACCTTCTTCCCATCTTTATTTTAGTTTAGGGCATTTGCTTTTGCCATATTGGAAGCAGGTATGCCTGGTTTTTATTTATTTAGTTGTTGCTCTCAGGCCGTGTTAATATCTCTTGGGAGCATGAGAGTGAATTATCTTAAAAACGTCATGGTGCTAGGGAACTTAACACACTTTGACACAGCACCCAAACAGTGGTCTCAAGAAAGGGAACAGGGGACAAAAGGGAATCAATCTTGAAATTCTAATAGTAATTGTTTTTTTATAGCCTTTCCAGTGTGGTGGCCTATATTAACTTAGAAATATCGGCAGCAGTATATCATCATTATTATATCCACACAGCGCTGTATCCAGCCCCGAAACACGAACATTCTCGGTATAACATGCTTTAATATTGGATTAAATCTTCACTCTTGAAATCTGCCTTCTCAACCCAGAAGTCTGTAAATCTATCGCACTTTGCAGATGTGATAGATTTGAACTGCCGTAAACTTTGTCAGCCAGCACTGTCTTAAAATATGATTTGCCTTTAAAAGAATCCCCATCTTTGATGCTAGTCACGTAGCAAAAAGCCGCTCAGTTATTCAGCTTCGTAATATACGTGTCTTGGCTTTATATGGTTTTGAATTTATGGCCACTGTGATGCCATTTTCTTTTATTGCATCTGCAGAAGCGTGAAGTCAATACCATTTTAGCTGATGTCATTAAACATATGACTCCAGATCGGGCTTTTGAAGAGGCCTACCCTCAGGTAAGAGAGAAATTCAGTCATAATTTCTAAAAGGGGACAGAGAGCGTTGGTCAGGCTAAATAAAATGGTAGATTCAAGGAATCTGGGTCTTTTTAACGGTGATGTATCTTATCACCCTGAACCTGTTTGGAAAAAAAAATAGAGAATGATCTAAAGTCAATGAAACCAGAATGTATGTGCGTGTGCGTGTGTGTGTATAGTTGGTCTGGTCTCTGTGTCTGTGTTTTGGTCTTTGGGTGTGGGTGTGGGTGTGTAATGTGGTTTGGTCTCTGAGTGTGTTTGTGTGTGTATTGGTCTGTGTGTATATGTATGTTTTGGTCCCTGTGTGTTTGTATGTGTGTGTTTGGGTCTGTGTGTGTTTGGGCTATGTGTGTGTATGCATGGAATAAAATCGAACTGGTGTTATTGTAAAACTTACTTGAGATCAAAAGAAATGGCTATTTTTCAAGCCAGTATTTATGCTTGAAGGACAGGTCAGGGGCAGTGGGGTAAAATGAAAGGGAATTAACGTCAGCGTTGATAAAAAGGGAGCATGTTCTTACTGGATGTTTTTTTTTTCTTTTCCTTCTCCTTTCTGACCTCAGCTTCAGTCAATGATTCAGAAGGTCATCACCTACCTCCATGACTTCGCCATTCTCTTTTCATTGGTGAGCTTCTTCGGGGCTACAAGGATCCTGGGTTCCCGCTGTCCAAAAGAAACACACCACTTTTTCTTGGGGACTATTTGAGATTAGCCGGAAGTCAGATGAGTAAACCTGAAAATTCAAGCAAATCTCATTCATACAACTCTTAAAGGCTGCCTATGTTGGTTTTTCCTCTCAGAATATTTAAATGGAGCTCCAGCAGCCAAACTGGCTCTATTCCCAGAGTCGAGGAACTCTAGCTAGCTGGTGTTCCATGCCCTCCAAATTTGGGAAACCGCTGACCTTCCAAATACAGGGAGTGTCCTACCTGTCTCCTAGTAGTTAGTCCTCGACTTACGACCCACAGTTGAGCCCCAAAATTCCACTGCTAAGCAAGACCGTTGTTAAGTGGGGTTTTGCGTTACGACCTATCTCGCCACAGTTGCTAAGTGAATCACTGTCATTGTTAAGTTAGTAACACAGATTCACATTAAGTGAATCTGGCTTCCCCTTTGACTTTGCTTGTCAAAAGGCTGCCAAAGGGGATCACGTGACTCCCCTGGGACACTACAACCGCCGTAAATAGGAGCCAGTTGCCAAGCGTCTGAATTTTGAATCGTGGACCACCGGGAGGGATGCTGCAACAGTCCTAAGTGGGAAAAATGGTCATGTTACTTTTTTCAGTGCCCTTGTAAGTCTTGAACGGTGACTAAATGAATGGCTGTAAGTCAAGGACTACCTGTGTATATTTGGATTCGATTGAACAGTGATTCTTGCCCTTTAACCTGGGTCTCGGGGCACATTTAAAGAAAGCTGACATCACTGTCTCTTGATTTTAGAGTTGAATAGAGTAGAACAGAACGGAATCGAACAGAACAGAACAAGACAGAACAGAACAGAATAGAATATAGAAATAGGGAATGGAATGGAATGGAATGAAATAATAGAATAGAGTAGAATAAGAATAGAATGCAAAATAAAATTAGGATAGGATAGGATAGAAATCAGAACAGAATAGGAATAGAATGGAATAGAACCAAATTCAGGAATAGAATAGAAATAATAGAATAGAATATAGAAATATGGAATGGAATGAAAGAATAGAATAGAATAAGAACAGAACAAGGAAAATAGAATAGAATAATTAGAATAGAATAGAATATAGAAATATGGAATGGAATGGAATGATATAATAATAGAGTAGAGTAGAATAAGAATAGTATGCAAAATAAATTTAGGATACAATTGGATAGGATAGAAATCAGTATAGAATAGGAATAGAATGGAATAGAACCAAATTCAGGAATATAATAGAATAATTAGAATAGAATAGAATACTTTATTGGCCAAGTGTGATTGGATACACAAGGAATTTGTCTTGGTATAAATACTCTCAGTATACATAAGAAAAAATAAAATACATTCATTAAGAATCATAAGATGCAACACTTAGTGATAGTCATAGGTTACTAATGAGCAATCAAATCATACTAGGAAAACAAGTACAACAATATAAACGATGAAGATTTCCATGAGACTTGCTCCAAAGGTAATAGTGTGTGGCCAAAGATTTGTGCAACTTCATTCCGATACATCAGATTGAGGCCTAGCGCTCTCTTTTCCTTGATTTCCTAGGAGAAATTCTTGCCATTCCTGGACATGTTTCAGAAAGAATCCGTGAGAGTGGAGGTCTGTAAATGCATCATGCAAGCTTTTATTAAGTAAGTCTTACGTCTCCTGATTAAGTGCACTTCAGAGAGTTGAGACAGATCTATTTAAGTGCTGTTAAGTGTGACGGATAGAATTCGTCTGCAGTCCATTTGGCATTGGGAGGTTTTGGAAAGGCACCTCGCGCTGCTCTAAATAAGGAATTTAAAACATATTCTCATTCCTATCGATCTGTTGTTGAGGCACATCAACAATTATGCAACTGACTGCATTAAAGCCATCGCGTGCTTGTAAAAACGGGCGCTGCTGTCAGATACGGTGGGTGCAATCCAGAAATGGAACGAGGAAGAGGAAGGAGGAAGCATTTGCAGAAAGGAGTGGTCAGAAAGCAAAGCTGGATGGCGGCTTGCTTATTTATTTACTCGGAAGATTGATGAGCTGCCTCTAGGCAGAGTCGTAATAAAGTCATCATACGGTGCAACAGATAGACAGTAAAATAGAGAATAAGCCATGGATACTGAAGGGCGGATACTGAATTGTACATTGCAGAATGCAAGAAGCATTTGTGTAGGGGCTACATCATTGGATGGTCCCCAGTGTTTCTATTAAAAAGGCTTGGGTGGATTTATTTATATATTCATTAGATTTTTATTCTGCCTTTATTACTTTATAAGTAACTCAAGGCAGCGAGCATACATGCAAATACACTCCTTCCTCCTCTTTTTCCCTACAACAACCCTTTGAGGTGGGTTTGGCTGAGAGAGACAGAAAGAGACTGGCCCAAGGTCACCCCACTGATGCCTAAGGCGGAACTAGAACTCACTGCCTCCTGGTGATTGGGCCAAACTCACCCACTGACTTTCATGCCTAAGGCGGGACTAGAACTCACGGTCTCCTGTTGATTGGCTGAAAGTCACCCAGCCAGCTCTCATGCCTAAAGTGGGACTAGGACTCACAGCCTCATAGTTTCTAGGCCAGCTCTTAAACCACTACATAGTTATCTGCTTATCAGACCTGATATCTGATGAAATAAAGTGATTAATGGGCTTCTATTTGCTGTTTCGAATGGGAATTAAATTGCATATGATGAAAGCAATAGCCTGCTCTGATAGTAAATGCCCACAAAATGTGAGCCCTTGGAGAAAAATGAGAAAAGAAAATGTGCAAGGATGTGGTTTGGAGGAGTAAAATGGAAAGAGGAGACAGGAAGGAAATCTTTTCATGCAACTCCTGCTTTTTTATATCTGTATAGCTACATAGATATAATAGTTCTGTTTTAGCCTCTCGGAAATATTTGGAAGCAACGCTTTGATTCCACAGAATGCGGAGTTTCTGTTTACTTCTGTTTCTGTTTCCCCCCTGCGAAGTGGCTTGAAAAAGCCGAAAAGGCCCTTTTGCCATATGTTGCTCTTCTTTGCTGATGACAACTGTGATTTTGAGAGAGAGTGAGAAAGAAAAAAAAAACCCCTGTAGTGGCGTGCTAACAAGCTGCATTGTGAAAAGAGAATACTCAGCATTGTTCAAATTGAAATGAGATTCCTCAAAATACCTTCCTTTTCCATGCTAAATGCTCCTTTCACATACTTATTTCCTTTTTGGGTTTTTATTTTTTTTGATGACAACTAAACCTTGGTTGGATGTTGATTATCAAGTTTTATTTTTTATTTTTTCAAAAAAACCTTCGTCATGTTGCTTTGGAAGAGTCTTGTGGTCCTGATTTTGTGAAATGATGCGGCATTTCAAGGGGCGATGGGCATCTTATATGTATCTTTTATTTGCAAATAAGAAAAATACTGCTCCGTGCTGGTAGGCAGAGATCCTTCATGATGACCTTGAGCTATCTTCGTTTATCCAAAGGAATGTTTGTGGCATGTGGGGCAAAATTAGATTATCTTCTTCAAAACATCTTTTTTTTTTAATTGGGAGCATATGGATAGGGCGCTGAAGCATCCCTCTGGCAGAAACTCCGCCTGCCTAAAAATTCTGCTTTGCAACAGCACCCTTGGGTGGAATTGTGCCTCATAACATTGGATGAAGATATCGAGCACTTCTTGATATTCCAGGGGATCAGAGAGAAGGACAAAAAGACAGAGGCTTCCTCCTTCCTCACCCCCATCTCTTGTGCAGGATTTGCTTGGCACAACACGAGGCTTCCTTTCTAACTGTAATCCTGATTTCATCACGTAAACAGCAGCTACAACATCAAAGAGAAGCAAACAAAAAGCCACCCAAGGAAACAAAAGGACCTGAAAATGTCCTCCCTAGCAGTCAACACCCAGAGGAGCAGAGATTCAGCTCAGGATTAGCACTAGTCCAACAATCAAAAAAACAAACAATACCCCAAATCAAGAAACCACTCAAACAAACAAGCTAATGGTAAACAACAGCCTAATCAAGGAATGACCAAGAACATTCCCACCAATACTGACAGGGCAGACCACTAGCGTATATGAAATGAGAGGAAACCCTACTCCCTTACTAGCCCTGATGATGTTACCTAGTTGGGTGATGAAATGTCTGCAAGGAAACAACCAAGCTCAGAGAGCACCAAGGACCCCACAGTCCTTATTAGCAATTCAATGTCTTTGTCTTGGTCGGTCATTTTTGCACAGTGCCACAAAGCTGAGGTCACTGAGCTCCTCCCCTTCTTCACCCTCCCCTTCCCTATTCCTTCCCTTCCCTTTCTCTTTCCCTTCCCCTTTCCTTTTCCCTTTCCCTTCCCTTCAGGCCTGCACTGTCAGGGAGGGACATGTTTGCTGCTATTTGCATGCTATCGAATACATTCCTTCAAGAGTTGTCTTTAAACCCGCCTCTGCCCATCTGATATCTGTAAAGATCCATCTCTAATCAGGCCTCTTGAAAAATCTATTCTTTTATTTTTTGCATTTAGAAGCATTTAATTTTATTTTTTTGTGGGCCACTTTCTCGAGCCATTTCTCTGAATTTATTTGAATATGCATTACCCAAGGAGCTACTATCTTCATTTAGTCTTCAGCACATTGAGGCATTTCTCATTCTCATTTTTTGAAATTGTGTGTGCTTCCTTCCTAGGCACCAACAGGAATCCACCAAGGATCCTGTCATTCTCAATGCCCTGCTGCACGTCTGCAAAACGATGCACGATTCGGTAAAGTAAGTTATTTTCCTTGTCCTTCCCTCCCCTCCCTTCCCTTCCCCGTTCAACAAGGGTGGATTTGATGATCTCTTCTGAGTTCTAGGCTAGGCTAAGGAAGGAGCAGAAGGGGACAGTCCTTTTCTAAGCTCCAATTCTTTTCAGAACCGTCCTTAATAAGGCTGCCCATTTGTCCAGGGAATGGAAAAAAAGAAAAAAACCTTCAGCAGGGGAACGTGTTGTTTTAAATCCCATCTGAAGGAAAGTTCCGGCAAATGACTTCACGGTTTTAACTAACGGAGAGCGAGGGACGTTTTAAGAGCTCTGAAAAGGGTAAAGCAAGTGACACATTTTTGAGAGACGTGCTTTCAAATTAAGAAAAGCTTTGTTGGAAAGTGGTAGGGGCAGCTTCATTGCTGGGGAGAACAAGGCAGAATTGATGCGAGTCCCTTTGAGAAACTTTGATTTATAGATAACTGAAAACAAATCTTCCTCTCCTGAAATGAATTCTCCCTTGTAGGATGCTATTTTTATCGCTCTTTCTGCAGAAAGCTGATCTTCTATTTAGTAGCAATTGGGTGCCAGGAACATAGAAGCTCCAGTCCTGCCTTCTGTCTCTGTTATGGTCAGCCAGTTTTTCCACTTCGATAACGTCTGCTTTGTTGGGCAGAATTCAGCCCATGGTCTTTGATGTGAAGCCAGTCGGACAGCATCCAGAAAATATAGTCCTTTTCTGAATTCCAGTATTGATAATACTTGGCCATTAGGTCTTCTAGGTCTGGAGGGGCTGCAGATTTAGCTTCATTTTTATTTTCAGAGTTATCTTTATTTTATTGATCGATTATTTGATTGATTAGCCCTTGGGCCATATCAAAGTGCAAAGTTCCAGAAACAAATTATTACTAAAACTTGATAAAAGCCATTTAAAATGGAATTGGGATAAAATATGATTTAAAATGAAGTTGGAATGAAATACAATTTAAAATGAAATTGGAATAAAATATAGTCTAAAATGAAATTGGAATAGGGTGCAATAATTTAAGGTATAGATAAAATATATACTGAAATACATATAGCAAGGGAAGAAGGCAAGAATTAAACATAAGTTGCTATAAGATGTTAGAATAAGAGGAGGATTTGGCTTACCTGGGAATTACATTATCAGGCGGCGGCATTGGTATGGGTCAAAGAATGGGTTTTATTAAGGAACATTAGATTATTAACATTAGAAGGTCATGATCTATTACTGGGATGGCATGCTTTTTTATGGTATAAAGAAAGTAAAACTCATGGGTATTTTAAGAGGCATTATATACGAGATTCTTTATTGTTGATATGGGAGAAAATAAGAAAACAAATTCCAGTCTGGTTGTCAATTACAGAAGCATTTGCATACCCATTTGTTTATAGAATGGAACACATGGTTAGATATGGTGAAATTTTAAATGAAAAGGGTGAACTCAAATCTACACAAGAACTAAAGGAGCAAGAAATTAAGATGAATTGGTATACATATATGCAAATACATTCTAGGTAGGATAAAGATTGCAAAACAGAGGGATTTTATAATGAACTTAAAGAATTAGATGAAATTCTAACCGGTACTGATGAGAAAATGATTAAAAAAATTTTATGGTTATCTACTTGATAAAATATGTATTTCGGGAGTCACCCCTGCAATCTACCCCAATATGTCCCAATATGCAGATAGGCTGTCACCGAGAAGTGGGGATTGATCTATTCTCCAAAGCACCAGAGGGCAGGACAAGAAGTCAGGGTGGAAGCTCGTTAAAGAGAGATCCAGCTGATATTGAGACTTTAAAAAGGATGCAAAGAAGAACAGGAAAGATGATTAGGGGGCTGGAGGGTAAAACATACAAAGAACGGTTGCAGGGACTAAGTATGTTCTAGTCTAACGAAGAAAAGGATTAGGAGTGACATGATAGCAGTCTTCTAATATTTTGAGAGACTGTCAGAGAAGAGGTGGGGGGGTCAACCTGTTATCCAAAGCATCTGAGGACAGGACAAGAAGTAATGGATGGAAAACCATTAAAGAGAGATCCAACCTAAAAGTAAAGAAAAATTTCCTGACAGAGAGAACAATTAGTCAGTGGAATAACTTGCCTCCTAGAATTGTGGGTGCTTCAATGAAGGCTTTCCAAAATAGACTGAACCACCATTTGACCGGGATGGTATAAAGTCTCCTGCCTTAAGCAGGGGGGGGGGTGGACTAGAAGACCTCCAAGGTCCCTTCTAGCCTTACGATTCTATGTTCTATGTTCTGTAAATGACTCGTGATGCCAGAATATTTTTGGCCAAGTATTTTATCAAGGAGGAACCGTTTTCCTTGCGATACCCTTGCCAGAAATACACTTTTTCAGTCTGCCTGGCAGAGATGCTATCTGTTCTCCTACTGATGGTGTGTGTGTGTGCGTGTGTGCATGAGCACACACACTTTTCAGAAGCTTTGTTTGTTAAGTCTGTTGCATATTATCACATCTGAACTTTGGCGCCCAGGATGCAGAATCAAATCTTTCTGGGAGTTCTTGGCCAACACTGGAAACCAAATGCAGGTTTCCCATTCTCTTTCCTTCCTCCAACTCCAGGAACTGCATTTAAACAAATGCAAAATCAATTATTGTTTGCATGAATGCCCCCCAGTCTGCAGAAACAAACGTACAGTATTTCCATGCCTGTAACTATAAACCCAGTGTTGAGTCTATTAAGATTTTTGTTGTAACTAACAACATGTGCAATAAAAAGACAGTTGCCCTAAGCCATCTGTTGTTTGAAATAGTACTTTAGAATTATTCACAGTTCAAAGGCTTCTCCCAAGTGTTTGCTCAGATTCCAGTCTTCCCTCTTCGCAACATATAAGCAAATGTGGCTTTTTTTTTAATAAAAGTTTTTTATTTTTTAAGACAAACATATACAAACAAAACATAAAAACATAAAACCATCTTCCATTTTATATACATACAGTGTGTCAGTTGGTTACAAATCTTTTGTGCTATCCTTTCGTAGTCATTACTCGCAGCCTATAGCAAATGTGGCTTTCTTGAGAAGACACATTTGGTGCTTCTAACACTGAACAGATGCTGTACAGATAGTCCTCAACTTACAACCATTTGTCCAGCGAGCATTTGAAGTTACAACAGCCGTGAAAAAAAGTGACTTACGACGGGTTTTTCACACTTAGGATTGTGACAATCTGGGCGCTTGTCGAGAGCTATCTGTAGGCCCTGTAAGGAATTACACAAACATTGTATTTTTGAACAACTGACGCTTTAAAGTGTTCTTTTCTAGCGCGCTGACGCTGGAAGACGAAAAGCGGATGCTGGCATCTTTGATCAACGGATTTGTAAGAATGGTGAGAAATCTGTTTCTGGAGTGGGGGAAATGACTTTGAGTCAAATGTTCACTCCTAGCGACTTCCGGGACTAGTTTTTTTTTGGGGGGGGGGGGGAATTTTGGAAGTGGTGTACCAACGGCTCCTCCTTCCGAGGGTTAAGAGGAAGTGAGTGGCCCAAGGCCACCCACCTGGGAGAACTAGAAGTCACAGTCCCCAGGTTTCTAATCTGGTGCCTTCCCCATGATACCAAACTGGTTCTCCTGCTTTGTTGTTAAATCTTTATTTGGGCTCATTTTGTGGAGAACAGTTCTGGTGGTTATGATGGACCCTATCAGGGGTGGGCTTCAAAAGTGTTAGCAGAAGGTTCTCTGCCCGATTGCTGGGTGGGAGTGGCCATGCTGGGCGTGGCCTGGTTGGGTGGGTGTGGGTCAGAGGTGGGTATTCAGCAGGTTCTGACCACTTCTGGAGAATCGGTAGTGGAAATTTTGAGTAGTTCGGAGAACCAGCAAATCCCATCTCTGACTGGAGATTTTACAGTATCCTTCCCCTGCCACGCCCAACAAGCCACGCCCATAGAACCGGTAGTAAAAAATTTTGAATCCCACCACTGACATGGTTGTTACTCAGATATCAAAGATGATCTGATGAGCAATGGCCTTATTTGTTCCTTAGATAAATTTTATAATTGTTATGAAGAACCGAACCAAAAAACACTCCCAAATTATGTTCCGGAAAACCAAGACTGTGTTCTTGTAATGATGGTTCCATTCTTGTAAAACTGTGGGAAAGATGATGACTTCTCTGTAAAAAATAAAAATAAAACTTCCCAACCTTAATCTCTTAATCCAAAATAAAGGTTAGTCTTTTGAGTAACTCTGTTTCCTCCACACTTACATTTCCAGTAAAAATCCAGCTGTTGTTATCCAACCCTGCATGAAAAGCAGAGGTGGGTATTCAGCAGGTTCTCACCGGTTCTGGAGAACCAGTGGTAGAAATTTTGAGTAATTCGGAGAACCGGCCAATCCCACCTCTGACTGGAGATGTTACAGTATCCTTCCCCTGCCACGCCCACCAAGCCATGCCCACAGAACCGGTAGTCAAAAAAAAATTGTATCCCACTACTGGTGTGGGTGTGTTTTTGCCGTTCCCAAGAGGGTGAAAACAGCCTTCCCGGGCTCCGGTGGTTCTCTGAAAGCCAAAAACGGGCCCATTTCCGGCCTTCCTGAACTTCCGGGAGGCCCGTTTTTCGCCCTCCCCGAGTCTCCACGCAGGCCTTGCACTTACCTGCATCCAAAACGGGCCGCGTGGAGACTCCTGGGAGGGGAGAGGTGAAGTGGGCGGGGCCAGCGAGGAGCGGGATTTGGGGGTTCTCTGAACTGCACAGAATCTTAGCTAGGGGCTCTTCCAAAACCCCTGCGAACCCCCAGCAGCCCAGCCCTGGACCTTATAGGTCTTGAAATTCACCTTTTTCATCTTTAGACTGTGCATAATCCAACCTTGGCAGCTTCATTTTGAGGAGGAATATATCATATGTTGCTGTTGAACAGGAAAGCTCTGTGGGAGGAGGTCCATTTTGGCTTGTAGATGTCCATTCTTCCTTGGGAGTGTGAGAAAGAGGGGAAAATCCTAATTTCTAAATGAAACTAGGAAGAACAAGCATTTCCCTTATCGGCAGGGAGGTAGATACAGGCGCTTCCTGGCAACTCTTCCCCTAGAGACCCCCTGCTGCCAATAAGAATGGAAAGAATGGGTAACCGGACACCGCAGTCACATCTCCCTCTGTGAATCTCTTTAATCCCAGGTATCATTTGGCCGGGATTTTGAGCAGCAGTTGAATTTTTACGTGGAAGCCCGATCCATGTTTTGCAACTTGGAACCCGTGCTGGTCCAGCTCATCCATGTAAGCATAGTTTGACCGGGCAAAATGAGCGGCGTAGCTATTTTTTTGCTCCTTGTGGTTTTTGTGCATTATCATTGCTGACATTTCTCTCAGTCCTGCAAGGTCAACTTCCTCAAGGTTTGAACAGGAGCGAAGGAAGATTTGGACACTCTTGTTAGATCAGATGTTGGAAGATGGTTGCCATAAATAGCAATAGCACTTAGACTCATATACCGCTTTACAGCACCCTCTAAGTGGTTTACAGAGTCGGCCTCTTGCCCCCAACAATCTGGGTCCTCCTTTTACCCACCTTGGAAGGATGGAAGGCTGAGTTAACAACCTTGAGCCTGGTGAGATTTGAACTGCCAAATTGTAGGCAGCTGGCAGTCCACAGAAGTAGCCTGCAGTACTGCACTCTAACCACTGTATCACATGGCTCAAAAAGGCGAACATTGGCTACGGGAGTTGGATGTAGCAATGTTTGCTTCTCTTTCTGAATTAGCAGCACGGATGGGATCTGGGTCTCCATGTGGTCCTGCTGATGCATAACCTGAGCTGCTATTCCAGGACAGTAAGCTGATGCCACATTTTAAGAACGTCACTTTTGGATAGTTCTTTAAAACAGTTTCCAGTGTTTAATCCTCTATATTTGCACTGTCCAGGGCAGCTTTGATTAAGTTAAGATCTGTGGACTTCCAATTCCCAAAATTCTGGGAGTTGAAGGTGTAATGGAGACCATGTGTAGGAAAAGAGCAAGCAGAGCTGGAAGACGGAGTTAAGTGTGTCATGAGTTTAGAGTCCTTGTGTTGCCACAAGAAATCCAAATCCAGCCCCCCTTGAATTTCACTGACCCTTATCTAGCATCAGTTTAATGCTGACCTTTAGTTGACCACATTCTTCTGAATGGGCTTGAATAAATTTTCTATGCTACAGCCTATGAAATAGTCCTGATTCTTTGCTCCTATCGCCATGCTAGTTGTTCTCTTGGGTTAAGAAAAAAACAGGATATTTCTCAATCAACTAATTTAAGGTACAGTGCAGTCTAAAACACTCAGACTTCAGCATCCCTTTGATCTACCTGGGTGAGTCTCCCAGCCTCATTTACCTTCAGCTCCCCTTGTGTGTTTGCTCTATCTTTGTAGAGGTTTTATGATTTTTTTTTCATGCAGAATGAAACACACCTTGCATATCTTGTGTGTCATGGCATATCTTTGGAGTTCTTCGTTCCTTCACTCCTGAAATTAATTAATCTAGCTCTATCCCATGAAGTGCTCTTGGTATTGATAAAGGAGAATATCTGTAGTTCAGGGAAGTTGAAATGAGGGGTCCTTGGTGCTCTCTGAGCTTGATTGTTTTCTGCAGACATTTCATTACCCAACTAGGTAATATCATCAGTGCTAGAAGGGAGTTGGGTTTGCTCTCTGTTTATATAGAAGTGGTTTGGGCAGTCAAGAAACTCCCAAGTCCATAAGTGGCTGGATGCAGAGTTGGTCATGTCGGTAACATTATTTTCCAAAACAGAGCGTGAATCAGCTGGCGATGGAAACAAGAAAAGTAATGAAAGGGAATCATTCCAGAAAAACTGCGGCATTTGTCAGGGTAAGTGCAGACATGGGACTATCAGTGGTTGAGAGTTAGCCCTCAATCTTGGCTTGATGATTCCTTGTACGTAGAAAGATCTCAGTCTGATTTACATCTTCTCCAATGACTGAATCAGAGAGGGTATTCAGCAGGTTCTGATCCGTTCTGGAGAACCGGTAGCGGAAATTCTGAGTAGTTTGGAGAACCGGCAAATACCACCTCTGACTGGCCCCGCCCCCATCTCTTCTTCGCCTCCCATTGAGTCCCAGCTGATTGGCTGGGTCTTCTTTGGTTGCCCTGCCCAGGAGAACGGAGCTGGAAAGCAGGTTAGGGGGGTGGGGAGGGACTGGGGATTTTGCAGTATCCTTACCCTGCCACGCCCACCAAGCTACGCCCACAGAACCAGTAGTAAAAAAATTTGAATCCCACCACTGGACTGAATCCACCTTCTAAAAGACCTGCGAAAACTTCATCAACAGATTTCTTGTTTGGCCTACATTACATTATACTGTATATTTATTACATTAAATATAAGACATTATAGGTAAAATGAAGAGTGAGTTTGCAGAGTAAGGTGGGTGGCACAATAAACTTAATAAATAAAATATTTTTTAAAATACGTTTCATACGGTGAACATTAAATATTAAAGTCTGAATCTCAGAAACCTGGCTGTGATTGATCTTCAGAAATGGTCCTTTCCTAATTTCAGGCTTGTGTTGCCTTCTGCTTCATAACGATCCCATCGCTGACCGGCATTTTTACCCGCCTCAATTTGTACCTTCACTCTGGACAAGTTGCTTTGGCTAATCAGTGCCTTTCACAAGGTAAAACTGCAAGAGCGATAAGCTGCATAATCTTCTAAGGCGGTGTTGTTGTTATTGTTGTTGCTTTCAGAGATTAGAGAGGCAAAACCAAAGAGAGTTGCTCAGATTTCTAACTCTTCCCCTGTAAAGAGCTTGAGAAAGGACTGTGCTTCCCATGATTTGGTTGCCTTTGATAGAGAAATATTCCTTGGCCGAAGAGAGACAATTTACGGAAGGAATATGTGGGTGAAAAACAGTTCTACTATACGAGTAGTCCGCGACTTAACAAGGATTAGTTTAGCGATCATTTGAAGTTACAATGGCACTGAAAAAAAGTGATTTAGGACTGCTTTCTCACACTTATGACCATTGTAGCATCTTTAGTCACCCGATCAAAATTTGGATGCTTAGGCAACCAACATCTTTTTACAATGGTTGTTGGTGTCCCAGGGTCATGGGATCACCATTTGTAACCTTCCCAGCTGGCTTCCCGACAAGCAAAGTCCGTAGGGGAAGATGGATTTGCTTAATGACTACAGGACTCACTTAACAACAGTCTTGCTTAGGAACAGAAATTCTGGTCCCGATTGTGACTGCAAGTCAAGGACTACTATAATAATACGCAGCAGGGAAAACCTCCGAAATAGCAAGAGCCCGTGTTTGGATTCACAAAGATGTAAGGATTGTGCCTTCTTTGGTCTTTTTAGTTGCCAGCTGAAAGGGAGTAGAGGAAAGCAATGCATTCCTTAAATGTCTCAGATAATTGCCTTGACAGCTGAAGCTGTTGGCGAGCAAGATTATTACTGGAGAGCATGACTGATGACTCTTGGCTGTGGATGTGTCTCATTGGAGAATATACATCCAGGGGGTGGTGGGGAAGACCAGGGTCAAGGATGAAATGAATGATGTGTCAGAGTTGGCTGCAACTGGGAAACGCCAACATGTCAACTCCTAATAAATCAATCTTTTTTCCTCTAAGAGATGTGCTAGAGACTTACGATTTGAATGGGGGTGCATGCTGGAGTCCTGACATTTCCCTTTAAAAGAACGCAGCTGAACAAATGATTAAATACGACTGCATTTTGCCGTTTAAATTTTTTTATTAGTTTTATCAAGGTTGTGAAAAAAACAAAAAATGAAAATAATGGGAAACAAAGGGAGGAAAAATAAACAGGACTGCATTTTGTTAAAAACACAAAACCGTGTGCCTCGCAGACAGATAAGGAAGAGAGAGAAATTGGCATTTCCCTAATTAAAGTACTTTCTTTTCTCTACTCCTTCTAAATTTTCTCACGCCATTGTCCAATCAGAAGCAGTGCAAAACATCTTTCTTTGTAATGGCCTATCTTGTTTCTTTCCCCCATTGATTCTTTTGAAAAGAAAAAAAAAGCTGCAAAACGAAAGTGGGGGGGAATAATAAACCTGCAAATATTATAGGAAACAACCCAAAGGTAAAATTATCCCCTTTTATCTTGTCTGAAGCAGAGAAATTCAAAGAATGGACAAAGCAGGGTTTGTTTTCTGTTAGAAAGCAACGCTCCAAACCGGTGAGAGTTGGAATACTTGGAAGAAAAACAAAAGATTTCAGTTAAATATTTTTTTTTAAAAAAAGATTAATTCTCTCTCTTAGAATCAGGGTTGTGTGTTGTGATGAGGGATGGACAGAGAAAGAGAAAGTTGCAAGGCCCCCAGGATTTTGTGCCTAATTTAGATGGTTCCTGGCCTTTGCAAAGGAGAATTGGATCCTGCCCTATTCAGGCCAATAACAAATATTGTCAGCATTGAGCACTTCACGAGCAGATTCCAGCTGTAAAGACAAACAAGCTGATGTGATACACTGACTAAGCCCTTTCCTGCAAAGCTGTGGCTTTCCTTTTGTTTAGACATCATTTGGTGGGCATCATGAGAACAGAAGGGTTTAAAGTAACGCTGACTTGTACCATCCAGGCGCATTTTCAAAACAATAGGTTTAGTCAGGGAGGGACATTTTGTATTTATTTGTAGACAAGCCAGCATGAAGTCACTTTTCAGCACCCGCCAGCTGTGATAGCTTCGTTGTTATTGTTGTTGTCGTTCCCTCCCCGATAATTCGTGGGTGCTGTTTGTTTGCTCCGAATCTTCACTTGCCCTCTATTTGCAGGAGGTTGGGAGGACTAAAAATAATTCTGAAGACAATAAGAATTAGCTCTGGAAAGAATAGATGTTCTTCGGAAAGAGGATTCTGAATTGTATCTTCTTTTTTCAATGCTGTCCGGGGTCATCTGGAGTTTCGCAATCCAGTTCTGGTTATTTGGTTTTATGGGCTTCTTTGATACTGGCTCTAGAAAAATGCAGGGCAAAATGTCTACATTTTAACCTTTTGCAACTTGAAGGTGTGTGGACTACAACTCCCAGAATTCTGCCAAGATTGAAATTTCTAGCAGTGGCTCTGCTGGTTAGGAAGAGTGTGGAATCAAAGCTGATCTATTTGGAGAATAGCCCCATGAAGGAACACCACTTACCCAATTTGTAGTAGCCAACTGCACTATTATATCTTGTTAAATAGATTTGCTACTGATACAAAAGACCATTTGTAGCTCAGGGTTGAACTGCAAGGGGTCTTTGGTGCTCTCTGAGTTTGGTTATTATCTTGTAGATGTTTCATTACCCAACTAGGTAACATCATTAGTGCTAGAAGGGTTTGTGAAGGGAGGAAGAAGAAGAGGGAGGGGAGGAAGAGGGCAACTGTGGGGTCCTTGGCGCTCTCTGAGCTTGGTGGTTTTCTTGCAGATGTTTCACTATCCAACTAAGTTACATTATCAGTTCTAGAAGGGTTTGCAAAGTGGAAGAGAAGAGGAGGACATTGAGGTCCTTGGTGCTGTCTGAGCTTGGCTATTTTGTTGTAGACCTTTCCTTACCCAACTAGGTAACATCATCAGTACTAGATAGCACAGTGCTAGATTAGCTGCTCTTATTGCACGTATCTATAAACACACTGAAGGCGAGACATAGCTTTGCCAGGATCTGGCTGTCCATAACTTTCAGTAGAAAGGTCTTCTCCAACCCTCAAGGATGACTCAGTCGTGAGGATCCAGCCATTTGGTTTATTCAACAGATGAAAGTTAAAAAACAACAACTGAGTTTGCACCACGGGTAAATCCAGCCAGAGTAACATTGCAAGAGAAAAATAAACTTTTAGTGAACAAGTGGTTTTCAGAAAGGGTTATCAAGTGTCCAGGTTTGGTTCAGATGGCATGCAGCTGGTCTTGGCCTCCCTTGTGGACAATCACGGTTTGATCCAGGCCTGTCCACAACTGACGTTCCACTACCATAGTTTCCATCACAGTTTTGGATCTAAACAGGCTCTGTGGTTTATGTAAAAAGTGAAATTATCCTGGGATGAAAGGATGATCTTAATTACATACATTTGCTTGCAGCAACTTGAGTCAGTCGTCTGCCTTCAAAATGTTAATTGTGTTGTTTGACTTTAGCGATAACACAAACACTGAGCTCTTTCATGCAAGTTATTAACTCTGATGTACACAAATGTTTGTCCCTAATTGTTATTTTTCACCTAAAGTGAACTGAGGTGGGATAAGTGAGTTGATGAAAGCTACACTTAAAAAAAGATAAGGGAGATGTATAATTTTAGAAGCCCAAAATATGCTTGTTTACGGAATTAGATACTTAACAGTGTGCGAATAGGTTTTGTTTCCCCCCCCCCCCCCCCCCGGTGATAAAATTGAATTTGTCCTCTGATGTGATTATAGTCTAGACACTAGATAGTGCATATTTTTAAAACCAGAATAACTGAAGAGAAGGCTCGAAATTCATACGTTCTGTGACTTTTGCCTTAAGAATCTTTAGGAATAAAGTCTTGTGTTCTGGGAAAAAAGCGGTTGAAATTTAAGGTATAAATAGTAGCCCAATCCATTAATTTAATGAACACAACGTATTTCCTTATCTCCTTTTTGTTGTAGTTCATTGGGCTTTTGATTGTAAACCATTTTTAAATAACAGGCATGTTGATTTGATCTGCTAATGAACCCCCCCCCCCAAACTTTGATTTCTTTATAGCCGACGCCTTTTTCAGAGCGGCAATCAGCCTGGTGCCCGAGGTGCCCAAGATGATCAACATAGACGGGAAGTTGCGGCCTTCGGAAGCCTATCTCTTGGAATTCCTCTGCAACTTCTTTTCAACTTTGTTAATCGTTCCTGTAAGTGGAGAAGATAAGGAGGCTAGTAGCACCAGTTAGTAATTGCCAGCTGAAAGCTGGGCCTTGCTTAGACAAGACAGTTTTCCTCCCCTTGGGCTGAAAATGTGGGAGATAGAAGCAAGAGGCAAACGGCTTTCAAATCAAATCACTTCTCTATGGCAGCCATAAATCAGCAACCCGATAAAGATAAAACTAATTAAAATTTCTTTCTCTCTTCTTGCTCCCTTACTGAAGTTAAAAAGAAAAGAAGTAAATACAGTTCTTCAAATGCAAAGAGGGTGCTCAGCCAAAAAAAATCTGGAACAGAACCTTTACAAAAAAACCCCACAAAACTTTGAGTCAATCTTGACCCCTGGCAATTGCTTGGATAAATCCCTGCAGTTTTCTTGGCAAGATTTGGGAAGTGGTTTGCCATTGCTTCCTTCTTAGGGCTGAAAGGGAAGGAGGGAGGGGGAGAGAGAGAGAAAGAGAGAGAGAGAGAGACCAGCCCAAGGTTGCCCAGCTGTGCCTAACATAAGACTAGAACTGTCAGCCTCCCATCTTTTTTGCTTGGTGCCTTAACTACTACACCAAAGTGGCTGCTTTTTGTAATTTTCACGGTCCTCTAAAATGTTGATTGCGAGTTGTTCTGCTGTGCACCGTGTAAAGGCTGATTGCGCTTTTGCAGTAATGAGCAGAAAGCAAAACTCACAAGTTTTAGCATGGGGTTTAGGCGGATGATAAGCTCAAATATATACTTGACAAGACTGAAATAAATACAAGGGGAAGGCAATGGATAAATTGGACTGTGTTTAAAAAATATCATCAGTAGAACAGAATATTTGTAGCTTCATGGGATCTTTGGAGCTCTCTGAGCTTGGTTGTTTCCTTGTAGATGTTTCAATACCCAACTAGGCAACATCATCGGTGCTTCAAGGGAGTCATGTTTGCAGAGCGGAGGAAGGAGAAGGAGATGAAGAGGAGGAGGTGGAGGAGGACTGTAGGGTCCCTGGTGCTCTCTGAGCTTGCTTGTTTTCTTGCAGAGTTTCATTTCTTGCAGAATTTCATTCGCTTGCTGATCCAGTTCTACAGAGAAATGATTGAGTCTATCATCTGCACCTCTATAACTGTCTGGTTTGGTTCTGCAATCCAACAGGACAGACACAGACTTCAGAGGATAATTAGGACTGCAGGAAAAACAATTACTACCCACCTGCCTTCAATCGAGGACCTGTATACTGCACTGAGTCAAAAAGAGGGCTGTGAAAATATCTACAGACCCCTCACATCCCGGACATAAACTGTTTCAACTCCTTCCCTCAAAATGACACTATAGAGCACTGCACACCAGAACAACTAGACACAAGGAGAGTTTTTTCTCAAAAACCATCACTCTGCTAAACAAATAATTCCCTCAACACTGTCCAACTATTACAAAGTCTGCACTACTATTACTATTAACCTTATCATCACTCCTTATCACCTATCCCCTCCCACTTGTGATTGTAGGACTGTAACTTTGTCTCTTGTATCCTTACGATTTATACTGACTGTTTCCTAGTATGATTTGATTGTTGATTGTACCCTATGACTGTCATTAAGTGTTGTACGTTTTGATTCTTGATTCTTAATTAATGTATCTTTTCCTTATGTATACTGAGAGTATTTACACCAAGACAAATTCCTTGTGTGTCCAATCACCCTTGGCCAATAAAGTATTCTATTCTATTCTATTCTATTCTATTCTATTCTATTCTATTCTATTCTTTTCTATTCCCCAACTGGAGTACCCAGCTGACCTAGGTAACATCATCAATGCACCAATGATGTTACCTAGTTGGATAAGGAAACATTTGCAAGAAAACAATCAAGCTCAGAGAGCATCAAGGACCTCAGTCATCCTCCTCCTCCCCCTCCCCACAAACCTCAATCCCTTCTAGGATGGATGATGTTATCTAGTTGGGTAATGAAACGTCTGCACGAAACAATCAAGCTCAGAGAACACCCATGATACCCTACTTGGAATGTCCTTGGAAGAGCTATATACTGTTACTAGAAGACATTCAAGAGAGCAACTGTACGTCCGTTCAGATAGTGACTCAACCCAGTGTCTGACTATTTTATCCCACCTCCCTCTTTTGTTGCATTCTAAAGCTTAGTCTTAAGTCCTCCGATATAAATCCTTTTAAGACATTAGTGTTTAGGGAAAGAGATCAGTCAATATGTGGTAGTATCTCATCCGTCTTTCTTCCTCAGGACCATCCTGAACAAGGTGTGCTGTTCCTTGTGCGAGGGCTGCTCAACGTTATCCAGGATTACACTTGGGAAGATAACAGCGATGACAAAGTCAAAATTTACACCAATGTGGTGCATCTTCTCTCTGCAATGGGTCAGGAGATCTACCTCTATCACATAGACAAAGGTGAGAGGGAGATGGTAGCAGAAGGTTCCTCAATTGTTAGGTGTACTTCAGATTTTTATTTTGTTTTAGATAATGGTTACCCTTCTAAATTCTCATTTCGGGTGGTTATTTATTTTATATAGTTAGCCTTCTAAATACATATTGACCTCCCTTTTCGTATTTAATCTCCCCCCCCCCCCCAGTTGAATCTAATGATACCTTGTATGGCGGAGACACCAAATTTTTGGCAGAAACGAGCAGGTTGTGTGAAACGGTGATCAGCCAAATCTTGGAGCATTTGAAGAACCTTGGAAAAGATGAGGTGAGAATGAACTGCTGGAGCTTTGTAACTGAAAAATCACCTTTCTCTCCTGCTTTTGTCTCTCTCCAGCCTGACATGGAATCTTGATTTTTGTGTATGGTTTAATCAGAATCTCTTATCCGTAAAACTTAGATGGCTGAGGCTTCATTTAATTTCTTTATAAACATATAAAGTGAATTTTACGATACCAGTTGTAGTTTTCTCCAACATGGAGCAAACTCAAACAGAAGCAGACATATTACAGGTTCAGAGCAGAGCAGCAACAGGAGCCCAGAAACAGACATCAGGTTCACTTTCGTTCAGCAGGCAAGCAAGACACACAGCAGAGGAAGGAAGCAGTTTCATTTTCAATAGACAAGACTCAGAGCTTAACAGAGCTGCAGAGCTTAATACAGAGCCACGCCTAGGCTACTTCTAGTTTCAGTTTCCAAACAGTCTGCATTGACTGACTTAATTGGTATGCCTATTCATTGGCTGACCTTGTTACCATGCTCTATTCCAGTTCACGAATATACTCTGACAGATCTCCAACCTTGGCATCTTTAAGACTTGTGGACTTCAACTCCCAGAACTGGAATTCTGGGAGTTGAAGTCCACAAGTCTTAAAAAGTTGCCAAGGTTGGAGACCCCTGTTCTAAAGGATTCACAGATTTTCTCTCACCGCTGTAATAAGGCAGCGTTTCACATCCAGGGCCACACCCAGTTGTGTAGATTTCAAATCCCAAGAATTCCACTGCCCAGCATGATCACTGATGAGAATTCGGGGGACTGAAGTCCACACACCTAGAAGTTGCCCAGGGGCTGGTATAAATGGGTGGTCTGTGTTTGGACAGATTTCTGAATTTTGAGAATTCCACCCAGAAACTCTATGGGAATCAATGCAGCTTGCACAGTATTGATTGGATATGGCCATTATCAAAACAACTGTCTCCCTTAACCATGGAAATCTTGGACTCAGCTGTGGTCGTTAAGTCGAGGATTACCTGTACCTTCATTTAGAATAGAATAGAATACTTTATTGGCCAAGTGTGATTGGACACACAAGGAATTTGTCTTGGTGTAAATACTCTCAGTATACATAAAGAAGGAACATTCGTTAAGAATCAAGAATCATAATGTACAACACTTAATGATAGTCATAGGGTACAATCAACAATCAAATCATACTAGGAAACAGAGGATACAAGCAACAAAGTTACAGTCACAAGTGGGAGAGGATGGATGATAAGGAGTGATGAGAAGATTAATAGTGATAGTAGTGCAGACTTTGTAATAGTTGAACAGGGTTGAGGGAATTATTTGTTTAGCAGAGTGATGGCTTTCAGGAAAAGACTGTCCTTGTGTCTAGTTGTTCTGGTGTGCAGTGCTCTATAGCGTCATTTTGAGGGAAGGAGTTGAAACAGTTTATGTCCAGGATGTGAGGGGCCTGTAGATATTTTCACAGCCCTCTTTTTGACTCGTGCAGTACACAGGTCCTCCATGGAAGGCAAGTGGGTAGCCATTGTTTTTTCTGCAGTCCTAATTATCCTCTGAAGTCTGTGTCTGTCCTGTTGGGTTGCAGAACCAAACCAGGCAGTCATAGAGGTGCAGATGACAGACTCAATAATTCCTCTGTAGAATTGGATCAGCAGCTCCTCGGGCACTTTGAGCTTTCTGAGTTGGCGCAGAAAGAACATTCTTTGTTGTGCTTTTTTGATGACGTTTTTGATGTTAAGTATCCATTTTAGGTCATGTGATATAGTAGAACCTAGAAATTTGAAGGTCTCTACTGTTGATATTGCTGCCATCTGGACCAGCTCTACCTTCTTCAATGGCCTATCTTCAATGGCAGCCCTGTGTAGAGCACACCGCAGCAATCCAGCTGACTGCATTTGGGCAGCATTTGTTTTCCCCGTCTGCTTCTGTAGTTATAGCTCACCCCTCGGGGCGACTGTTAAGGCTGGCTGAGTTTAAAGAGAGTTCCAGTGAAGGATGAAACACATTAATTGATGGGACAGGTCAACCGTGATCGCCTCACCAAGTCCTCTCCAAGAAATAGATTTTTCCACGGATGTCAGGGCTTGAGTAGACGGCTGGTAACTCTCGGCTGAGAAGTTCCTGGCTTTCTTTGCAAGCTTTATTCAGGGAAATGTACATCTTGACAAAAGGAGAGTTCACAAGGAGGACTCGGTCTTCCACATGGGTGCTCGGTTGAGTTTGCCGTGGCATTTCCGCAAAATTTAGCAAGCCTGATTGCAAGACCATTGTTTTCCACTTTGACTTCTCTTACCCTTTGGACTATGGGGACGTGGTGGCTCAGTGGCTAAGGACGCTGAGCTTGTCGATCAGAAAGGTCGCCAGTTTGGCGGTTCAAATCCCTAGCGGAGTGAGCTCCCGTTACTGGTCCCAGCTTCTGCCAACTTAGCAGTTCGAAAGCATGTAAAAAATGCAAGTAGAAAAATAGGGACCACCTTTGGTGGAAAGATAGCAGCATTCCTCCGTGCACCTTCGGCGTTTAGTCATGCCAGCCACATGACTACGGAGACGTCTTCGGACAGCGCTGGCTCTTTGGCTTTGCAACGGAGATGAGCAGCGCCCCCTAGAGCCCGAAACGACTAGCACGGATGTGTGAGGGGAACCTTTACCTTTACCCTTCGGACTAGATGACCTACAAGGTCGCTTCCAACTCTGTTAGCCTGCCAGGATTTCTTCATTTGTGTATTATATTTATATGCCCAACGGCAAAGAGATTGTGGAAGTTTATTATTTATTCATTTATTTATTTATCAAGTTTATATACCGCCTCCCTCTCCCAAAAAGGGATTCGGGGCGGTGAACAGCCATGATAAAAACATACAATCAGCAAAGTTGAAAATAAATTTAGAAGTTATTAAATAAATGGCTGAATTAAAAACTACGAAGCCAATAAAACCCAATAAAAATTTAAAAATTAAGTTAAAAATTTAAAACCCTTCTCATAACATTAGGCCAGACTGGCCTGCTGGAAAAGGTGGGTCTTTAGTGCGTATTAGCCAATGTCTGAAGGACACCGGATAGCCCACTCTCTTGTAGTGTCTTTCAGGATATTCACCAAAGTCATCTGTTAAACATACACCTGATTTGGCTGTTGCAGCGATTGGTTCGTTGGTGAAATAACTGTAGCCAAACAAGAAGAGGGTAAACACCTTTAATTGTGATTACGGTGAACCTCTTTAAAACCAGTGGTGCAATCGTTGAGAGTGAAACTCCAACCTTTCCAGTAGTTGGCAAATGGATATTGAATGGGGGCAGGGATCCTCTGTCGTTTGCAGCAATTTGCAGCACTCTGCATAGGGTTAGTCCTTGACTTACAATCACAATTGAGACCAGAATTTCCACTGCTTGGCAAGGCACGCCTGATCTAACAACTTTTGCCAATGGTTGCTGAGTGAACCACTATGTTGAGTAAATCATGTGGTCCTTAAGCAAATCTGGCTTAATATGATATGCTTAATATGACAGCAGTATTATCAGTATTTGAGAGGCTGCCACAAAGAAGGGTGGGGGGTCAATTTATTTTCCAAAGCACCAGAAGGCAGGACAAGAAACAATGGATGGAAACTAATCAAGGAGAGAAGCAACCTGGAATTAAGGAGAAACTTCCTAACAGTGAGGACAATTAACCAGTGGAACAGCTGGCCTCCAGAAGTTGTAGAGGCTTCATCACTGGAGATTTTGAAGAAACAACTGGACAGCCAACTATCTGAAGTGGTATAGGATCTCCTCCTTGAGCAGAGGGTTGGACTAGAAGACCTCCAAGGTCCCTTCCAGCTCTATTCTGTTTGAATTCACCTATCGATGTTACTTGTCGGAAGCCAGCTGGGAACATTGCAAACAGTGAACCTGGAATGCTGCAACTGTTATAAATACAGGCAGGTTGCAAAATGCTTGAGTGTTGATCCCGTGATTGTGAAGATGCTGCGACAGTCCTCTAAGTGTGAAGATCGGTCGTTTGTCATTTTTTTTCAAGGCCGCTGTAACTTTGCTCACTGAATGTTCGTAAATCAAGGACTGCCTGTATTGCTTAGCCGCTCCTTAAACCGACCCTTTTCTTATCATCGGCAGACTCTAAAGCGTCAAAGTCACCTGGCCCTCTGCTTCTTCAATAGCCTCTTGGCTCACGCCGATCTGCGGAACAACAAACTCAACCAGTTGGCCGTCAACCTGTGGAACCTGGCACAGAAACATGGCTTTGCGGACACCAAAACCATGGTAAGGAAAGACACATAAGGGGCGTGTGCATATGTGTGTGCGTGTGTTGATGAGGAAGGGGCCGTGGTGGCGCAGTGATCAGAATGCAGTATTGCAGGCTGACTCTGCCCACTGACAGAAGTTCGATCCTGAAGTTGATTCCGCCTTCCATTCTTCCGAGGTGGGTAAAGTGAGGACCCAGATTGTTGGGGGCAATATGCTGACTCTGTAAACAGCTTAGAGTGGGCTGGAAAGTTCTGTGAAGCAATATATAAGGCTGCCATTGCTTGGGAAGGAAGGAAGGAAAGGAAGGAAGGAAGGAAGCCAGCCAGCCAGCCAGCCAGCCAGCCAGCCAGCCCTAGTGGCGCATTTGTTACAATGCAGTGTTGCAGGCTAATTCTGCCCACTGCCAGGAGTTCGATCCTGACCAGCTCAAGGTTGATTCAGCCTTCCCTCCTTCCGAGGTGGGTAAAATGAGAACCCAGATTGTTTGGGGCAAGTGGCTGACTCTGTAAACCAGGGGTCGCCAACCTTTTGGACCTCATGGACCACCAAACTCATAATTTTAGATCCCAGGGACCACTAACCGGTTCTGTGGGCATGGCCTAATTTGTGGGTGTGGCTTGGTGGTCATATGACCGGCTGGACATGGCTTGTATGTAAATACTATAAATATTTATATAAATATTGAATTTTTTATAAAAAAAGAGCAACTTTTACCCAAAATCAGGTAAAGCAGGCAGGGAGATTGAGTTGCTCACAGAATCACAGATTCATTCAGAGATCTATCTATCTGCCATCAGCTAGCTCAGTTTGTCACATAAAATTTGCTTGCCATGAGTCTGCACTGAATAATCGAACCTTCAGTCCTAAGGGAGGTTCGGCTGTGCTTAAAAGCAGAGCCGAAGATCTAAAGACTAGCTAGAAAGCAAGAAATCCAACCATTTCCTGCTTCCTAGCTAATTTAAATCTCCTGGCACAGCAGAACAGATGATGGTCGGAAAAAGGAAAAATAGCAGTTTAGCAGGCAAGTTTGCCAGGTAAGGAGTGAGTGGGCAGGGAGGGTTCCCGTGGGCCATGTGGGCGGCGCAGCCTTGTGTTTCTACACAGCCTGGATTAATTGCTTTGGGGAGGTGCTCTGGGGGTGAGATTTCTCTGCGGCCCACCAAAATTTTCTCATGGCCCACCAGTGAGCCACGGCCCATTGTTTGGTAACCACTGCTATAAACCACTTAGAGAACACTGGTAAAGCACAGGGAAGCGGTACATACTGTAAGTTTAAGTGCGATTGCTACTGCAACCTCTCTTTAGTTCACCTGCAGCCCTTAATTTGACACAATGAGCTTTTCCTGTTGTAGCCTTCCACCTAACCCAGCCGTCAAGTTTTGTTGTTGAAAAAAAAAAAAAAATCTGGGTAATAAATTCATGCCTGAATCACTGGACCTTAAAAACATCCTTTAGGGCCGAGGCAGAGATGCATAACAATTTCAACTTTCACGATGCGTTTCCTCCCCGTTTCCCTTTCTAGGTCAAAACCTTGGAATACATCAAGCTGCAGAGTAAACACCCTGAATTCAGCCACTTTACAGAGCTGACGCTACGGCTCCCTTTGCAGTCAAGAACTTAAAATGGATGTGGAACTGGGCAATTACATCTCTGGAAAGGTAGTTCTCCAAGCCCTTTAAACTCCCAAGCTGCCTCACAGGGTGTGATCAGAGTTCGGTATCTTTTCCCTTTAAAAAGTCCCTTGGCGCACGATCGATTTACTCGGTTGGAGAAGAAAAGGTAAATTTTCCTGGTGAAACAGTCATTTTGGTAAAAAAAAAAAAAGAAGAGGTTTTGTTTCCCCACTACACAGCTGTTCATCATTAAACGTTGACTTTAATGTTAATGTTGGGTCAGTGAAATATTATCTTAATCATCGCGGAGTGGAAAAAATAACTTTTAAATCCAAATTTGGCGGACTTGCAAAGGAAAGAAAGATGATGATTTGGGTTGGCAAGGCGAAAGAGAAAGGCAGTACTTACTAGCTTTAGAAAAAGGATAAGCTAGAATTATTTGACGCCTTTAAAATACATGCTTTGAAACCATCCAGTCGAGAAAGCACAATTGAGAAAATGTTAAACATTTGGGAAAGCCCCTGCAAAGTATATCTATCCCAAACGTTATGTTTAGTTTAATCAAAAGAAGGAGTAGGGGAGACATGATAGCAGCGTTCCAAAATTTGAGGGGCTGCCACAAAGAAGACAGGGTCAACCTAAGCAACAGCAGGCAGGAGACAAGAAGCAATAGATAGAATCAATCAATCTAGAACGAAGGAGAACTTTCCTGACAGTTGGAACAATTGATCAGTGGGATAGCTTGCCTCAAGAAGTTGTGACTGCTCCAACACTGGAGGTTTTGAAGAAGGGATTTGCTGCTCGGGCGGTGGGTTGGATTAGAAGACCTCCCAGGTCCCTTCCAACTCTTTATCTTGTTAGGTAATGAAAATAATTGTGTTTGCGGCAGAGATCAGTTAATTCACAATGTATTTCCTTCAAAAGGCATTTTTTAAAAAATCTCATAAAGATAGGAGGCATTTACATTCACAGTATTAATCTTTGCAAGTAGTCCTTAGCTGGCTGTTTTATGTCATCAAGATGCCTGGTTCCTATGATGTAGTCTTCGCCTGCTTTTTAATTTATAATTGCCAGGGAGCGAGTGAAGGTTTTTGCTTTTAAATTGCTAGATGATGTAATCCTTCAAGAACAGGGGAGCAGCGTTTTAGAAAAATATGCGTGTTGGTGCAGTGCTGCCGTAACAAAGCAAAAACGAAGAATTCCAAACTGCAGAAGTCGGCGTTCAAAATAAGCAGCTTGATTTTGTATAAATGTTAAGGCCGGATTTGAGGGAGGTCTGAAAGGAAAAGGTGATGTCATACAGCGTGAGGGGAGGGAGGGGGTGAGACAGAGAAGAAAAGGAGAATAAATGAGGTCAGGGAGAGTAAAGGAAGCCCTTGGTGCTTGCTTGCTCACTTACAGAGGTTTCATTACCCGACTAGGTAATATCGTCAGTGCTGGAAGGAAGTTTATATACAGGTGGCTTATCCTGTCAGTGTTGGTGGGAATGTGGGCTTCTTCGTAGTTCCTCGATTAGGCTGTTTATTATTTGATTATCCGCATAGGTAGCTTCTTGATTGCCCAAACCACTTCTGTGTAAACAGAGAGCAAACCCTGCTCCCTTCTAGCACTGATGATGTTACCTAACTGGGTCATGAAATGTCATCAAGAAAACAACCAAGCTCAGAGAACACCAAGGACTCCAGCTCCAGCCCTGAGTTACAAATACATCCTGGACTAGCAAAGAGGTTCAGGCAGAGATGCGTCTCGGCCAACCATGAAGATTATAATCTCCCTTGTAGATACATATACTTACCTTGAGATACCACTTGAGACAGATGAATTGTAGAAACAAGACTTTTAATAAAATTGATGTAACATTGAAATAAGCAAGATGGCTTTTCCCCCCCTGGACATACAATCACTGTATGACAGAAGAGCACAACACTGAGGCCAGGACTGTAACTTTATATAGTCATTTGCCCAGGTGTTGAACAGACAAACTGTCTTTCCCCTAAGATTCGGTGGCACAGTATGGAAACTCGCAGCAAAAATTGAGACTGCAGGCAAAACCACAGGTCGCCTGCCTCGGAGTTAAAATATGTTCTATTCTTACCTGCTGCTTATTTAGTTATATACTGTTAAACGACCGTAGCGCGATAGCAGTCATCCCAAGTAGAGGCTGTTTCTCTCCTGTTTTGAGAACAGCAGCCGAGTTAAAATCCAGGGTCATTTTCTTCTTGTAGATAAAAATAATAACCCCCCCGCATCTGGTTGGGGCAATTTAACCTTCCTTTCCTCAGGCTTCAAACTTAATAGATTTGGAAGCGTATTTGTCTATGTGCACACCGCTGGGAGCACTGGACTGGAACCCCAGGCCGATTCCGCGATGGTGCTTAAACTCCACGGCTTTCTTGAATTCTGCTTCTAGGTTATGTTGCAGTTCTTGTTCTCTGGGCCGGTCCAGAGCCAGGTTTGGTTTGTTAGCATTGGCTGGAGCTGAACTCTGAGCTGGGATGAGGCCTTTTTTGAACCCACCCATCAGTCTGTGAAATTTGGTCTTTTGCTCCAGACTTTCAAATGTTGCTGTGCTCCACTGGCCCAAACAATAATCCTGAAGAACAAGGGAGAAAGCTTTAGCAGGTTCTCTGTGGCTTAGTTCTCTTTAAAATTTAAGAAGATGTAGACTTTCAGCAACAGTCAACACACCAGTGGTATCCCAGAGTCCTGGTCTTTCTCTCATTCTCTCTCCCTCCCTCTCCCCCTCTCTCCCTCTTCCTCTCTCTCTCTCCCCCTCTTTCTCTCTCTTTCTCTCTCTCCTTTCTCTCCCCCTCTCCTTTTTCTCTCCCTCTCTCTCTCCTTTTTCTCTCCCTCTCTCTCCTTTCTCCCTCCCTCTTTCTCTTTCTCTCTATCTCCCTCTGTCCCTCTTCCTCTCTCTCCCCCTTTCTCTCTCTCCCTCTTTCTCTCCCTGCTCCCTCTTTCTCTCTCCCCCCTCTCCCTTTCTCTTCTTTCTCTCTCTCCCCCTCTCTCCATACCTGCTCACTTTCTCCGTTTTGATTCAATTGGGAATAATACAGGTAGTCCTCGACTTACAACCATTTGCTTAGTGATCATTCGAAGTCACAACGGCACTAGAAAATGTGACTTACGATGACTTTCATACTTATGACCATTGCAGCATCCCTATGGTCACGTGATCAAACTTGGGCACCTGGCAACCAGCGTGTATTTATGACAGTTGCACTGTCCTGGGATCACACGATCACCGTTAGGGATCACCTTCCCAGCCGGGTTTCCAACAAGCGAAGTCAAAGCCAATTTGTTTTAACAGCTGCAGGGATTCACTTAAAAACGGTGACAAAAAGGATCATAAAAAGAGGCACCACCTCGCTTAACAACTGCTTTGCTTCACAATGGACAATTTGGGCTCCACTGTGGTTATAAGTCGAGGACTGGATGATTTTTCAACCGTGAAAAGAAGAAAAATATTAATTAAAACTTCCACCAACAGCAAGGCTCAGAAGCACCTGCTGTGTGTGTTCTGGGAAAAGTCCCTTTTGCACAAAGACGTCACAACTGATTCTTCCAAAGGAAATAGAGGGAAGAGAGGAAGGGTAATGCCCCTTTACGGGATCAAAGATGAGAATTACAGTTTGCCAGAGGTCAGGCGCTACTGATCTGCTTCCAGAATCCCTAGGGGTTCAGCTAATTGGCCTGTGACATGACCTCAGGTTCTCAATCAAAGGAGTGATTGGTGGATCCAGTCAGAGACGTGACTGGTGTGTTAAGTCGACAGCGTTGCTAAACAGCTCAGGTGAAACTGGCTAGAGACAAAAGAAATTTTTGCTTACCGATCCGTCCTTGGTAATCTTGGTTTTGCCAGATTCCCGGTCGATCTCTTCTTGAAGTTCTTGCCGTCTCACCTGGAGCAAGAAAGGATGGATTTGAGTAAATCCATTGAGTAAACACGAGTGACGACCAGGTTTCTCTAGGGCAATGTTTGTCAACCTTGGTAAGTTGAAGAGGTGTGGACTTCCAACTCCCAGAATTCCCCAGCCACCTTTGCTTTGCTTTGCTCTTGCTTTGCTGGCTGGGGAATTCTGGGAGGGGAAGTCCACACCTTTTCGAGTTGCAAGATTGAGAAACACAGCTTCAGGAATATTTCTTTTTGATCCCAAATCAAGGGCGTACTTTTAAATATTCTTTTACCCCCGTGCAAGACAAGCACGCCACGCACTGATATTATTGAAGGATCTCTGTGAAGGCAAAGCTAAGGGAAGTTGCACTGGCATAACAGACCCTCTGAGGATTGAAACAGCACTTGTGAAAACAAATCAAGCAAAGCACACAATCGCTTCACGTGAAGGTTCTCAAATTCCCCGGTGCCTGCAATCACAGGCCAAATAGAATTTTCTCAGTAAAAATGTTAGACTAGATTGAGTGTATTTGTTGACATACAATTGTATGGCTGATTACTCTAATGAACCTAGCTGGTTCTAAATAGGTGAGAAAAAAGGGGAAAGGAGAAAAGAAAGGAAAAAGGAAAGGAAAAAAGAGGAGAGGAAAAAGGAAAGGAAAAAGGAGAGGAATGGAAAGGGGAGGAAAGGGACTGTTGTTTTTTTAATTGGCTTTCCTTTTGAGGCTGGTGGACTTCCACACTGCACCTCCTGCAGCCTTTCCCCAAATCCCCTTCCATGCAAAAATCCAACATGGCTCAAGCACTGGACATCCAGAGAGGTCAGACAAGGAGTTGATGGCCATCCTGTCTCTCTTCTTTGCATCAAAGCCAGCCCTCATCTTGACAATATTCCAACACAGCCACAAGATAAGAAATGATTGTACCTTGTCTATGTTCACTTCATCACAGTTTCCTTTTCTGAATGCCACTAGTTTTATTTCATCTGCTGTGACCTGTTTCTTTAAATAAAATTAAATAAATAAATAAGTACACAATGCTGTTGAAACCTCTTCAGGGTTAGGTATAGCAGGGTTAAAACAAAAACGTTATTGTAATTCTCCCCAATCTCGTGTTGTGCTACATTTCCCATGCACCCTACTAAACGGGATGCAAATCTTGATTGGGCTGTCCTACTCTTAATTAGCCCCTAAATTCCAGACATTTTGGAACCATAAATAGGCTGCCATGCTAAAAAGGACAAGAGGATAACATTTGACAGTCAATTCTCTTCCTCTTTCTATTAAACTGCCCAGGGTATAAGAGATGTGCAGAGCAATAAAAGGCCAAGAGATATCATACCCATCACAAAAGCCTTTCTTGGACAGCGCAGATAAAAATAAAATGGACCGAAGCTTTTCAACCTTCTAAATGAAAAGATTGCTCAGAGTACATTTCTGGAGGCATTTGAAATGCCAACCTGAGCGTGAAATCACTTGAAAGTATTAAAATGATGATCTGCAACACGCTGGGGAATTCAACACAAAGGATGGGACACTCTTGATGATATCTGGGCTGGGATTCAGTTCTGGGAATGCTGGCTTCTCTGGGGGGAAGCACCCCCTCCCCACTATTACAGCCTGATGCAGTTATTATCTCAAAGATTGATCAACCAACTCAACAAGACAACCTTTAAACGGGGAGCATTTCAACCTTGGCAACTTTTAAGACTTGTGGACTTCAACTCCCAGAATTCCCCAGTCAGCCATGCTGACTGGGGAATTCTGGGAGTTGAAATCCACAAGTCTTAAAAGTCCTCAAGGTTTGGACACTCCTGATTTAAGCTCTTTTGCTTAAGGTTTGTTTGTTTTTTTTCTTGGCATTCACGGCCACTCAAACTATGCAACGATTATTTTCCCCAGCCTCTTTTCGAGACCACACGAGAAACTGGAACGCAGACTTGAAAGATTCCACTTTTCCACGAGGGTTATAGGATTTAAATGAGAGCCTTCGCTTCCATAAACAATCAGAAATCTGGAGCTCCCCCTTCAAAGGGTTAGGCTAGCAAAATATTACCTGTAGGGTTTCTTCCCCCCCCCCCCCCCCTACAGCTTTCTCAAACTACCAAGGTTTCTGAGATGGCAAAGATGATTGTCTCTGTGCCAGAATTGCAATGGATAAAAGCCTGGATTTTTCTTTTTTTAAAAAAGCCAGGTATTGAAAGCAAAGGAATTTGACTCTTGAGATCTGCTGTCGGCGGGGCGGGGTGAGGGGTGAGAGTTGGGAGATGATTTTGTTATATTGTACTTTATTTGAGTCCTTTTGTTAGTTTTTAATTGTTTTAAATGTGGTTTTATATTCTGTAAACTACTTCTGAGTCACCATGGGCGAATAGGCAGCAATATAAATTCAATAAATAAATAAATATAAATAAATTTCTAAAATCAGTGATCTTTGGGTTAGGGCAGAGGTCCCCAAACTTGGCAACTTTAAGACTTGTGGACTTCAACTCCCAGAATTCTCCAGCCAGCATAGCTGGTTATCCAGTCTAAGGCTCTCCCTCCTGTCTCCAAGGCCATTCCCTCAGACCATTATTCAAAGTTTCCCTTGCTCTAGGACAGGGGTCTTCAAACTTGGCAAGTTTTAAAACTTGTGGACTTCAACTCCCAGAATTCTCTAGCCAGCATAGCTGGGTTAGGGGGAGAACAAAAGCTACCTTCCAACCATGACTGGGGAGGCTTCTGATTTAATGACCAGGAATGTACCGCAAAGTGTCTCCTGCCTGCATGTTACTCACTGTGTTTATTTTTCTTTGTTATTTTAATGTTTGTGCTTTTTTTTTTTAAAAAAAAAAGAAAACCACTTCAAGCTTAACTCCAGCCCTACATTACAACCTACACACGTGGCCAGAGGAGGGAGGACCACAAACAAGATTTGAGGAGGGGGTGGGCATTGGTTGGCTATCCTCTTATTAAAGGAAACTTCCACCCCTCCAAAATAAACCACAACTGTCCTTTTAATGGCTTGAACTAAACTGGAGTCAGTCAGAAGTCTGAGGTCCATTTTTTCCCCCTCCCACAGGGACTCAAAGAACCAAATGATCAAAGCGAAGGGCCACAGATCAGGGCGCTTCGCAGCTGGAGTTGGTCCTCCTACAGAGGCTACAGGATGGCAGTTTCATGGAGAATTTTCTCTTCCGAGATATTCATAACATTGTAGGGTTGAAAGGCCCAAAGAAATAGATCAAGTGCCTTAAGAAGAGAAGCCACCGACTGTCAAACTAATCTCAGCAGTTCAACAGGAATCCACCTGTCTGCAATTTAAACCTGCGATTCTTTCTCCTCTGGTTTGGGGTGATAACACATCAGGTTATCTTTTACATGAACATCCCTGCAGGTATTTACAGAGTGTCTTCCCCTTCAAAGCCAAGCAAATAAATGTAATAAAGAAGATCCACGTCTTTGAAGTGAATTCATGCAGTCGTGAAACCAAACCCAGCTTCCCCCGTTGACGTGTCTTGTTGGAGGTCAGCTGAGAAGGTTGCAGATGGTGATCATGTGATCCCAAGGACGATGCATGCCGTAAACATTGCCTGAATTTTGATCACGTGACCACAAAGATGCTGCAACGGTCATAAGCGTGAGGACCAGTTAGGTGCAAATCACTATTTTTCTATGCCATTGTTTTACTGCACGGACACGAAATGAATGGTTTGTAAGTGGAGGACTAGCTGTAACTATTAACTACTATTTTAAGTCCTGCTTTAGTTTAGTCCCACTAAAATTACCAAAGTGCCAATCTAGTTCAGATCTAGCCCATAAATTAAAAAACAACAACTATTACCAGCCCTCTCCAAATATACCTTAGTTTCCGATTTCATCTTCGTTTTCTTCCCTCCATCCCGAGAGTTTTCAATTTCCTTGTTTTTCCTCTTTTTCTTGACCTGCTGTACTTGACTGCCCTCAAATCCGTCCTGGTCATCTCGTTCTACTTTGTGTTTCTTTGCTTTCTTTCTCTTTCCCTTCCCTCCTGGTGCTCCCACTTTCGATAAAGTGTCTTGGCCATCTCCAGTTCGTCTTTTTGCCTTCTTCTTTGCAGCTTTATTAGCCTTGCCGATCCCGGCATCTTTCTCAGATCTGCATTTTAGACTATATTCACTCATCATATTGCAGTGGTTTTCCTGGATCGTGGCTAAGCAGGAAAGAGAAGCAGGACTTATTTTATTCAGCTTCTTCTTGTTCTTTTTCTTCTTCTGGATGGCTTCACTGTCTTCTTCTGATCTACGGGCCAAATCATTCCATTGTTGCATAGGTCCATCCCTACTTTGGGCGTCTTCGTACTTGCAGCTGGCAATGTCTTTTTTGGAAATGTTCTCGAGGTATTTTTTGTAGTACTCAAAGTATTTCTTCTCGACTTCTTCACTCACGGCTTTCTGCTCAAGGGTCCTACTCTTTTTCTGCATTTCTTGGCAACTGGGTTTCAGTTCTGCAGAGATCTGCTTCACAGCCTCTTCTTCACTGTCACCATTGTGTAAAAGCTCAAGGCAAGCGGGTTTGTCTTTTCGTTTTTCCTTTTTCTTCTTTTTCCTTTTCCTCGCCGATTCTTCATCTTGCCTGCCAACTTCAAGAACGGTCTTGTCACCTTTCTTACTCACGTGAAAATCAGTACCAAGCTGCCCTTCATTCAAACCGTCGGAGTTTTGGATTTGTATACAAAAAAGCTTTCGGTCTTTCTTTTTTTTGAACGCCTTATTTCTTTTCTTGGTGTCTCGTAATTCTAAATCTGAGCTGCTTTCTATAACCACGGGAGAGCTCGCCCTCGCTTCCTTCTTTGATTCAGAGTCACTCTGTTTCTTCTCTGGATCTGGCAGATCTGAATTCGTTTCTTTTACCAAACATTTTAATTTTGGGGGCTTGGCTTTTTTGCCTAAACCTGAACAGCGTCTTTTAGGGCTTTCAATTATAATAACCTGGCCATAGTTAGGATCTTCAGCTTTGTTCCTTTTCCTTGTTGTTTGCTCAGAATTCTTCATATTTCGGGGAACTTCTCTGGAAATGGGCATAAAAAATTCACAAAAGAAAGAGGTTTTAGATTACAGCATTATTACAAATGGTGAACAGACCTCAACTTAGTAAGTAGAATACATTTATCACAACACATATGCAAAGGCAATTATTTGTAACTGAATACTAAACAAGGCCAATTTCTTTTCAAGCTACAGGAGGTCCTCGACTTATGACCACAATGGAGCCCAAAATTTCTATTGCTAATCAAGACAGTTGAGAAGGGAGTTGTGTCCACTTTAATGACCTTTTTTTTGCCAGCTAAGCAAATTACTGCAGTCGTTGAGCAAATCTGGCTTCCCACATTGGCTTTGAAGGTGGCTAGGTGATCGCATGGCCCTGGGACACTGCAACTGTCATAAATACATGCCAGTTGCCAACAATATACCTAATATTCCTTCCTCTTCCTATTCTCCTCACAAGAACAACCCTGTGAGGTGGGTTGGGCTGAGACAGAGGGACTGGCCCAAAGTCATCCAGCTGGCTTCCATGCCTAAGGCAGCACTAGAACTCACCATCTCCTACTGGTTAGTACCCAGATGGCTTTTATGCCTAGGAGGAACTAGAACTCACCTGGTGATTGGCCCAAAGTCATCTAACTGGCTTCCATGCCTAAGGCAGCACTACAATTCACCATCTCCGGGTTATTGGCCCATAGTCATCCAGCTGGTTTTCATGCCCAAGGTGGCACTAGAACTCACCATCTCTTAGTGATTGGCCCATAGTCACCTAGCTGGCTTTTATATCTAAAGCAGAATTACAGTTCACCACCTCCTGGTTATTGGCCTATAGTCACCCAGCTGGCTTTCATGCTCAAGGTGGCACTAGAACTCAACATCTCCTGGTGATTGCCCCGAAGTCACCCAGCCAGCTTCCACATCTAAGGTGGAACTAGAACTCACTATCTCCTGGTTATTGGCCCAAAATCACCCAGCTGGCTTTCATGCCCAAGGTGGCACTAGAATTCACCATCTCCTGGTGATTGCCCCAAAATCACCTAGCCAGCTTTCACATCTAAGGTGGAACTAGAACTCACTATCTCCTGGTTATTGGTCCATAGTCACCAGCCAGCTTTCACATCTAAGGCAGCACTACAATTCACCATCTCCTGGTTATTGGCCCATAGTCACCCAGCTGACTTTCATGGCCAAGGTGGCACTAGAATTCACCATCTCCTGGTGATTGCTCCAAAGTCACCCAGCCAGCTTCCACATCCAAGATGGGACTAGAACTCACTGTCTCCCGGTTTCCAGCCCGCCCCAAAAAACACTGTTTTACACAAGCGTTGCAAAAATACACCCATTGCAAAGATTGCATTCGTGGAAAGGGCTGCACAGCTGTCCCCGCAATTGCACCGGTGGCTGCATCGGTTTCCAGTCCAAAGGCGCTCTGCACAAGCCCCGAGGCACTCCCACCACCACCAATGATCCCCTTGCCAGACCTCCCCCCCAAAAAGCCCTGCCCCCATTCCTGCCAAAACCCGGAGTGAAATACCTGGGGAGCCTTTCCCCAACCTGGCTCCCACGGCGCCCACCCAAGGGAGAACCCACCCACCCCCTCCCTGCTCACCTCTCTCGCCCCTCGCCACGCGGGACATCCGGCACTTCCTCTCCCGCTGGCGGGACGGGGTGGGGGAGAGAGAGAGAGAGGGGGGTACAGCAGCGCTTCCCGGCTCGACCCGGAAGTGAAAAAGCGGCGGGAGCACGGTCGCCTCAGAGACGCGGCTTGCCGTCGCCTAGCAACGGTTCCCTGGCTCGCGCCCTTCCATGGCTGCCCTCGCCGCCGCCGCCGCCGCCGCCGCTGAGGAGGCTCCGCTGCGGAGCCTCTGGGAGGAAATTTGCGCAGGTGGGGAGAGGCGGAGATGGAAGTCATTAACTGGGGGGCCTTCTGGGAGGGGGGTTCCCGGGTTGGGGGGGGAGACAGGTTGCCCCCCCCGTGTGTGTGTGTATGTATGTATGTGTGTATGGAGAAAGTATCCCCAAATCTTTAATGGGGGATTCTTTTGACTCAGGGATGCTGGCTGCAGGGTTGTGGGTGGCCAACAGGTGGCGGCAGAGAGACCCTGGAAAGTTCGCAGGGCTTTGCTGAGCGTGCAAAGCTTTGAAGAACCCAGTTTGCAGTTTGCACCGCCAAAGCGTGTTTGTGTGTATGTGCAAACAGGCGTGTTTCTTCTTGGGGAGGACAAGCATAACTGGGGAGCGAAATAGAGGTCCACGCACACTTAGCTTTCATTGGAAAGACCCCCGAAGGGAATGAGACAGCCTTGGTTACTTTCAGCTTTGGTTTTCACAGATGAATAGAATTGGAAGGGACCTTGTAGGTCATCTAGTCCAACCCGCCCTCTCTCCAAGCAGGAGACCTTACCTACACCCTTTCTGACAGATGGCAGTCCAGTGTCTTCTTGAAAGCTTCCCGGGATGAAGCTTCCACAACTTCTGGTTTCTGTTTAGTGTGGTGTTTCTCAAACTTGGCCACTGGAAGGCATGTGGGACTTCCAAGTCCACAGGTCTTCCAGTTAACCAAGTTTGAAAAATATTGCATTAGTGTGTGTGGATGCCCGTGCCAAGAATATACACCAGACCAGATTAGATTTGATTAGTGCCTTGGAGTCAGTCTTGAGTTACCAGAAATAGCATGTATTTTAGCCTTAATTGAATAATAGCACTTAGCAATAGCAGTACCGCTTCACAGTGCTTTGCAGCCCTCTCTAAGCAGTTTACAGACTCAGCCTATTGTCCCCCAACAATCTGGGTCCTCATTTTACTCACCGCGGAAGGATGGAAGGATGAGTCAACCTTGAGCCTGGTGAGAATCGAACTGCCAAATTGCAGGCAGGCAGCGGAAGTAGCCTGCAGTACTGCATTCTAACCACTGTGCCACTGTGGCTCTTAATAATCAGTTCTGTATTCCTTGGTTTTCCTTTTAACATAGTAACTTACCATTTTCTTTAAAAGGGCAACCAGGAAAAAAAATATTTTCCCTAGCTTATCTCTAATCTATAAATAAATCTTCAAAGCCAGGGCATTGCAATTTAGCCAGAAAAATCCTTTAAAGAGCTTCCAGAAACGGCAACAAATTAAAAACCTTGATCTTTAATCCTTCAATAGGGTCCCACAAGTTAATTTCTTTGCCTTTTCTCTTTGTCCCTTTCATTTTCTCTTTTGTTTTCTTGAAAACAAAAGAATTTGAAGCCCAACAGCCTGTTCATCCGGATCATTTGGAAAAGAAAGAGATACCTCCACCTGCCTTACAGGTAAAAAGAAAAATCCAGATAGTGGCTCTCTTCAATGTCTTAAAATATCTGGAACTCTTTTATGCTCTTTAAAAAAAACCCAAGAAGATAAATATTCCATACAACATTGCCAAAAGATTGTTATTATAGATAGACAGCCCTTGTGCATAGAACCTTGTGAAAGATTACGGTGTTTGAGGTATTTCAGTTTTCAAGGGGGAAAAAAGAGGCTGTTGTACAAGTGAGATGTGGTCATGGCTGGGGAATTCTGGGAATTGAAGTCCACAAGTCTTAAAAGTAGGCAAGAATGTATACCGCTGCCTTGAAATGTCTGTTAAAGAGGCCAGGCGCATGGTAGCGTGTAATCCAAATTGGGAATCCTGGCTTGTGATGTGTTTCCAAACCCAAATTGCCTGTCGGGGTTTGTGCTGAGCTTCTGAGCCATTCAACTTAGTCTTGTCAACCCCACCCCGTGATTTTTCTCCAGCTTTGCCGGGAGATGCCAGAAGCTGGATTTAGATATTTTTGCATGCCTGTCTGCCACTAAGGGCCAGCCCTTCCCCATGTAGCAAATCTCATTTTGCAGTTTGCACATTATGTCTTAATATGAACTGACAGGCTCAATTCACTGCAGCCAGCTTAGTCCTTACAAATCAGCCTTCTTGAGCTACACTCAGCTCTGATTTTCTATGTATCCTTACGTATTTCAGATTCTAGTCTTAATCAGAAAAACTGTAAGCCCCTCCCCAAAAAAATTCTGTATTCCCCTTTTCCCCCACATTATCTACATTTTTTTTTAAAAAAAAAAAACCAGAATCCTTATTATTAAGAACTCTTTTTTCCCTAATGATCATTTAATTATTGTTTTCCTCTCATAATGAAGCTTATATGTGACTCTTTAAACATATGCTCTACACAATTCCTGACCTTGGAAATTTGGCCAATGCTTGGATTAAACCAAGAAACCTAAGCGCTCAGTTCAGGAGGAGACATTTCTAACCCTTTAGATCAACTTCCCCAAGGCCCACTCCAGATGTACAGTTTCATCCCCCAGAATTTCCCAAGGTGGCTGGAGATTCGTGGGAGTTTAAACACACCATACATTTTGTGGAGGGTATCCAGACGGAGAAATCATCATTTAAAGAATTACTGTGGGGTCCTTGGTGCTCTCTGAGCTTGGTTGTTTTCTTGCAGACATTTCATGGCCCAAACTAGATAACACCATCAATTCTGGAAGGGAGTGAGGGAGGAGGAAGAGGAAGAGGAGGAGGAGGAGGAAGACAACAACTGTGGGGTTCTTGGAGAACTGTGGGGTCCTTGGTGCTCTCTGAGCTTGGTTGTTTTCTTGCAGACGTTTCATAACCCAACTAGATAACATCATCAGTGCTAGAAGGTAGAATAGAATAGAATTCTTTTATTGGCCGAGTATGATTGGACACACAAGAAATTTGTCTTGGTGCAAATGCTCTCAGCATACATAAAAGAAAAGATACATTTGTCAAGAATCATCAGGTACAACACTTAATAATAGTCATAGGGTACAATAAGCAATCAAATCATACTAGGAAACAGTCCATATAAATCGTAAGGATACAAGCGACAAAGTTACAGTCATGCAGTGCTAGAAGGTAGTGGGGTTTCGTCTCTGTACATATACAAGTGGCTTACCCTGTCAGAGTTGGTGGGAGTTTTCTTGGTGGTTCCTTGATTGGGGTGTTGTTTACTGCTATATTGTTGGTCTAGCGTTAATCTTGGTATTAACCTCTGCTTATTTGCGTGTTGGTTGCTGGTGAGGAGGTTGCTTTGCTAAAGTAAGTAAACTAATCAAGGTTAAAGTAATAAGCAACAACCTAATTAAGGAACTAACAAGAAGAAAACAACTCCCCCACTAATACTGATAGGGAAGCCACTGTACATAAATAGAGAGCAAACCCCGCTACACTCACTAGCACTGATGATGTCACCTAGCTGAGTCAAGAAACATCTGCAAGAAAGCCACCAAGCTCGAAGAGCATCAGGACTCCATAGTCGCCGGTCCTCCCCCCCTTCCTCCTCCAGAGTAGGTTCAGAATCAACGTTCCCTTTGTTTTGTTCTTCCTGGTGTTTATTTACATTGAAGACAGGCATTTATCTCCTTGTTTTTGCTATTCGGCAGGTTCCCGCCGCTGCCGGGCCGCTGCCAGAGCTGCGCGGGGGTGAGAGCAAGCCTGTGATTACCGAGGAAGTGCTCCCCTCGAAGACCCTGTCTCTTCTTTCCGCACTGATAGCTCCTGAGCTCCCTGACTTAAAAACATGTACGCCATCCGTCATCGTGCAAGCTTATTTTCCTTTTTTTGAGGGATCCCCTTTTCTGAAAAGGAAGTGAGGGAAATGAAGGGACACCCAGTCTTAACCTCAATTTCTGCCCGTTTCCTAGCTGCAGCCTGTGGCATCGGGGTTCGTTTGCCCACGTTCAGCCATTTTCACTGCAAGTTTTCAAACAGATACAGAAAGGAAAATGGCTCCATATTTTATATTTTATACCTTGGGGCGATCACCGAGATCCCACTTTTGCGACCTTCTGACAAGCAAAGGCAATGGGGGTAGCCAGATTCACTTAACAACCGGGTTTCTAACTTAACAACCGCACTGATTCACTTAACAACTGTGGAATGAAAGGCCGTGAAATGGGGCAAAACTCGCTTAACAACTGCCTCACTTAAGGAACAGAAAGGTTGGGCTCAACTGAGATTGTACATCAAGAACTTATCTGTAACGTTAAAAACTATCTGTATTTATTTATTAGATTTTAATACCACCTTTCTAAGTTTTATAAATAACTCAAGGCAGCAAAGGTACATAATGCTTCCTATTTTCCCTGCACCTTGTGAGGTGGGTGATTGTCGAAAGCCCTAGCTGGGTGGAAGATGGAAGGAGGGAATAGAAAAAAATGTAATTATTTGTTCACTTATTTAACAAATCTATAAAGTCCCCCAACTTGCACCTAGGTGACTGTGGATGGCTTGTAACAGACAAGAGGAGAAAGTTAAAAGAATTAAATGTAATGACTAGGGAGGGAGGAAATGGGACTGTGAACCACAGAGCTGATTATTTATATGATATGTAAATGGAACAGACTTAATATTTACATGGTTGTAAAAACAAACGTTGATCTGTCCAGGTCCGCCCAGGGAATTCTTGGAATGCTACATTTTCCCAGTGCTTCTTCCCGGTATGGTAGAACTCTTGCACGAAGCCAAGAAACAAAGATGTTTTGAGGTAAGTCCAAAATCGTTCTCAGAAGGATATGTGACATTCCAGAATTGCAAATGATGGTTTTTATAGGAGGTGGACTAGAAGGCCTTCATGGTCCCCTTCCAACATTCTGTTCTATTATGACCAGGCAGAACCTGAGGGAGGGGTCAAATCAGAGGTGGTGAATTCAGCAGGTCCTGATCAGTTCTGGAGAACCGGTAGTAGAAATTTTGAGTCGTTCAGAGAACCAGCAAATCCCACCTCTGACTGGAGATTTTACAGTATCCTTCCCCTGCCACACCCACCAAGCCACGCCCACAGAACCGGTAGTCAAAAAATTTGAATCCCACCACTGGGTGAAATGCATCATCAGTTCGGAGTCTCTTCACACCCACAAGAGTTCTAAGCCCAGCCCAATTTGAATTCCATTGACCTTTATCTACCGCCAATTTGCTTTGACTGTTAGTAGTTCAGATTCTTGTAGAGAGCAGAGCTAGCATGCCGTAAACCTGCATTCGTTTGAACAATCCTGGTTCCTGGTTTCTTGGTCAGAACATTAACCTTATTAAACCTTCATTTCCATTTTTTTAAACTTGTTTGTTGTTTTTTTGGACCGCCTTACAAGAGTTTGGCTAGTGGCCGAAGTTACAATGGCACTGAAAAAAGGTGACTTACGTCCGTTTTTCACACTTAACAACAGTTGCAGCATCTCCAGGGTCACTGAGATCAAAACTGACAACTGACTCATAGTTATGATGGTTGAAGTGTCCTGAAGTCACATGATCATCTTTTGCGACCACCTGACCAGCCATGTCAACGGGGAAGCCAGATTCACTTAACAACCGCGTTACTAACTTTAACCTCTGCAGCGATTCACTTAACGACTTATAGCCAGAAAGATGGTTAACATGGGGAAAAAACTCACTTAACAACCACCTCACTTAGCCACAGAAACTTGCTGTTGTGATCATAACTCGAGGACTGCATGTATTGTATTCAACACAACACAGATCTTTTTTTTTTTATTAACCTTTATTGAAATTTGAAACATTAAAATACAAGTACATTTAAAAATAACTTTTTACAAAACTCCATCTTCTTTGACAGTACTAAAATATCTTGGTTATATACATACATTTCCATACATTTCTAGTTATTCATATACATATCTATATCTTCTTCTAATCTGTACATTTCTTATTCGTATTGTCCATCCATTGATACCAATTTTACCAAACTCTGTAATATTCCAGAGTCTTCCTTGTCCTTTAACTCTAAAGTGAGTTTATCCATTTCTGCGGAATCTAAGATCTTTTGGATTACTAAACAATCTGTCGGTATAGTGACCCTTTTCCAGGATTGTGTGAGTGCAATTCTCGCTGCTGTGGCTATGTGTAAAATCAAATAGTTTATCTTTTTAGGGTACTTTCCCTTAATAACGAATCTTTCTATGTGGCCAATAAACTAGGCAAATCCAAGAGTCTGCAAGATTAAGTTGGGTCGGCGTGTGACAGCCTTCTCCATCCCCTTCTGAGGAGGGACTTGACTTGCAGACTCCCATCATCCTCAGCCGGCAGAAGGCTGGCCGCAGATGATGGGATTTGAAGTCCTGCTCAGCCAGAAGGCAGCTCTCAAGTGTAAGAGAACAGCAGGTCTGCCAGTTTCAAGACATTTCGGGGTAAAAGTATGGCTTGCAGAGAAACAAAAGCAAATGAGCGTGGTGTGTTTGTGTGAGTGAGATTCAGGGGTGGGATTTTACCAGTTCGCACCTATTTGCTAGAACTGGTTGTTAACATTCTAAGCAGTTGGGAGAACCGGTTGCTAGAAGAAATTACTGGCCTAATCCTGTAACGAAGGCAGGAAGGAAACATTCTGGGGTTGCTTACAGAAACTGCCTCTCCATTAACCCTTATTACATTCTTGGCAGGACTAGACTTCCTGTCTCAGGAACATCTCTGGAGTTTTTTTTCCCCTCCTTTGCTGATACTTTGCTTGGGTGGAGGGACCATTCAAAGTTACACTGGCACTAAAAAAAGTGACTTATGACCATTTTTCACACTTACGACTATTGCAGTATCCCCACAGTCATGAGAGGCCAGGTGAGGAGATGCGTGCCTCGATGTGAGTGATGTTGACTTGTCCACGCCCAGCCCACCAAGCCACACCCACCACCTTAGCCACGCCCACAGAACCGTTTGTTAAAAATTTGAATCCCGCCCCTGGCGAGGGTTATGTGTTTTACTAGAAGTCCTGAACTGTGCAAAAGAGCATCTGTGGCGATGGGCGTATCTGTAGAATAAAGCAACCAGGGTGGCAGAAAATGATCTGATGCCCTGCATTGTGTTCCCGAGTGTAACCCAAACACCCGTCAAGAATGGGAGATTATTCTCCTTGTGGAAAATAGCGTGCAGCCCATCTGCCGGTGAACAATGCACATTGTTATGGAGGTTTCCTGTGCATATCCGGGTGTGCATAACCCAGCCCAGCTGTGCACAGAACTGGCCTCCTTGCTTTCTTTAAAGACAGCCAGGCCGAGCCTGAAATATAAATATGGCAAGGCTGTTAATGCATTTGGTGGCTGTGCCAGGACCTCCTCATTCCAGGAGAGCCATCCGGGTTGATCAATTATTGAATTTATATTGGAAAGATGATGGGCTAATCTCCCCAAGGGAGTCTGGAGGCATAACTGTCTGTCTAGATGAGAGTTCTCCCTCCCTCCCTCTCTCTTCCCTCTTTCTCTCTTTCCCTCTCTTTCTCCTTCCCTCTCTCTCTCCTTCCCTCTCTCTCTTCCCCTCCCTCACTCCCTCTTCCTCTCCTCCTCCTCTTTCTCCCTCTCCTGTCATCTTCTCCTCTCTCTCTCTCTCTTTCCATCCCTCTCCCTCCTTCTCTTTATCTTTCCCTCTCCTCTCTCTCTTCCTTCTCTCTCTCCCCTTCTTTCTTCTTCCTCTCTCCCCCCTTCTGTCTCTCCTTCCCTCCCTCTCTGTATCTGTCTCTCTCTCTCTCTCTCTTCCTTCCCTCTGTCCCCTCCTCCCTCCCTCTCTCTCTCTGCCCCCTCTTCCTCTCTCTCTTCCTCTCTCCCTCCCTCTCCTTCTCTTGATCATTCTATGATGGGGATGCTGTGAAGGTCATAAGCGCGAGGACCAGTCATAACTCATTTTTTTCAGGGCCGTCGTAACGTCGAACGGTCAAATGGTTATAAGTCGGGCACCCCATGTATTCATTCTCCGTGGGACACAAGGACATATTCGTACAGTTGCCATTATTATGTGCCTCCAACTGATGCAATCACCGCCCATAAATACCATCATTTGCATGAATATTTATAGCCCACCTTCATTATTTTTATAAGCAACTCAAGGTGACAAAGACACACACCCCATGCTCCTTCCTGCTCCTATTTTCCCCACCACAGCAGTCCTGTGAGGTGGGATGGGCCGAGAGAGAGGGAGGGAGGGAGAGAGAGAGAGAGAGGCTGTGGCGTAGTCATATACCCTCCCTTGCTGCCCCTTGGAAGCCCACCATTTATTTAATCTGTCGGAACGTGGCCTCCGTTGCAATGTCCACTTGCCCTTTGGAGAGAAAGTAGAATAAAAATAAAACCTCCTATCGTTTCTCATCATTGTTCTCCTGAACTTGGTGTCTCTTCTGTTCTTCCAGAGGAAACAGACAAGATTTATCGCCCTTGATTTCCTGACAGAATGGTTATACAAGTAAGTTTCTTGCTCAGGGTTAAGTATTTGAAGATCATTCCATTACGTTTTTCCTCCCCCTTCTAAGCAGAGACCAATTCTGATTGTCCTCGACTCACAACAGTGACCGTTCGAAGTTACAGCGGCACTGAAGAAGTGACTTATGACCATTTTTCACACTTACAACCATTGCAGCATCCCCGTGGTCATTGAGATCAAAATTCAGGCGTTTGACAACTGACTCGTATTTATGACAGTTGCAGTGTCCCAGGGTCACATGTTCCCCTTATGTGACCTTCTGACAAGCAGAGTCAAACGGGGAAGCCAGATTTGCTTAACAACCTTGTTGTCAGGGTTCCAAGTAAGAGACCCATATCAAGCCAAACTCCGAGGAAGGTAGATTCCTCAAAGAAAAGCTTTATTGGAAAGACCACGTTGGCACAGATCTGGTGAAAACCGACTCTGAAGTCTCCCGCGGTTTTCACCTCATTCAAAGTAAAAGTTCGGTCACTTTCTCAAAACAATCAGTCACAGGGTCCAATCACAGTGCAGATTGGCAACTGGATGACATCACTCCGCATTCCTCCAACCAGGCAGCGAGAATGTCCTTGGTTCCCAAGAGAAAATATTTTGTTTTGGCTAAGAATCCCCTCTATCTCAAATCTCTCCCACTGTCAGGGGTCCGGCAGTTACCCCCATTTGAATCATGAGTCTCTAGCCTCCAAAATTTGAAAAAGATTTATTAGGAGAAGACATGCTGGCACTGCCTGAGTGCAGCCGACTCTGAGGCACATCATTCATTGTCACCCTTGACCCTGGTTTTCCCCCACCCCACCTGTGGTGTATCGTAATTCCTATTCTCCAATGGGACACCTCCATAGCCAAGAGTCATCTATCAGGCTCTCCCGTTAGAATTTTGCACAGCAGAAACTACAGTCACCTAGTTACTATTTTTGAAAACATTTATGGAATGCAGTTTCGGTTTCCAAGCTGCTGCACTGCTCCCCCCTCCCTTTCTGTTGGCAACTCTAAAAAGACCATACAAATATTTTATGAGTTTGACAGCCTCCCTATCGGTCAGGTCAGCTTCAGGGTTGACCCTTGTCACTAACTTAAGAACTGCATTGATTCACTTAACTGTGGCAAGGAAGGTCGTAAAACGGGGCCAAAGCTCACTTAATGAATGTCTCACTTAGCAATGGAAATTTGGGGCTCCATTGTGGCCGTAATTCGAGGACTGCCTGCACACTTAGTCATCACTCTCAGTTTTATACGTGTCTGCTTTTCCCCACGATGCTGATCCTTCCAGCCACAATGCGAAGAGACGAGATGAACCATTCGTGGAATTTTTCGAGATCCCTTTCGTGAAGGATTGGCTAAAGGATCAGTAAGTATTCCTCGTGGTTTACACCATTTCCATCTTTCGCCGTGCTTGCTTTTCTGTGGAAGGATGAAACGCAATCCCCGTGTCCCTTTTCGGTTTCCATTTCTTCTTCCCTCAACACAATCGCAACCCTCTGATACACAGGTTAATACGGCCATCGCTTCCTTGCAAAGAATGTATTTTCCTAGATGTATTTGCACAGGGGAAGGGAGAGTGCAAATAACCGCATTTTCACTACATTTTTCCGAAGTGGTTTGCCATTGCCTCCTCCTTAGGGCTGAGTGAGAGAGACTGGCCTGGAGTTTTTGTGTCTTGGGTAAGGATAGACTGAATTGACTCACATACTGCTGTTTGTTTAACAGTTAGATTCATTAATTTGTTTAACAATTAAATTCATTAATTTGTTTGTTTAACAATTAAATTCATTAATGCAGGCAGCTTTTCATGTCCTACTCTCATTCATTAATGAATTTAATTCAAGTAAGTGATTCTGGCTGGCTTATCATTCTAAGAAGTTTCCCCTGGAGAACAAATGTCATAGGATAATGGAATCCCTGCCACTCAGGAACACAAGTTTCTCCAGGCCCAGAAACTAGGAGCCAATGAATTCTAGTCCCACGTTAAGCATGAAAGCCAACTGGATGGCTTTGGGCCAATTACCAGGAGGCTGTGAGTTCTAGTCACTCCCTCTCAGGGGAAAATAGGTAGCGCAAGGAGTATCACATATGTTCACACTGCCTTGAATTACCTAGTTTACTTTTTAATTGTCATTGCACCTCGTACAACAAAATTAAATGCCATCTTCAGTGTACATTATAACTATAAAAATAAAACACAAACACACATCCTTCGCATTCTATGCAATTGAATTGAAAACCCCTGATATTGCATTAATGTTGCATTATACCATAGAATTCAACAGAGCTACTGCCCTGGGATAGAAGTTGTTTTTCAGCCTATTTGCCCTTATTTTTATTATCCTGTACCGTCTGCCAGATGGTAATAGTTCAAAAAAAAAGGCTGCCCAGGATGAGATGGCTCTTTGAGGATGTTTTGAACTTTCTTAAGGCAGCGGGAGCTGTAAAGCTCTTCCAAAGAGGGGAGAGGGCAACCCATGATCCTCTGGGCAATAAGATAATAGAGGCATGATTAAAAACCCAATCCATTAACAAATACAGTTTCTTTGGGATAAGAACCTCAAGGCCCTGTTTTACACTGATGCTTTCTCCCCTCCACACACACACACAGACACATGTGGGTTTTCATGCTTGATGCTCCTAAGAGCGCCGATTGTGTTTCCCTATCCTGACTCCATCCTGATGGGGATGATGATTGCAGTTGCCTTGGCCCCTTTGCGCTTCGTGGATGGTTATGAGACGTCCAGGATGCTGCCGAGAAGGAAGACAGGAGGGAGGATATAATAAGAACACTGTGCCATATTCAGCTGGCCTGGCCTCGCATTCAAATTCGTCCGGGGCCCATATTGCCAGGTCATGAAAAGGAAATCATGGCTTCCTGTGTCATTTACCCACAGCCAGTTGGTTCCCAGGGGCATCTGACTCAGGTGACAATGGCATTGTCAAGATTTTGAGAACCTCATCATGCGAGCAGCTTTTCATGTCCTACTCTCATTCTTTGTATCCTCCAAGGAATTTCTCTCCCGGCTTCCACCACCCCCTCCGTCAACACGGCTGCTATTTACTTTGTTTCACTAACACGGGAAGGGGGTGGGCGGTATGTCAAGTGTTCACCCAGGCGGCGTTCCCATCCCACCCCCCTTCTTTTCATATTCTAATGCCCCCCAAGTCTGCTAGTCTGGGTCGCCTTTACAGCTCCCTTCCCTGCTAGTTTTCAATTGACCCTCAGGTCTCATTTTGCATGGGCGAGTGGCTTTGCATTCCCTTTCTCCTGCCATTCACTTGGTCTGATGAATGATATGAGACAATGGCAGCCTTCCAGTATTTGAGGGGCTGCCCAGAAGAGGAGGAGGAAGAAGAAAGAAGAGGAAGAGGAAGAAGAAGAAGAAGAAGAAGAAGAAGGGGGAAGGAAGGAAGAGGAAGGGAAGGAGGAAGAAGAGAAAAAGGAAGGGAAGGGGGAGGAAGAGGAGGAGGAGGAGAAGAAGAAGAGGAAGAAGAAGAAGGGAGGAGGAGAAGAAGAAGAAGAGGAAGAAGAAGAAAAAGAAGAAGAAGAAGAAGAAGAAGAAGAAGAAGAAGGGGGCACCCTTCATGGAAGGCTTTCAAGAAGAGTCTGGATAGCCATTTATCAGAAATGGTGTAGGGTTTCCTGCTTGGGCAGGGAGTTGGACTAGAAGACCTCCAAGGTCCCTTCCAACTCTGTTATTGTTTCTGAATATCTGTCTATCTGTCCTTATACCAGCTGGTACCCTAATAATTCCTTTTCAAGCCCCTGATACTGGGCCGGTTTCTAGGGCATAATACTAAGGATGGTTACCGATTCCTCTCTCTTTATTTAAAGAAGTCTTGATCTGTAAACCAAACAGAAAGCCAAGGTGTGCATAACATCTAAAATTGTATTTATTTGCACGGTTGAATGATACCCTTGTCTTCCTTCTCCAAGGAAACTCTCCAGTGGGTTAACAAGGTTTAAAACAAGCAGACAGTAAGAAATAAAATTAAAATGCAGCTTGAAATTAACGATGGAATAAAGATGAACAGCCCAACAGTTGAAAGCTGACAGAATAACTTGGAATGACCTTTTATTGCATTCAGACAGTGGATTAAAGGCCAATGGATTGAAAACTGAAGAAGTGAAAAAGGGAGAGAAGATAATTTATGCTTGGGTTTTAAGCCGTGTCCACACTGGATCGTAGGCATTTAACAAGTACAGAAAGTTCATTGGGCTTATACTAGCCTTTCTCAGCCAAGACAACTTCTAAAATGTATGGACTTCAATCCCCAGAATCCCCCAGCCAGCCATGGACCTGGCATAGGCCAATATTGATGTTTGATAGTATTAGAGGTATCGTCGCAGAATGTAAGCTGTTCCAAGTAAAGCTGCCTTGTGCAATTGACTGATGGGGATTGCGTCAATGCCGATGATCTGGTGCTTCAGATGTTTGGGGATTGCACCCAAGGCGCCTGTTGCTATTGGCACAAACCTTTGCTTTCTTTTGCCACAGCCATTCCATTTCTACTTACAAGTCTTTGTATTTTATTATCCTTTCCAGTTCTTTCTCTATTATTATTGTTGTTGTTGTTATTGTTATTTTTTAAAAGAGGCTTTCTGTTCCTTTTTGGTTGCTTTGTTGGCAAAACCCTCTGCTGTTTCCCCTTTCCGACAGAACCGAAAAGCCGCCGCGGCTCCTTTCCCATCTGGGCCACTCGAGTTTGCACGCTATTTTCCAGGTCTTCTGCTGCTCCTGCTGTTCTGTCTCTGTTTTCCCTTTCTTTTAATTCAAGACACCCGTCAACAAAGCTGTCAAGCAGCTTTGTCCCTAAATTCCGAGCAGACTCTTCTTTGGCTAAGAGCTCGGAAACAACCCCCCAAAAAAATCCCAGACCCAAAAAAATAAAAATTAAAAAAATGAACAAATCCCAACCCAGTGTCTCCACATCAACCCGCCCCCCGTCCCGTCCCCCCCGCGTCCCCCGAGTGTCCCAAATCGCGGAACGTGCAAGGGAGGGTTGCTCTGCCGCCTCGAAACATCGGCACAAGAAACCCCGCAGGGCTGCAGCTTTCGGCCTGTCAACCCCGATGAACGTCAAGCTGCGCCTGGCATCTTCGATTTGCATCAACAAGCCGAGTTATCCACTGGGGGAATCCGCACGCTAGGATGGCGTGGGTTGATGGCAGATCAAGGGATCTGTAACGGGGAGATCTCGGGGCAAATGTTGCATCCGATAAGAGAGTCCTCCGCTGAGGGAGGCAAGGTCAAGAAATCCGAGACGGCATCCCTAACTGGCTCATTTTGCCAAACGTGCTTTTGCAAACCGCCTGACTTTATTTATTTATTTATTTATTTATTTATTTATTTATTTATTTATTTATTTATTTATTTTAATGTTTCTGGCGACCTTTTCCAAACAGATCTCCAAGCTCCGGCATTATTTTGATCAAGTTGCCTCAGTGAGATACCACACTGACGTCGATCGTTAATCTAGCTGCTGTCCCGTTTTCCTTCCTGACGTTAGATTTATCTGCTCCTCTGGCTGAAAACTTGGCCCCTGGAGGGCATCCAAGCGATGCCAGATCATTCTGGGAAATCCAATTGCCCACGAGACGAGCCTTTTTGTTGTATTGCGTTTCTAATTTTTTTTTTTTGCAACCAACACACCTCGCACATTCCCCGCACGCTGCTTTGTCAGCTGATTCACCTTGGGATTGTCTCCTACCCCAATTAATTTATTCCCTCTTGCCCAGTTCACTCCTGCCCCTGCTGCTATTCTATTTCCATTCCACCTAAAGTCAATTACTAATATTCCGGCGCAGAGATCTCCAAACTCGGCAACTTTAAGACTTGTGCACTTCAACTCCCATAGCTGGCTGAGGAATTCTGGGAGTTGAAGTCCACAAGTCTTAAAGTTGCCAAGGTAGGGGACCCCTGTTCCAGCGGATAAAATGGACCTGGGGTATTTTTCGTCTCCTTTGGACTAGAAATGGGTGAGGGCTCCGCCGATTGGATTTCTGGACACGAAGCCCTTCCCTGTCAGACGTGAGTGATCTACGTCCCATTCCTACTTTAGTCTTGGATCGGTTCCCCTGGAAGAGCCTCGTGATTTGAAAAACGAAGCCCGGCGCAGGCATGGATGGAATTCGCACTGCAATGTTAGGAAGGGCAGGCTTGTATTTCTTCTGGAAAAATAATGGGATGTAAACATCACGGAGAATTGACTTTGGGCCAATGAACTAGGGGACGGTGAGTTCTAGTCCCGTCTTAAGCATGAAAACTGGCTGGGTGACTTTATGCCATTCATCAGGAGACTGTGAGTTCTAGTCCCCCCTTAGGTATGAAAGTCAACTGGGTGACTTTGGACCAATCACCAGGAGACACTGAGTTCTAGTTCCACCTTAGACATAAAAGTCAGCTGGGTGACTTTAGGCCAATCACTAGGAAATGGTGAGTTCGAGTCCTGCCTTAAGCATGAAAGCCAGCTGGGTGACTTTGATCCAATCACCAGGAGACTGGAGTTCTGGTCTCACCTCTAGTGTGAAAACCATCTGGGTGATCTTGGGCCAATCACCAGGAGACGGTGAGTTCTAGTCCCACCTTAGCCATGAAAACCAGCTGAGTCACTTTGGGCCAGTCCCTCTCTTTCAGCTCAACCCACCTCACAGGGTTGTTATTGTGTGGGAAACAGGAGGAGGAAGATGTGTTGGATACGCCTTGAGTTACTTGTAAAAATAATACGGGCAGTATATAAATAATAATAATAAAGAAAAGATGTATGATTTTGAAGTGGAAATATTTTCTCTAGTCCTAGGCCTCCTATTCCTCTGTCTCTGCTGCTCACTGAGAAAGATGCCGGCCACATCATCCAAACCTTCTGGAAAGGTTATCGGGTAAGACCCCTCTATAATAATTTTGCCAGGTGTTTCCTCCATGCAGCAGACTCAAGGGGAATCCCTGTTTAGGGTTTCAACCCCAAGTGCTATAAATGTCTACAAAGATGCAGGTGGACTACGGATTTGCATAGCAGCCATTGGTCAGTTGCGATATGGTTGTGGGAGGAAAGATGCCGAGGGTGCAAAACTCAGTTTTGGTTTCCCACCATGCTAGATGTTCAAAAGCAGATATGATCAGGGGCCAAGAACATCTTCAAGTCATGTTGTCCCTTGTCTTGTTTAGTTCACAGCAGTGTTTTTCAACCTTGGCCAACTTTAAGACTTGTGGACTTCTGGGAATTGAAGTCTACATATCTTAAAGTTAGCAGCATTGAGAAACATTGGTCCAGATGATAATTTAATTAAAACCACACATGTCACTTAAGGTCGAAGGACTCAGCAAACTGGGGGAGAAGAATAAGCAAAGAACAGGATACTTGGTATTTGAAAAGGAAGGAGAAAAAGAGAATGTAGGAGAGAAAAATGAAGGGTAATGAGTCATAATGAGAGGTATTGAAGAGCTAAGAAAACACAAAGATGTTTTATGAGAGGACAGCCTTCTTATATTTCTAACTCTTGTCCTTGAGGTGTCAATTGCCTATTCCAACTCCTCCTCTTTGAAGTCCTCCCCAAAGTCCTTTAAAATTAAATAATCTTTAAACACACACCCATGCCCAATCCCCTGACTTTTGCCAGCTAAAGGTTGCAAGATTTTAGTTGTCTTACCCACGAATCTGTGTCCCGGCATATCTTTTGAGCCTCTAAATCATGTCGGATCTGCCGGAAAAATCGGGAGACTCAAAAGCACCTTGAAGGCACTCTCAACAAAATGGCCACTGTAGCAACATGGTGGCCATAACTGTTTCCTTCTAATTGACCTCCAGTTTGGAGGCTCAAAACAGCTTGAGATATTGGGAAAGGAAATAGGCTCCCCTGAGAACAGCAGCTCCAGAGTAAGCCCGTAGAACCTGTGAGATAAAACTAGCCCAATGGAGGACTATAGGAGGGGGACCTCTGGCTGGCATGTCCCATTTGTGGATTTGCTGTCCAGCTTCTGCTGGAAACATGATAGCATGGATTAAAGGGCCTTTGCTCTAATCCTCTACTAGAGAAGTTGTATGTTTGGTTGGTTGGTGGGTGGGTGGGTGGGTTGATTGCTGTGCTCTTCGTTGTCCTGCTTTTATTCGGCACAGGAAAAGCACATGGGGTTGGAGAGCAGAAAGAGAGGGTGGTCTGAGACACATCCTCCCATTCTGGATTTAAAGGTCAACCGAAAGGATACGGCTGGAGATTTGCTACTTATACTGCTCTTGCTATTTTAAGCCACTCATAGCAGATATCCGATAGTTTCCATTATAAGAAGTAATCCTATTGGTAGCTTATTTTGTCCCGATGAGTCTCTCTTCAATTAGAGAGAGAGTGAGAGATGGATGGGTGGGTGGGTGGATAAAGGAAGATCTCAAAAGATCACTCCGCAGCCAGAAGTTAAATGGATGCATTGTTGTCTCTCTGGTTTCTTTGTACCGATCGGTTAGAAAATATCACTCCTAAATATCTGCGGAGATCCTCGGTCATCCAGGCCATGGTTGTCCCAAAAGTGTGTATTTTAAAAGGCAACTGGACTTTGGGTTTTTTTTTTCCTTGTAGATGTTTCACTTCTCATCTAAGAAGCTTATTCGGTTTTGTTCAGTTCTTCAGAGAACTGAAGAAGCTTCTTGGAAGAGAAGCAAAATGCTTTCAAGGAAAAAACGAAGCCCAGTTGCCTTTTGAAAAAGCACCTTTGGGGACTGGGTTCATGAGCTGAAGAATCTTCTTGAGTGAGAAGCGAAACCTCTTCAAGAAAAAAATGAAGTTCAGTTACCGTTTGAAAAAAGGCTTTTGGTCACTCCCAAATACATGATGATGATGATGATGATGATGATGATCATATCCATTCAGTCATGTCTGCCTCTTGGTGATTGCATGGGCCAGGCATCTAAATACAGTACTTAACATCATCAATAGAGAACTGAGTCTGGGGAATTGACATCATGTTCTCAAGAAGGCTATTTAATATTGACTCAACATGTCTATGGAGATTTCTCTATGGAAAATATCATTCCTAAATATCTGTGGAAATTCTCAGTCATCCAGGTCATGGTTGTCTCAAAGGTGCTTTTTCAGAAGGCAACTGGACTATTTATTTTTATTTATTTGATTTGTCAATCACTTACAAGATAATAGGTATAAGAATAAACATGAGTATGAGTACAGGAAATAGGTACGAATAAATGGACAGGGACAGGAGGCACGGTGGTGCACTTAATGCACGCCCCTTACAGACCTCTTAGGAATGGGGTATTCTCTCCCTTTCTCTCCTCCCTCCGTTCTTTTCTCTCCTTCCTTCCTTCCTTCCCCTTCCCTGTTCTCCTTCCTTCCCCCTTCCTTCTTTTATTTTTTATTTAATTTATTTATTTGATTTGTCAATCGCTTATAAGATAATAGTAATAAGTATAAACATGAGTAAGAATACAGGAAATAGGTTAGAATAATTGGAGACAATAGGACAGGGACAGTAGGCACAATGGTGCACTTATGCACGTCCCTTACATTTACACCCCTTTTAGGAATGGGGTGAGGCCAATAGTGGTTAGTTTGAGGTTAAAGGAGTGGGGGTTAGAGAATGTAACAACAGAGTCAGGTAATGCATTCCAGGCATTGACCACTCGGTTGCTGAAGTTGTACTTTTTGCAATCAAGTTTGGAGCGGTTAACATTGAGTTTGTATCTATTGTGTGCTTTTGTATTGTTGTGGTTGAAGCTGAAGTAGTCATTGTTTTATCCTTGAAGAAATTTCGCTTCTCATCCAAGAACCTTCATCAGTTCTGGCTGATTGGTGAGGGGGAATAGATTAGTTCTGCTATCCTTCCATCCCCTCTGCCGACCATCCAGCCAGAACTGATGAAGCTTCTTGGATGAGAAGCAAAACAACTTCAAGGAAAAAGCACCTTTGAGAATTGACTCCACGGATACCTCCAGAGTTTCTTACCCAGGCGCGTAACGTTTCCCATTCCTAGGTCCGTTGTGATCCTGAAGTCCAGGAATTACGCCAGTGGCAAAAACATTTGAGGGAGACAAAGAACATTCACAAACGTGTCGGAGAATTCTGGGCCAATCAAGAAAAGAAAGGTAATTAGGCTGAAATGGTCTGTTCTCAAGGTGTCGGTGTCCCAACTGGAAAACGTTAGGCGAATTGATAAGTTCAGATGAGCTTTTTCTCAACGGTATCTGTGAGACTCCATCGGATTACAGTCCCCGCTAGGAAATTCAACTCACGCGTGTAAGTGAAAGATTTGCAATCCCTCAAAATGAGGCTATAGAGCCCTGCACACCAGAACAACTAGACACAAGGACAGTTTTTTCCCCAAACGCCATCACTCTGCTAAACAAATAATTCCCTCAATACTGTCCAACTATTTACAAAGTCTGCACTGCTATTACTATTAACCGTGGTGGTGCAGGCTGTTAATCATCTAGCACTTAGCTCAATTGCCTGCAATTAGTGCAGGTTCGAATCCCACCAGGCTCAAGGTTGACTCAGCCTTCCATCCTCTCGGGGTAGGTAAAATGAGGACCCAAGATTGTTGGGGGCAATAAGCTGACTTTGTAAAAATGCCACTTGGGGGGCCCAAAAGCCCTACTAATAAGCAGGCATATATAATGGAATGAAGGCTATTGCCAAGCACTTTGCATGGTGCTCTATAGACTGTAAGCCGCTCTGAGTCTCTGGAGAAGGGCAGCATATAAATGTATGGTAAAATAAAAATAAAATAAAATAAAATAAACCTTCTCATTACTCCTTATCACCCATCCCCTCCCACTTGTGACTGTATGACTTTAACCTTGTCGCTTGTATCCTTACGATTTACATTGACTGTTTCCTAGTATGATTTGATTGCTTATTATATCCTATGACTATCATTAAGTGTTGGACCCGATGATTCTTGATTCTTGACGAATGTATCTTTTCTTTTATGGACACTGAGAGCATTTGCACCAAGACAAATTCCTTGTGTGTCCAATCACACTCGGCCAATAAAAGAATTCTATCTATTCTAAGATGGGGAAAATAAATAACCACCATCTAAAAGAAGTGATGTAACTAGAGAAATACAGAAATACACTCCCTTCTTCCTCTCCCTCTCAATCTCCCCATATCTGTAAAAGAATCTGTAAAATGTTCTTGCAATTTAAAAGTGCAGTCTTGAAAGAACGTATCGAAGAACAAAGGGATTAAAAAATGTTTTGGTCTTTCTTTCTACTCTTTTCTTTCTTTCTTTTTCTTTCTGTTTCTTTCTTTTTCTTTCTCTCTTTCTTTTTTCTTTCTTTCTCTTTTTTCTTTCTTTCTCTCTTTCTTTCTTTTCTCTCTCTCTCTCTCTCTCTCTTTCTTCCTTTCTTTTTTTCTTGGCATATGCGAATATGTTTTTCATCCCTTGCATAAGAAGGACATCATGACTGCACTTGATGTCCATCCCTTGTGTGTGCTAGCATTGTTCCGCAAGGACAACTGGTCCTTGTTCCTTAATCCCAAATATATTCACTCCCCGTTTATTGGAGCAACTCTCCCTGAAGTTATGGCAATGACGGAAAGGTTTCCCTGTCCCTCCACAACTTGCAAAACAAAAAAAAATCCCCACTCACATGATCAGATGAAAAGGAAAACATTTCCCTTTTGCTTGAACTCTTGTTTGTTTTAAAGAACTGTTCCTTTTTTTTTTTTAAGGCGTTTTTTTTACTCACTATGAGTTGGCAGACCCAAGATTGAACTTTGTGGGGAATTTCATAAGCCTGTCCCTTTGGGGCCCATCACATGATAACAAAATTGTTTATTCAGGGTTTTTTTTTTTCCCCCCCTCCACACTACCCAGACAATGGCACATCTGTCCTTTGCAAACAGCAGCCTTCATTCAAAATGTGCACAAAAGCTGCCATTCTCTTTCCTGAAACTTCGTAGTTCAGGGTGGAAACCTATCAATGGGCATGTGTTGTGCGTTGGAACAAGCTTCTCTCCTTCTCGAATGCTTGAGATTCTTCTCCTAATTTTAGGAATACTAATATCTTCCCAAAGGACGTGAGAATTGTGGAGGCTGAAAGTCTGCCTGATAATTGTCTATCCTATGTCATCTAAGAAGCTCAGAAATAAGCCTTCAACTTAACGACCACAATTGAACCTTTCTGTTGCTAAGTGAGACAGTTGCCCCACATTTTACACACCTTTCTTGCCACAGTCACTAAAGCGAATCACTGCAGTTGTTCAATTAGTGACATGGTTGGGGTTTTTTTGTAATTTTATTTTTATTTTTTGACAACAAACATAAATATAAAACAAATAAAACCTTCTTCCAGTTGTACAGTATGTGGGTTGGTACATGTTTCTTGTGCATAACTTCTATAGTCTTTCCCTCTTAGATTTTAAATTTATCTTCAAATTATATTAATCAACTTCCTATGTCATGTTATGTTATTATTACATCATCATTAGACTTTAATTGCAAGTTCGCATTACCCTTTTAGAGCAAATCCCAGTTTTTACTAATTCTAATTCATATTCTAATTCATTCCATAATAATCAATTATAGCGTATCATTGCTATTGTATTATATTTACTACTGCATTATATTTATATTTATATTATAATATATTTCATTTTCCCATTTTTGTATCTAGCCATTGATAAAATAAATCCCATATTTTATAATATTCTTTTTCTTCTTTCTCTTTAATTGTCAGTGTAGATCTACTCATCTCTGCACATTCCATTATTTTCTTAATCACCTCTTCCTCTATTGGGATTTTTTCATTTTTCCAATTTTGAGCAAATACAATTCTAGGAAGTCCACAAGTTTTAAAGTTGCCAAGGTTGGAGACCCCTGATCTCAGAAATATAGGTAGCCTTCAACTTAATGACCACAATTGAATCTTTCTATTGCTAAGTGAGATGATGGTGGGTTTTGCCCCATTTTATATACCTTTCTTGTCCCAGTCACTAAAATGAATCACTGCAGGCTAACTCACAATTGTTGAGTGAATCTGGCTTCTCCATTGACTTCAACTTTTCAGAAGGTCACAAGAAGTGATCACATGACACTGGAACACTGTCATAAATATGAGCCAGTTGCCAAGCACCCACATTTTGATCTCGTGATTATGGGGATGCTGCAATGGTCATAAGTCATTTTTTTCAGTGCCGTTGTAACGTTAAATGGTCACTAATCAAACTATTGTAAGCTGAGGACTACCTATACTCATTTGAGGCCACATTGTGAAGGGCCTAGGATGTGATTGGTTCCCTAAGACTTCCAGTTTGATCAAGACAGCCTTGGGAGTTGGTTGGATGGGTTGATTTAAGTGCCGTCAAATGGATCCTCTCTCCCTCCCCAGTTTTCCCAGTAAAAGCTAACTCACAGCAGTGGTATTCCTCATTACACTATCTGAAAGTGAAATTTGCTCTTTGAAGAAGGGAGAAAGGAAGAAGATGGATGCTTTTGAACATGGCTGTTGGAGAAGACTCTTGAGAAGACCATGGTCTACCAAGTAAACAGACCAATGAGTTGAAGTGAGAGTTCTCACTCAAGGCACTAATGACCGCCTTCCAATTCTCCCAGTTTCTGTGCCTTATGCAAAGTTCTGACTCCCTTGAAAAGGTCCATAATGCTGGGAAAGGTGGAAAGGAAGAGAAGGATGACCAATAGCAGGGTGGAAGGACTCAGTTACCATGGCGATAGACGAATCGTTGGGAAACCTAAAGGGTCACGTTGCCCAAACTATGCCACTCATGCTTAGAAATATCTGCAAGAGGATTTGAACCAGGGCTGTCCAACCTTAGCAACTTTAAAGACTTGTGGGCTTCAACTCCTAGAATTCCCCAAGCCCCGCACTGTGCTGCTTATGTTTAGAAATAGGGAATCAGTGGTGGGATTCAAATAATTTAACAACTGGTTCTCTGCCCTAATGATTTCTTCCAACAACCAGTTTACCAAACTGCTCAGAAACTTAACAACTTGTTCTCCTGAAGTGGTGCGAACTGGCTGAATTCCACCACTGAAGAGAATTCAAAAGAATGCTACTTAACATGGGATCAGTGGCGGTATTCTACCAGTTCAGCCCAGTTCTACTAGTTCAGCCCAGTGGAGACAGAACTAGTTCTCTCTGCCTCTCTGCTGTTGGGCCTACCTGCCTGCCCAGGCTCCCATATTCACCTTTATCCTCTGCTTTTGAAGTGCAGCAGCTTTGCGCGACACAGAAGAGTGCCACGCAGCAGCTGCTGAAGCAACCGGGATCATGCAGGCTTGCAGGAGGTGAGTTGGAACTTTAGCACAAGCGTACTTGCAAAATATGTACGCGCACGCAAAGCACGCCCACCAAACCGGTGGTAAAAAATTTTGAAACACACCACTGCATGCGATATATTCAGGGGTGGGATTCTACCAGTTTGCACCTATTTGCTAGAACCGGCTGTTAACATTCTAAGCAGTTCAGAGAACCGGTTGTTAGAAGAAATTACTGGCCTAATCCTGTAAGGAAGGCAGGAAGGAAACATTCTGGTGTTGCTTACAGAAACTGCCTCTCCATTAACCCTTATTACATTCTTGGCAGGACTAGATTTCCTGTCTCAGGAACTTCTCTGGAGTTTTTTATCCCTTTGCTGGTACTTCGCTTGTGTGGAGTGAACATTCAAAGTTACACTGGCACTGAAAAAAGTGACTTATGACCATTTTTCACACTTATGACTATTGCAGCACCCCCACAATCATGAGAGGCCAGGTGAGGAGATGTGTGCCTCGATGTGAATGATATTGAGTTCGCCACGCCCAGGCAGTAACATGACCACCAAGCCACGTCCACCAATTAAGACACGCCCACAGAACCAGTTGTTAAAAAATTTGAATCCCACCCCTGGATGTATTGTATACTTGGATAAATAATAGATGCAGAGATGAGTATTTAATCATGAAAGAAGATTAACAAAACAGCAACAAATACAGATATATTGAAATAAGTAAGAATAAACAATGTAAGCAAGACCACCATTGGATTGTATGTGAATATAGTTTAAAATGCACAAAATGATAAATGTAATAGCAAATTATGGTATAAGTAAGAAAATAATAGTTATAATCATGAGGTATAGCATTATGTAGTCAAAAGAGATTATACTGTATGATAGGACTTGATATAACCAGTACATATTGACGTTGTAAAATTGGAACTGTGATAAATACCAAGGAAAATTGCACACTATTTTATTTTTTAAAAAAATCTGGATTTATTCAAGAGATGTCCAACCTGTCAACATTAAAATTTATGGACTTCAACTCCCAGAATTCTCCAGCCAGGGAATTGAAGCCCACTAGTCTCTGGGAGTCAACGTTAAAACTTACAGACTTCAACTCCCAGAATTCTCCAGCCAGGGAATTGAAGCCCACAAGTCTTAAAGTTGCCAAGGCTGGACACCCCTGGTTTATACCAAATGATAGCCTTTCATTTAATTTGTTTTTTTTTTTTCCTTGACCGGCCTCCGCCCGCTATCCACGTGCATACAAAATCATGACCCATCCTTTCAAAATCAAGCCACACGATCTGTGCTTGTGTGAGCCTGAACGTTAAAGGAGTGTGTTTGCATCCAGTGCCACTCAGGTACCAGGGAGGGCATGGATATTGGATCTGGTCAGCAGCAGCTGAGAATGCAGCCCTCCAAACCCCACAGCCCCAAAGAGAGGTCAATGCCGCTGCAGAGTTCCAAGTTCTCTCTCTGTGTATATGTGTTTGTGCGTGCCTAGGTGTCTTTGAAATTGTGCTTTGAGAGGCATGCCAAAGCCAGGAAGATCGTAGTAAGTCTGAAATGCAAAATCTTACTCGGGTTTTTTTTTTTTTTTAAAAAAGACACCTTTATCCAGATTCATGCATCACACAAAGCAATAATAAGTTTTACTTAGTCGGAGCAACGTAAATTCAGTTTTAACGCCTTGGAAACATACATTACGGCTGAGTGCGAGTCTTTTCAAACTTTATAGCATTGTGACTCTCTAAAACAGGGATGTCGAACCTTGCAAAATTTATGACTTGTGGACTTTCAACTCCCAGGAATGCCCAACCAGCTTTCCTGGGGAATTCTGGGAGTTGAAGTCCACAAGTCTTAAAACATTGGCAAGGTTGGACATTCCTGATTTCAGGAGTCACCAAGAATTGAGATCCAATTTAAACCACATATGAATATTTTCCATTTTGTGACTGCCGAAAAAGTTTTTAATAAGAAGAGACCAAAAATGTGTATTTTCAGTGGGAACCAAACTGGAAGATTCTGAGGAGGCCAGTCCAAATCTCTCAAAAACTCTAATGGTGGATAGATCAAAGACACCTGAGATCAAAGCAAAGATTAATAAGGGCCAGCTTAGCAGCTCCAAGATTGCAGAGAATTCATCCCAGGTAAGATGCATTCAGCCTCTTTTAATTATAAAGTTGTATTCTTCAGAATTATGGGTTCAGGGTCCTAAATCATCCGCTTGCTGGTATAGGGCACAAGGGAAGTGACCTTGACCTAAATATGCAAGAACTGTTTTATTTATTTGTATCCCACCTTTATTATTTTTATAAATACCCAAGACAATGAATGGATCCAACACACCTTCTTCCTCCTCTTATTTTTTTCCACCACCACAACCCTGTGAAGTATGTTGGGATGAGAATGAATTGCCCAAAGTTATCCAGTTGGCTTTCATGGCTAAAGCAGGACTAGAACTCAGCATTTCCTGGTGATTGGCTCAGAGTCACCCAGCTGGTTTTCATGCCTAAGGTGGGATTAGTACTTATCATCTCCTGGTGATTGGCTCACCCAGCCAGCTTTCATGTCTAAGGCGGGACTAGAACTCACCATCTCATGGTGATTGGCTAAAAGTTATCCAGTTGGCTTTCATGTCTAAGGTAGGACTAGAACTCACCATCTCATGGTGATTGGCTAAAAGTTATCCAGTTGGCTTTCATGTCTAAGGTAGGACTAGAACTCACCATCTCATGGTGATTGGCTAAAAGTTATCCAGTTGGCTTTCATGTCTAAGGTAGGACTAGAACTCACCATCTCCTGGCCTGGTACCTTCACCAAATTGACTCTCATTTCAATATAGTAAGTATCAATAGATATAAGCCATATAAATTGAAGTGGTGCATTTTTAAAAATGCAATGGGGTCCTAAGATAAAAATGTTTTGAGAGCCACTGCTGTCTGGTAGCTACATAGGGAAAACATGTCATCCTTGCCGACCATTTCAACATCACCCAAATTGTGTCGCAAAGTGAGTGTGTGCAGTCTGTTTGCGAGCATCTGATGTGCTCGCCAAGAATATGTTCCTTTAAATTAATGACAAATGTATTATGAAAAACACCCTAAGAGCTTTAGGCCGAACCAATATGCAAGTACTTTTCTCCCTCCCCCTTAATTCTAGAAGCATTAGCAGCTGAAAGGATAAAATAAAAATAAAAAAAGAATCTCTTGGGACCAAATTCAGCCGACGAGGGCAGCTGTGCTCATTGAACTGTCCCCACCGCAGAAACATTGACACACAAAAGCTTTTAAGCAAAACAAAAAGGAACAAAAACAAATAATGACCAGGCCATTGTAAGTAAATAGTAATTCTTTATTTTTTATTTTTCTTCATTAAGAACAGCATTTTGAAAATAAAATGTATCTTTCTTGCCCAGGCTTTACAACTCTCCTTTTTAATTTAAATTTCATATCTCTTTATGTACAAGTCCACATAGTACACAATTGATTGTCTCAAAAACCTTTCCAGAGATGTAGAATATGAAATGGTACGCAACAGGACAGGGAAGGGGAAAATGTTATTTAAAAAAGCACATTAATACATTTAATAAATATTTACATATATTATCAAAAGAAGAAGAGAGCACTTGTCATTTTAATAAAAAGCACCAGTTGGGTTATCTGATAGGGATAGTAGAGTAGTCAGATTATTATATATATATATATATTCTCAAATCTCCTAATCAAGGCTACAATTGCTTCTGATTCTGCTGCTTTGGGGTTAAAATGGAAACTTTGAACAGTAAATTTAGCCAAAGCAACGATGTTCCCAAAAAGCAGATTTCAGCTAGTATTGAAAGACATCTTGCTTAATTTAGGATTCAGCTTGGAAGGGGTCATGTCTTCTGGGGACCTACTGTCCTTCTAAAATCACAGACATGGAAATCCAGGCCTCCTCAAACATTGGCCACAATGGTGGAACTCTCTTTCCTAAACTTGGATGCCCTTCAGATGCATGGACTCTTAACTCCCAGAATTCCCCACCAGGGTGGTCAATGTTCCTGAGAAGTCTGGGAGTCCAAGACTCCTGATTTTGCACCAAACTTGAGAAGATTGAGCATGAACACATTATGCAGCTGATCTCCACCGAACGATAGCTAAATGGAAATTGAGAGTCGATGAATGTAAATGGAGGTATCTCAGGGCCAATGACGTCAAGCCAGAAACCTCCTTAGGTTCTGATTGGCCAGCCCTGCTTTCTATATATATTTCATACGTGACCCTCCAAGCTATTCAGCTGTGGAAAAGGGGTGCAGCTGACAGGAAGTTAAGACCACTGGACATGCACCAAGATTAGTAGAACGGAAGCATGCTTAATGTTTTATTAGGCCCCAGCACTGTGAAAAGTCAGTGGAAAGATTGCGATCGGCTTTGAGGAGGTGCAGTTTGCAAGCAGCCAGAGTCAGCCCGAGAATCAGAAGGGAGGGAGGGAGGAAGGCACCTTATGCAGGCAAGCGTGGTTGATCATGCTTTCTCTGTGGGGAGAATGGCCTTCCATCAAGCTTACAGAACATTACCCAACTCTCTCCTTCCTTCGACCCTTTGCTGGGTGGGATTTGCTATTTGATGCCGGAGCTCCGGAATCTGGGCTGCAAGGATCAAGACCTCCTCTAGATGGCTGCAAAGAGCTCAGAAAGCTCTTATCTCTCTGCTGCCATCTGGCGGTCGGTTGGATGTTTTCAGTCCGATTCTGGAAGTCCAGGGAAAATCCACCACTCTTGTGCCAAACCATACAGCATGGAACTTAGCAACCTTGCTCGGACTGCATCTGTCGCTCAAATTGTACCTTCCCAATTTGCTGGGGTTGGTGGTGGAAATTTGATCCAGCTCATTTCCCCAATTGCTGTATAAGTTGCCTTCTAGCCTGCTTTTCTAACGTTGGTCAATTTGCTGTATTTTTCTAGTTACACTAATTGACAGTCACAAAGCACAGAATAATATTGATGCTTCCTAAAGCAAGCTGCTGTGAAAAACCAGGTAGTTTCGCTTCCCGTGTGTTAAGTGCCTCGCCGGATGCTCTAAAGCAAAACATCATACAACTTTTTGTAACTTTTAACACAAAGAGATACAACTCAACTCAAGGGTGTCTTTTAAAAGGTTTCTAACAAGAGGCATTTTGGGGGAGAGTTGCAGCAGCAGCAGCAGCGAACATCAGAAATCACAGAATAATAATAATAATAGTGATAGTTTAAAAAAAAAATAATCCCTTCTTATAGTTTTATCGGCACGCCTCCCACCACTAGGAGGCATGGCCCAGGTTCACAGGAGAGGTTAGCAGGAGTCCAACCCTTTCTTTTAAGCTCCCAAACTGCCATTGATTTAACGGGAAGGAGGACCGCTAAATCTTTCCTTGTCTAAAAGAAAAAAAAATAAAATAAACACAATTTGGACAGCCTCAGAACCGTCCAAAAATGGTCTTTTCCTCCAGTTAAACACAGCACAACACATGTCTCTCTCCTCTTGTTTACATTCAACTGGGAAAAGTAATTAATTCCAACAGTTTACCCCAGGTTCATCATATGCATTTTGGTAATAAAAATAGTTTCAAAACCTCATTTTCACACGTATCAAATCTCTGTCCTGCATAGACCCACAGTAATGTACCAACTGTGTGTGTGTGTATGAAGCAGCCACACATAGTTAAATTTTATATATATATATATATATTATGAATGTCCCTCTTATTAAAAATATTGCTTTGTATTTTAAACAGAGGTTAAGAGAACAGCAAATCATCCAGTTTCCCCACAATCTTATAAAATGAAAACAGGTTTACATCAAATTAAGTTTTGCAAATTCCTGGAACGCAACAATGCAGGTTTTTCCTCTTGTACGTAAGCCTGTGTGGGCCACAAAAATTATTGCTGTTTTTTAACTTGGCAATTTTTAAATAGACTAAATTTGCTAAAAGGATCCTGGCAACAAGAGCAATTTAGAATTCATAGAACAAAGCAAAGTGTGTGTGTTGCACACACTGGCTGGTTTTACACCTGTTACCCTCCTAAATAAGCCAGGTTCTCACAGAGGTGATGCCAACGGTTGTGCCTTGCACAACGCACCAAGGTGGCATCTACCGTCACATTTATTTCAAGGTTTTTCACACTCTGCTTTTTCCCCCACACTAAACAAGGATATTCAGAGCTGACGAGAGCGGATACATAAATGAATAACAGTGTTTTATTAGCCCTTCCTTCCGCCAAACAGCAACAAGACTCAAATAAATCCTAAACAAAGAAAGCAGTTCTTAACAGGAAGAAAAGAAAAAAGAAACCATGTTAGCAAAACATTAAAGTGCACCAAATTTGATGGGGCAAGGAGTTTATATTCCCTATTCCCTACAACTCAGTCCAAATAAAGATTGACTTTAGAACCACTTATAGGTAAAACAGACTCTTTACTAGTGCTACAGCCGATATTTAAAATTTTTCAGAATAATTCTCGGTTCAGGGTATTACATAATGGCATGCCCTCACATATTATTATTATTTTTGTTTTTGTTTTTGTTATGATTAATCCTAATGCTAATATTTATATGTAGAAAATTAGCACTCCAGAGAGAGATTCATTCAGAATCTTTCCTGAGAAGACAAGAGTGCATCTTTTGAAAATGGACAGTTCTGAGTGCAAGAAACTGACATATAATATAAAATAGCATTTAGACAGTTTACCCCCTTATTCCCTACAGATATATTTATTACCCAGACAGCGAGGTTGAGTATATTAACCAGTAGGATGAAACAGATAGAATTAGTTAAATTAAAAACCAGGGACATGAAAAATAAAAATAAAAAAAGATTCCTCAAAACACCAGTTGATTGCATTTCATTTTTTTCCCTAAGAACCTGCGAGCAGCTTTGCAAATCTGAAGGATTCGGCAATCTTATTTCTGCTATCACTGCCAATGGAGCCCATTTACAAAGCGAATCTCTTTAGAATAAGTGCAAAAAAATAAAATGAATTCTATCCTTTGGATATTTTATACCGTCCTGCTTTTATTGATCTCTCTCTCCCCCATTCTCTCTCTCCTTTCCTCCCTTCCCCCCCCCCCTCTCACTCACATACACACCAATGCTCATGCACACCCCCCCCCTCAACCAAGCAATCAGACTTGCTTTTTCTAGTCTCTAGGAAAGCAGAAAGCAGGTGCTAGCTAGCCAGCCGAATGTAAAAATGGCAGATCTACATGCTTTAAAATGCTCACCCACGAAAGGAATGCTTCACCAAACATCACTGAAATCATAGCAATGTGAAAAGGCAGAAAGAATTAGGGTGTTGTGTGGCAAAGGAGCAGGGGGGATGGGAGAGGGGAGGGGAAGGTATTCCCAACGTCCGCGTGAAAACGATCGAAGAAGAAGAATAATAACAACAGCAATAATAACCCAACGTTCCAGATACACACGAGAAAAGGCAATCGATGTGCAAAACAAGGTTGCAGTCCATGAGGCTTCAGTGTTCAACTAGGGTTGGGAGTGAAGAGTGGAGGGGTTTTAAGGTCGCCCCCGCGGAGAGGATTTCCTGGCCTGTGAAGGACCTCAGGTTTGAATTTGTGATGAGGACAATGCATTTGGTGATCCACCGAGATACGTCTTCCTTTTTGGGGAGAAACTCTTGGGAAGTCTGGAGGGAAAGATCGGGTTATCTTTCTCCCTTCCTGGTCCTTCTCCTGAGCTATCTGTCTGGCACCATTTGTTTTTCCCCTTCTGGAGGTACAATTGGTGAGACTTTGCCCCTCTGTGACCTTGGTCAGCTGGGCAGATGGTTTCCTTGGTCCTACCAAACACAAACCTAACGGCCAACTGCTCTGTATTGCTTCTTGGGAGAAGGGGAGCTGGGTGAAAGCTCGTAGGGTTTCAAGAAGAGCAGATCCACTTCGAAGGGTACCTACAAAGACACCACTGACTTTGGGTCATTGTTGACACCTGATCTGGATTACCCCACAAGCACACACACCAGCACCTTGGGCGGGAAGAGGGTAGCACCCTATCCCATCGCTCCAGGTTCCCAAGTGCAGCTCCACAGCTTACTTTAAGTTGGCGTTTCTCAAAGTTGGCCCCTTTAAGACAGGGTGGACTCCGACTCCCAGAATCCCTCAGCCAACGTGAAGTCCACCCGTCTTCAAGGGGCCAAGCTTGAGAAGCCCTGCTCGAAATCAGGGGGCTCCAAAGTTTTAAGGCGGGTGGACTTCAGTTCCCAGAATTCCTCAGCCAGCGTTCTGAAAGTTGAAGTCCACCAGTCTTAAAGTTGCCGGATTTGGACCTCCCTGCTCTGCTTCCCCCGCCCCCCCCCCATCACTTGAATGCTGTTCAAAGAATAGCAAAGAAGCCAAAAGGCCTCCTTTTGTGTGGACAACCACACACAAAGCACAATTGCATGAATTAAAGACCTTTGCCCCTTCCAAAGCCTTCCCACTTTCTCAAACCAAACACTTTTCTCTCATGATTTTGCTCCTGGATCCCTTTATATTAAAGAAGAAATGTTGCTTAGGTCTACTTTTTAAATTCAGTCAGCTTCTATTGCATTGCGGAGGTCCTGATAGTTAGCTTATCGATTTGACAGCGCTCACATTTATTTTTTGTTTTGTTTATTCGTTTTATTACAAAAAAAAAAGGAGAACAGAACTCCCAGCTATCAGTTTCTAGGACCTTCCACACACACACACCCCTGGATTTCCTCCCTATGAAAAACACACACTTTTTGGGGAGGGGGCAGTGGAGGGGGGGAAATCAATTTTTGTTAATGGATTCTGTCTCTCTCTTTCTCTCTCTCTTCCTCTATGACCTCTAAGCCTTTTCACCATAGGTGTCTTCCAGTGTAACTTGGTGGCGCAGTTGGAATCTGGAAATAAGGATAATACATCCACGATTAAGCATTTTGGAGGGTTGAGAAATCCCTGCTTTAAACTCAAGTCCCATTGCACTTCTCTGCTTTGCAGTTCACCTTGCACAGGTAGCCCTTGACTTACGGCCGCACAATTGAGCCCAACATTTCCGTTGCTAAGCGAGACGGCGAGGAAGTGAAACTTTGCCCTATTTTACGACCTTCCTTGCCACCGTCGTTACAACGAATCGTGGCGGTTCTTACGTTAGCAAGTGAAATCTGGCTTCCCCGTTGACTTTGCCTGTCGGAAGGTCGCAAAAAATGGAGACTCACGGCAACCGTCATAAATAGGAGACAGTTGCCAAGCCTCCGAATTTTGAACATGGAGATACTGGCGATGGTCATGAGGAAAAAAACAGTCAGGAATCACTTTTTTCAGCGCCGTTGTAACTTTGCAACAGTCGCTAAAAACGAACCGTTGTAAGTCGAGGACTACCTGCGCTCTTTCTTTTCCTCTTTTTCTTCCATTAATAATGAAACAAATCCTTGGGTTTCTATATTCAACTTGCTTGGTTGTACCGCCTTTAATTCATTAGAGATTTTTCAACTCCTGAACCCTACTAAGGATGAGACATCCTTTCCATGAGTGAGCAACACCTAACAGCCCACTTTGCTCTGTTTTCACCTTCCCACCTGCCCCCCAAAAACCTCATTGGGGTTTGGCTAAAGTGCAGGAGTCACCAAACTTGGCAACTAGTCCACAAGTCTTCAAAGTTGCCAAGTTTGGAGACCTCTGGGCTAAAGCGTTGCAGATGGGCTTCTGAGTTTCAGAAAGCCAAAATCAGCCAGACAGGTAGGAGGTGAGGATGGTTCAGGATTTATTACAATTCAAAACACTTCCAGCGTGGAGTTACATGTCAGATCCCTCTACTGCTGGCTGAGCTGAGGCTCATATCCTTCCTGCTGATATGGGTCTGGAGGAGATCAACGGGTATGTTTTTTTTTTCAACACCCGCCTCTCCCCATCCCTGCCCCCCACCCCACCCGTCCAAAACAAGACTCAAAGGGTGGGGGGGGGGAATGCAAAATTGCCTGATGGAGTCAGCAGCTGACTTAAAAGGAGGCGAACCTAAGTTCTACGGAGCAGAAGCCAAATGAGTGGCATTTTGAAGCAGGCCACAGTAGCAGAGCTATGGTCATGACAATTAAGCAGCTGGGGTGGGGAGAGGGGGGGGAAGAGAGCATCACTGGTGGCCCAACAGAAGTGGAGGGAAATAGGATCAAGCAGTTGGGCTGCTCCTTGGTCTAACACGGACCCTAGGCAACCCAAAGGAGATAATAAGGAACCTTGACAGGGGTGGGATTCAAATTTCTTAACAACCAGTTCTGTGGGCATGGCCTAATTTGTGGGTGTGGCTTGGTGGTCATGTGACTGGCTGGACGTGGCTTGTATGTAAATATATATGTAAATATATTGAATTTTTTTTTATTTTAAAAAAAGAGCAACTTTTACCCAAAATCGGAGGCAAAGCAGGCAGGCAGATGGAGATGCTCGCAGAATCACAGATTCACTCCGAGATCTACCTTTCTGCAATCTGCTGCCTGAGTCTGCACTGAAAAATAGAAGCTTTAATCCTAAGGAAGGTTCAGCTCTGCTCTCAGGCCACTCCTCCCAACCCCAACCCCTTGAATACCACCCTTGATTGGGTCTCAGGGAAGCCTCCTGGGTGGGGTGGATGGGGAGGGGAGGGGCCAGCCAGTGGCACGATTTGCCGGTTCTCCGAACTGCGCAGAATCGTAACAACCGGTTCTATAGAACTGGTTTGAACTGGTAGAATCCCACCCCTGAATCTTGAAGGAATCTTTCGAAGCAACTACCTGGGACCTTGGCTGCTGTGGGTAGGAACTCTTTGAGAAGGGCCCTTTTTCGCAAAGCCACACAAATTTAAAGGAAGGACACCACCAATGGATGGCAGTTCAGCTATAAACAAAAACCAAAAAACGAGGCGGTGATTGGTTGGGAAAAGGAGCAATGGTCAATGCTAATGGACAAAGAAGTGGGTGAGCTTTCCTAGAGACGTCGTCTCTGGTTTCTCAGACCAGAAGAACATTTGTGACCCTTCCGATATTTTTTTTCACTGACTCGCCTAGGAGGAAATGGACAGAATAAAATTCATTCTTCCCTTCCCACCGAAAGAAAAGAGAACAATCTGAGCAAAGGAAAACTTGACTGGCTCAACGGAATTTGGAATTCCACCCTGCATGCACCTTTGGGTGTTGAAGCTTCCCGCATCCCATTCTCACCACCACCACCCCGCTCCCCCTCCCCAGTCATTCTCCCCCGCTCCCCAATATCAGCAAGCATCCAACCAAAGGAAGTTCTGAGTTGAAAGCAGTGGTTGAGCCTTTTCCCCCTAAGGGGTAGCTTCTTCTACGCATCCCATTTTGATACTTACAGTCCCACCATTCAAGACAACCGCCATCTCGGTGGGTTGGTAGACGTTGCTTCGGAAGGGAGCGCTGGCACGGCTTCCCAAGCTGCCGTTGCGAAATCCTGCCGTCCGTAACGCTGCGCGATGTCGAGAAAGAAGCGGGGGGGGAAAGACAGAAAGAGGGAGAAGTGACTTCAGGGGGTGGGAAACAAAAACAGAAGCAGTTAGAAGTTCTCCATAGATGGCTTTAAGGTGAGGAGAAGATCTACAGGTAAGATTTTTAATTGCAGGCAAGACCCGGGACAGCTCCAACTTACTGGAGCTGTCCTGGGTCCTGCCTGGAATTAAAACCTGTCTGTAGTTTTCCACCTGTAGGAGAAGGAATGGCAGAGCCTGGGGGTGGAGTTAAATAAGGGATTAGCCTAGAATCCTTATGTAGCTACAAGTGAACTAAGTCCAATTCTCCTTTAATCCCGTTGACTCTTATCTAATTCCAAGCAGGTGCTTGGGTAGTTGAGAATATTCCTGTACATAAGCACGAGTAGCTATAAATCAGATTAATTGGACCTTCACAGGTGGATTTGATCTTTCACACCTGGCACCACTTGACCTCAAAGTGAAGCCTTACACATATGCCACAAGCTGAAATATTTCTTCGAGAACAGAGAAATTTAAACCAAAAAGAGGGAGAAATACATATATGGGCCATATACTGTATCTGCCAGTGTAAAGGAAATACTCCCTCCACAATAAATATAAACAATCTACTTAATTTTTAACAAAGTTTAGTTTTTAAACTAAAGGAATGTGGGGTTTTGCAAATTGTATCAAGATCTTTTTTTGGGGTGTAAGAGAATTTGTTCCAGGTCATCATTAAATATTTAATACTTCTGTCCAACCAGCAATGGGAGACAACTGAAAATGTATCTAACATTAGAAACCCAAACTGTAAAGAAGTCCAAAAGATAACCTGCTTGACAATGATATAGAGAATTATGGATGGTATAGGACAAGCAATGATTTTTGAGATTTTTTTTTTTCTCAAAATACCCGAAGCCAAAGAAAGGTAAATCTTGGGAAATTATTTGCAGTGTTCTTGGTTAACCTGGGAAATGCGCTTTCTAAGTGATGGCCACTAATCTAGGATAGTAAAAGTTGATTAGGCAGATTAGTAGAGGCAATTACTGATTAGTACTTGATTTACAACCATTTACTTAGTGAGTGTTTCAAATTATAACAGTGCTGAAAAACGTGATTTACCTGCTGATTTATTGCTGAATATAGCCAGTAACAGCCCTAAATTTATTTATTTATTTATTTATTTATTTATTAATTACATTTATATACCGCCCTTCTCCCAAGGGACTCAGGGCGGTGAACAGCTCATCTAAAAACCCCACAAAAATACAAAAGTTAAAAAGTAATTAAATATTTAAATCAGCTGCTGACTAAAATTAGAAAACCCTCCCCCCACCCTTAAAAACCCAAATTTAAATTTAAAAATGGAGATCAAATTTAAAATCATTATCTCAGCCCAGGCCGGCCTGCTCAAAGAGCCAGGTCTTTAACGCGCGCCTGAAGGCCCTCAGGTCCGTGCCGGTACGGAGTTCCGGTGGCAGAGTATTCCAGAGGGCGGGGGCACCCACAGAGAAGGCCCTACTCCTTGGCGCCGCCAGACGACACATAGCGGCCGACGGCACCCGGAGCAGACCCTCCCTGTGGGAACGCACCGGCCTGTTGGAGAGCGTTGGCAGAATGCGGTCCTGAAGGTAACCTGGTCCCATGCCATGGGTCGCCCTAAAGGTCAAAACTAGAACCTTAAAGCGAACCCGGAGAGCCATCGGCAACCAATGCAGCTCGCGCAGGAGAGGCGTCACATGGGCGCTACGCGACGCCCCCATAATCACCCTCGCGGCTGCATTTTGCACCAACTGGAGTCTCCGGATGCTCCCCGCAGGGAGCCCCATGTAGAGGGCGTTACAATAGTCCAGGCGAGAGGTGACAAGGGCCTGAGTGACCGTGCGCAAGGCGTCCCGATCCAGGAAGGGCCGCAACCGGTAGATCCGACGGATCTGATGAAATGCCCCCCTGGAGACGGCCGCGATGTGATGTTCAAGCGACAGCCGTACATCCAGGAGGACTCCCAGGTTGCGAGCCCTCTCTGTGGGGGGCAGAACTTCCCCCCCAATAGCCAGCGAAGGTATCAACTGGCTATATCGGGGCGCCGGAAACCACAGCCACTCGGTCTTGGATGGGTTGAGCCGAAGCCTGTTCCCGCCCATCCAGTCCCGCACGGCCTCCAGGCACCTAGACATAGCCCCCACAGCATCGTTGGGGTGGTCCGGAGTGGAGATGTACAGCTGGGTGTCATCTGCATACAGATGACACCTCACTCCAAGACCACGGATGATCTCGCCCAGCGGCTTCATATAAATGTTGAACAGGAGGGGAGAAAGGACCGACCCCTGAGGCACCCCACAAACCAGGGGCCTAGAGGTGGACCTCTCCCCCCCCGCCAACACGAATTGCGAACGGTCAGAGAGGAAGGAGGAGAACCATCGAAGGACGGTTCCACCAATCCCCAACCCCTCCAACCGTCGCAATAAGATACTATGGTCGATAGTATCGAAAGCCGCCGAGAGATCTAATAGGACCAGGACAGAGGAGAACCCTCTGTCACGAGCCCTCCAGAGATCATCAACCAACGCGACCAATGCCGTCTCAGTGCTATGTCCAGGCCTGAAGCCCGATTGGAACGGATCGAGGTAAGTTGCTTCCTCCAGGTACCGGGGGAGCTGACGTGCCACCACACTCTCAACAACCTTCGCCACGAAGGGAAGGTTGGAGACTGGACGATAGTTGTTTAAAATAGCTGGGTCCAGGGAAGGCTTCTTGAGGAGGGGGCGCACCACCGCCGCCTTCAGGGCGGTAGGGAGCACCCCCTCCCTCAAGGAAGCGTTGACAATCCCCTGGAGCCAGCCTCGTGTCGTCTCCCTGGCGGCCGAAACCAACCAGGAAGGACACGGGTCCAATAAACAGGTGGTGGCATTCAGACCCCCCAGCAACCTGTCCACACCCTCAGCGGTCACAGGATCGAACTCCCCCCAGATAACATTCTCAAGACCTGCCCCGGACACCTCCCCCGGGACCACCCAATTGGAGTCGAGCCCCTCCCGAATCTGAGCGATTTTATCATGCAGAAATCGGGAAAACTCCTCTGCTCTACCCTGCAAGAGGTCATCCCGCGCTCTCGGTTCAAGTAGAGAGCGGGTCACTCTAAACAGGGCGGCAGGCCGATTTTCTGCTGATGCAATAAGGGCGGAGAAATACGAAGATTTCGCCGCCCCTATCGCCACAAGGTAAGTCTTAATATGAGATCTCACCTGTGTTCGGTCAGACTCAGAACGACTCGCCCTCCAAATGCCCTCTAGACGTCTTTTCCGGCACTTCATCTCCCGCAGCTCCTCCGTATACCACGGAGCCAAGCGGGATCTGTGCCGGGTCAGAGGTCGCAGGGGCACAACTCGATCTAGAGCCCCGGCGGCCAACCCATCCCAGGTGGCCACCAGGTCACCAGGCGAGCTGTGAGCCAGAGACTCAGGAAATGGCCCAAGCTCCCTCTGGAACCGTTCCGGGTCCATCAGGCGCCTGGGGCGGAACAATCTAAGTGGCTCCGCCTCCCTGCGGTGGGGGGTGGCGGAACGGAAGTCCAACCTGAGGAGGGAATGATCTGTCCATGACAGGGGTATGATGACTAAATCCCCAAAAATACAGTCATTCAACCACTGCCCAGAGACAAAAATCAGGTCCAGCATGTGTCCTCCAATGTGAGTGGGGGCAGAAACTAACTGGGTCAGGTCCATGGCCGTCATGGAAGCCAAGAACTCCCGAACCAACCCCGAGGTTTCACCGGATGATGGCAGGTTGAAATCCCCCATGACCAAAAGCCTAGGGGTCTCAACCGCCAGCCCGGCTATCACCTCGAGGAGTCCGGGCAGGGCCGATGAGACGTGGCAGGGAGCCAGGTACGCCATCAAAAGACCCATCTGAACCCCTTGCCCCCACTTCACAAATAGAGATTCACAGCCAGCCGTCTGAGGGACAGTGGCCTCCCTAGGATAAAGGGCCTCCTTTATAAGCACCGCCACCCCTCCACCCCTTCCCTGAGCCCTAGGCTGGTGAAATGCAAGGAAACCTGGTGGGCACATCTCAACCAGAGGAACACCGCCCTCTGGGCCCAACCAGGTTTCGGTAACACCTACCAGGTCCGCGGCCTCCTCCTGAGCCAAATCATGGATCAGGGGAGCCTTGTTAACCACGGACCTGGCATTGCACAACAGCAGCCGGGTATTCAGGGCCTGAGAATCCAGACAACCAGGGCTGCAGGATGGGTATGGAGGGTCGGAGCGCGCTACCGCTTGCAAACATCGGGAGCGCGATCCCCTTACTGGATATGGCCCTCTACCCCCAGCATACCTGCCTCTCCCAGTCACCGTGCTAATAAAATTTGCCCCCGGCAGCCCACCCCCAGTCTGCCACCCCGACACGGAAACCCCCGAGGCCCCCCAGGCGCGTGGGCCGGCCCGGCTGCCCCCAACTCCATGTGGGCTGTCTCCCTTGCCCACCCTGGAACCTTTCAACCCATTAAAAAATCCCATTAAAAAATTACCAATCCCGGGTTTCCCGCGCTTCCTCCCATTCCTCCGGCTTCCACGGCCCCACCATCGCTCCGGATCCCAGGATCCCTCATAGCGGAAGGTCTTTGAGAGTTTAGAGGGCCACTTAAGGGAGAGGGGGACATCCCTCAAGGCCCAAAGCTCCGCCATGGAGTACCTCCGTGGCCCCGGCCACCCCGCCCCGACGGTCCCGCAGCGTCCGAAGTCTTTGTGTTGGAGAAGTCCCGGCAGACTGGGGTAACCCCCTCCCCCCGGCCGCCCCACCCCTGCCACTGGTGGGGCCCCCGGGGGAAAAGGGGTCATAGGCAAGGTCACTCCCCCCCTCCCCGGGCCCACCACCCCTGCCACAGGTGGGGGCCCCAAGGAGGGGAGGGGAACGGTCACAACACCATCCAACCCCCAGTCTCCGTATTGTCCCCGCAGCCATAGGGGCGGCCCCGAAACCAAAATTGATGCTAGATAAGAGTTAGTAGCATTCAAGAGAGTTGTGGGAATGTAATGACTCTAGGCTGATTATTCTCTTGACTCCCCCTCCAGGCTCTGCCTATCCTTCTCCTACACAACTTAATTATTCCTATGAGTTAAGCATCATTAGATTGGGACATCTCACTGAAGCATTGTCCTCAGTGCTGCCTTTAGAGTGAAGACCACAGTGTTGAACTTATTCCTAGATTCATTTACGATTTATGACTGTTCCAGATGGCTTGCTTTGGCTGGATATGTGTGCTCAATGCAGCAAGTAAGGTTGAAAAAGAAAAGGAATTTATCAAAATACCAGGCCTGCAATCTTCTTCGACAATATATGAAGGTGCATGATCTTTAAAAAATGCCAAAGAAACACCAAATGATAGATTTGTTCCACCATATCGAAAGCCTTCTAATTCTCCTGGGGAAAATGTCAGGATATTGTAAATCAATGGCGTATTGCTTTATTGAACTAAGATCAAGCCCACTTGCTACAATGCACTTTTTTGAGTGTGCAAAGATAATTGATTCAGCTGGCAGAAAAGGAAACACACATTCAGGGTTTTTCAGCGATCAATCTTTTAGACTCAAGTCTCACAGCTTGTCAATTTCTGCCACCTTCCTCAATAAAGAAAAGGAAGGAAAAAGGGAAAAAGAGAGACCTCTCTTCAAAAGCAGTGAAATGGCTGTTAAATCATCTCAGTGCCAGTGAACAGAGATTAGTCTGAAAGAAAATCCGCTGGATCCATTCCCATCCAGATGTTGCTGAACTATAATTCCTATAATTCCACTAACGGGGCCATAATTGAGGGATGCTGGGAACTGTAGTTCAGCAGCATAGGGAGGGCCTTGTTCTCCTCAACATTTGCTATTAAGGATTCCAGCAGAATTTCAGGCACTCCGGTGCCAAACAGGAATGACGCATGGCATCTAACTCAAGGTAAAAACCGGACAGGAAATTGCAATTCATCACAAAGAGGCCTGGGAACAAAACGGCAATCTTCAATCGCGTAGCTATGCGGATCAGGAAACTGTATTCTAGATCCCAGAAGAGAAAGCATAGTTATGCTGTTATGACACTATCAACTGCTAGGTGGGCAGGAACAGGAGCTTAGTCTGTTGTGCGGCACTGGGGTCTCGAACCCAAGCTCTCGGCTTTCCAGATGACAAGCTCAGCATCTTTAACTATTGAGCCAACATGCTTCTCTAGTCAATTAACAGTAAGCACTAACTTGGTGCTACATAAGAAGTCAGCAGAATTCAAGCGGGTTTGGCCTTAAACCATTTATGAGAGCGTAATGATTCTAGGCTAATTCCTCTATTAACTCCACCCACCCACCCACCCCGGATATGCTTTTCTCTCTTCTACAAGCAGTTCCTGTTTGAGTCCATCCCCCAGTTCCTGTTTGAGTCATTGCTACTACTACATTACTACCACTCTATAAAGCTTTAGTAAGACCACACCTAGAGTACTGCATCCAGTTTTGGTCACCACATTATAAAAAAAGATGTTGAGACTCTAGAAAAAAGTGCAGAGAAGAGCAACCAGGATGATTAAGGGACTGGAGGCTAAAACATACAATGAACGGTTGCAGGAACTGGGCCTGGATAGTCTAGTGAAAAGAAGGATCAGGGGAGACATGATAGCAGTCTTCCAATATTTGAGGGGCTGCCACAGAGAGGAGGAAGGGGTCAAGCTATTTTCTAAAGCACCCGAAGGCCAGACAAGGAATAATGAATGGAAACTGAACAAGGAGAGATTCAACCTGGAAATAAGGAGAAACTTTCTTACAGCGAGAACAATCAACCCATGAAACAGAAGTTGCCCTCGGAAGTTGTGGGAGCGCCATCACTTGAGACTTTGAAGAAGAAGAGACTGGACTTTAAAATACTCCATTCTCCAATTTTTATTTGGTCAATCTTTCCACATTATTACGACTCACGACAAGCACCTTCAGCCCCATCCTAAACAAAAAGATGCTCACCTGCATTATGTTCATCCATTGAAAAAGCTTTATTCTCCATGTAACTCCGAGGAAGCTGGAGCTCCTCCTCAAAAGCAGTCTCACGCATCCGCGGTTGCGAGGTGTCGAAGTAGTTGGGCGTGTTCTCTTGCTGCGACGGGAGGATGGCGCAGTGAACCTCTGGGATGGCATAGAAGATTAGGAAGACCCAGCCGTTGGCTACCAGAGCCACCGCAAGGGTGGGATCCTGCCACTGATCTCTCCTCCCCAGTTCCTTGTTACCGTACAGGTACATAGTCAGCCAAGCCACCCAAATGAGGATCGAGAAGAAACTGGTGATGACGAGGCACACCCCGTTCTTCTTCCACTTCTTAAATTTCCCACACAAGGTGAAGAAGGAGAAACACAGGGTGACCACCATCAAGAACATCACGTAAATGGAGGCCATGGCAAAATCCATGGGCTCGTAGCGGCAGGCCGGCTTTCCTTCCCTCACAACCGTCAGTATCAGCCACTCCGTGGCAATGATGACCTGGACCAACGTGATGCAGATGGCGATTCCGGCCAGCTGCCATCCCGATGGACTTTTGCCGTGGCGGACCAGCCTCCGGAGCCGCCAGGCTTGAGCGAGCAAGCAGGAGAAGCAGACGGCGAAGAGGACTCCCCAGGAGAACCTGCGGACGGAGCAGACGGTCTCATCCTCTTCGATGATGTACGCAAAAGCCAAGCCAAAAAGAGCCAAGGTCCCTAAAAAGAAGAGGAAATGGAGACCCAATGGGCTCCTCTTCTCTTTGCCTTTGATGAAGGGCAGCCTCACCAGCAAGATCAACTTGAGGAGCAGGGTGGTCAAGACCCCTGCCCCTGCCACAGCCTCAATCACAATTCCCCAGATAGCATCCAGATCACACAGGGCAACATATTGAGGAAGGAGGTCCAGTCCACATCCTCGTGGAGTACTGGAGTTCTCAGAGGAGCCATAGTCAACCACAAAGAGAAGGAGAAGGCCAACCATAAGGGAAGTGGACATTTTTCTACCTGGAAACAAAAGGAAAAGAAAATAAGACAATAATTTGCCTGCGACTTCCTACTTCTAGGCAATTCCCCGCTCCATCCCCCCCAGAGAAGATGGCGCTAGAACTGCCAGAAGGCCAAGCCAGCATGACTACATTGGCTGAAATCTCCTGGAGATTAAATGCAACATACGGAGAACAAGAGCGCCCTACCTTGGCCCCTTTAAGACTTGTGGTCTTCAACTCCCCAAATTCCCCAGCCAGCCATGGGGAATTCTGGGAGTTGAGGTCCATAGGTCTTAAAAGTTGCCCACATTGGACACCCGTTGATGTAGAAGATCCCATGTAGAGACTCTTCGTCCTCCACATAACATCTGGGTTACCTGCTCACTGCCTATCAACAAACTGGAAATGGAGGCCCTCCTTCCAAACCATCAGCGATTTGTGCCAATTCTACATTCCTACATTTTCCAGGGAGAGCCAATTTGGCGCCTGCCGATTAAAAGTGCTACATTAGACATCAGGAGACTGGGAATTCTAGTCCTGCCTTAGGTGCAAAAACCAGGTGGGCTAATCACTCATTCTCAAACCCAGGGAGAAGATACTAGCAATCCACTTCTGAAAAACATTGCCAAGAAAAATACGTCACGGAAGATGACTGGATGACACTCAGTCATCCAGGTAAAGTTGTCTGAAGGTTGAGTTGTGGCAACTGGATTTATTTGTGAGTCCAGTTAAAAATAATAAATAATTATAAATAATTTACTTACTGATTTGTTTGTTTGTTGGTTGGTTTCTGAGCAGTGAAATGTCTCAAACCAACAACAAGTCCAATTGCCATGAGTCAACCCTTCAGATTGCCAAGGGCTGCAGTCTGCAGGGACTTGTTATTGGGGTGACCAAGACTTTGGGTTGACTTTCTGGACCGTAACAACAGCCACGATGAAAGAGTTTTCATCATCTACGCTTCAGCTACTCAAAAGAGTTGAAGGCTTTGGATGAACACTGCAGTGCTACTGCAAAATATCTGTTTAAAAAAAAAAAAAGGGGGGGGGGGAGAATGCTGCTCTGACTCCAGAACCGAAACCTTTGCTGCAGTTCTGACAATTCATACACACACACACAATATTGCAACGAGTGGGAATTCTGCCCAGTTTCTTCCCAGCTTAAAAAATCAGCTTCAGGGCAGATCGCAGAGCACAATGAGAGCCAAGCGATGAGCAGACTGGTGGAAAAAAGTGACTCCTGAACTTGTAATTGGTGAGGGCATTATGCTTTTACACACACACACAAATAACGCCTTCACTGCTTCCTCTGCTTCTGCATCATAATGCTGCAGACGGTCAGCCCCTGCACCTTTTGCTGCTGGATGACCCAATGCAGAGAAAACAGCAGCAGGGATGAAAAATGCCATGGGGGGTATTTTTAGAAGACCTAAGTCCAACTGAAATCCAAGTGGGATGTGGAGTTCGGCCATCAATCTCCTTTCCCAAATATAGCAGGCTTTACTATCACATGTCCAAGAGCTTCCTTTGGCAGCCCCTGAGAATAACAAAAACTATCTCTGCACACACACACACACACCCCTCTGTGAATCCAACTGGAACATTCCAAAGATTGTGTAAGAATCAAGAGGCCACCTGCATTTCGTGGGTTGCCAAATAGTAGCAGTTTAATTTCCTGCCTGTTCTGGAATAAAACCAGATTTTTAAGGAGTACAGAGAGACCCAGAGTTTGGAGTGCTGTAAATTGCTTGCTCAGGGTTGGTCTCCATCAGAGAGGGAAGCTACTCCACTTGGTGGACACTAGTTGGAAAACCATGGCTACTAGAGAGTTGGTCTCCATCAGAGACTGAAGGCATCCTACTTATGGTTGTTTGACATTGGTTGGAAATCCATGGATTTCAGGGTTGGTCTCTCTCAAAGAGGGAAGGCACCACTTATTTGCTTAGAAAATGCATATGGGCACCAATCTCACATGTGAACTCTGGGCAACTAACAACAATCCACCAAAACAATGTAATAATAAAACCTCCATCAATGAATCAGAAGCAGAATTAAAATAATCAATAAACACAATAATCAGGACACCACATCTAACCTCCTAACCAAACGTAAACTCAACTAATGCCCTGCTCCACCACCTAGGAGGAAAGCCATGGCTTCGTGACTTTCTGAAATGCCAAGGCCCTGTGATGACCCGGGGCGCGGCACAAAGGCAACACAGATAAGCAATAAGAGTCCCTTTATTAGCTCCAACTTTGCCTCCAATGTCCAGGTTACCTTCTGGCTGGAGAAAAACTAATTCAGGAACAGCCTTTGACTGCAGAAAATTAAGTCCAAAACATGGTCAACACAAACTGTAACTTGAAGTCCAAACAAGCCAAACTGAAGTAATTAGTTTAGCAGGGCAGGAGCAAGAATTCCAGACGTGAAGGCACGGCAAAACTCACACAGTTGGGAAAACGCCAGGAACACAGATATGCCACCACAACACAGGATAAAGTCATGTTTGCTCCCAGCAGCCTGCTGCATGCAGCCTGCCTTTCTTATCAACTGTCTTCCCAGCTGTGGCTAATGAAGGGAATCAGGGCCCTTTCCTCCCACGTAAGCCACACAACGCACGTTGCTCCCTTCTCTATTCTTCCCTGCGTGCCCTAGGATGAAGAGAGGGTGGGCTTGGGTCTTCCTCTGAACTCACTCTCCCTTGTTCTACCTCTCCCTTGTTCTACCTCTTCCCTGCTCTGCCCAGCCAGACTTTGCCCTTCCCCAGCCTCCTCCACAGCCACTCCCGGTCAGCTGTCCGGCTTTCTCATTGGATTCAGATTCCGACAGGGGCATGACAGCCCTCTGAATCCAAGGAAGTAGCCTATCCCATTGGACAGGTCTACAACAGAGAAGGTGCATCTCCTAGATCCCACCAGGTCGTAGTTTAATAGAGGAAACTTGGGAGTTTGCACCAGGTGGGGAAGCTATTTGTGTACTGCAATGGCTACTGTCCAGGGACAGGAGACCATAGAAGTTCAACATCTGAAGGTACTAGATGTTCTCCAGTCTATATCCCTTTTCACAGGAAGCGGACTTATATCAGACTCAGCCCAACAAGACCAGTGGGATTCACTGATCACTGATCCTATTGCATGGAGAAACCAGAGTTGAGCCCAGGACTTTGAAGACACACAGCAAGACCCATAATTCTGGGCTGCCGTGCCTTTCTGTCCTCAGGATCCAAGGATGATCTAAACAGGACACCATCAGAAACCTTAACTGTCCAACTTTCTACTATTAACCTCACCCCTTTCCTAAGAGGTCTGTAGGGGCGTGCATAAGCGCACCAATGTGCCTACTATCCCTGTCCTATTGTTTCTTTTATTTTTCTTATATGTACCCATTTCATGTATTCATAACTATGTATATCCTTATACCTATTATCTTGTAAGCGATTGACAAATCAAATAAATTCTAAATTCTAAAATTCTAAAAACTTGGCCTTGCGTAACTGAAAAGCTGTCCTACACGGAAACCTTATTCTCGCAGCCACCTAACTGTAAAATTGCTTTGGCACCTTCACAATTGTACCAACACCCTAAATCTGTATTCTTCCTTCTCCTGGTTGTTATTATTATTATTTTAAAGAAGCATGAAATTAGCATTCAGGGGAGGATCCCAAAGAGCATCCAGCCTTACTGGTTTTCTCTTGAGCTAACCCCTGGCCAAGATAGCCAGCGGCTTTGGCCCAATCTTGCAAACGTCAGCACCCCCTAGGTCAAACAATGCAGCGTTTGCACCCGAGGTCACCTTTTAATATTGCTTGTAGGAGCCCGATAACGAAGAAGCAGCAGCAGCCCCGTTCACTCGGCCCTCGCCATCTCCAGCTGTGGTTGCTCTGCCTGCCAAAAACCTTGTTTTCTCTCTCCTCTCTTCTCCTCTCCCCACCAGTGCAATGCAGCCAACACATAACTCACTCTACCACCTGACCCAAAGGAGTGGAGTTTTACTTAATGTGTTCTTCCCCGAACAGTTCCAATCCAGAAGTTCCTTCTCTTCAACTTCATGCATAAGCGGGTCAGTCTGCGTTTCTGATAAACAATGCCTGTTTTTGGTGATGTTTCGCTTTTGGCATGTTTACTCCTCTACTCCAAACAAGGTTCATTCCCAGATGGGTCTCTCTTTATCCGATCTGAGGAGCGTTAAGAACAAATTCATAACCGTCTCGTCTCCTCCAGTGGGGGGTGTCAACAACACCTCCCCTCCCTTGGAGAGCCCCATAGCCTCTTTGGGATCATTCCTTTATCTGCAGTTCAGTTTCTCCCTCCCTTTATCTTAGGAAAAAACAGACTTTCTCCCACTAACAAACGCCACGCTTCGTTGGATCAATGGCCTAGATAATTAATATACACTACATTCACTCTATTCTTACGAATCCACGTTAATTCAAAACAACAGAAGGAAACGAATCAAGCAGAGAAGCAACCTGGAATTAAGGAGAAACTTCCTAACGATGAGGACAATTAACCAGTGGAACAGCTTGCCACTAGAAATCGGCAGCCACTTGTCTGAGATGGTATAGGCCAGGGTTTCCTGCTTGAGCAAGGGATTGGACTAGAAAACCTCCAAGGTCCCTTCCAGCTCTATTCCGATTGAAATTGGGAAATGTAACCTGTAAAATACACGTGTTTTTGCATTCCTCAAACCTTACTACTATGTATTTCCATTGAACGTGTACCGTAGTATCATGGGCTCCTCCTACTTAATTTTATTACCGTAATCCATGGGGTCTGTGCCATATGCTAAATAAATAAATATCCCAGGCCAGATCTCTTAACATCTCCTGGCTTTGCATCAAGACACAACCTTCTGTTTTCTCCACTCGACGACACAACACATCTTGATATCTACCTCAGCTTTTCTAGACCTGTCCTACATCTGACTAAATCCCTCCTTCTCCCCCACCTGCAGCCTGTCTCTTAACCAAGCAAATTATCTGGGGGAAAGCTGGAGGTGAGATGCTCTGTGTCTATTTCCTCCTCCCCCCACTGCCTCCCCCTCCCCTGGTCCAGGCTGGCTGAAGGAGGGGGAAAAAAACCTGCTTTCCACCACAAGCTGAGTTTCCATGCGCCCTCTGATTCCCCCCCCCCCCCAAATGCCCCAAGGAAGCATCTAACTCGAAAAGGAGCCTTTGAGGGATCTTGTTCCACCTCCGACATTTCTACACGCAACCTTGTTTACGTCATGGGTGTCCACCCTTGACAACTTTAAGGCTTGTGTACTTCAGCTCCCAGAATTCCCTAGCCGGCTCTTGTACCTTTTGCCCAGGGGTGTCCACCCTTGGCAACTTTAAGATTTGTGGACTTCAGCTCCCAGAATTCCCCAGCCAGCTCTTGTACCAAGGGGTGTTCACCCTTGGCAACTTTTAAGATTTCAGCAAGGACATCTTGATGTGGAAGGAATAAACAACACTCGGACACCTCAAATGTCCGATTCCGCAAAAGAATTGTGTGGAATTGAAAAGCTTGTCCATTGGATGTGGAACATATTACGGGATAGCTCAGGGTTTACCCGAGGGAGTTTCCAGTGATTGAAGCGCAAAGCAAAAAAAAGAAAGAAAGCCCCCGCAGCTATGAAAGACTTGCAAAACCCTTCAGGATGCTGTTCCAAACATTGCATTTCCTATCTTAACCCTTTCACATCTCTGCCTCCTATTTTATAGTCCTAACTAGCCTCTTGAGAGGTGTGGGGGGGGGCTTCTTTCTGCTCTCCGCTCACCAAGCGGCTTTTAAAAAATAATAATAATAATCTGAATAAATCCAAGCAAAAGTGACTTCAACCGTCATCGATCAGCCACTGCTACAGACCTGGAACCTTTAATCTTCAAGGGCTAAGCGTTTCTTTGCCAGGGGCTTGTGCTCTTATCTCTCCTCGCAAAGGAATTTGCATAAAACTCGGGGCGCAGCCCCCCCCCAAATTTATTTCAAAGAAAGGTGGGGAGCGAAATCAAAACCAACCCTCAAGCATTGCAAGCAACTTGCTCCAATTATTGAGGACACGTTGGGTGAAAACTGCCAGCGTGGCTGTCTCCCCACATCCCTTTAGGGGGCTCCTCTCCCCCACATTGATTTCTGTCTGTCTGTCTCTCTCTCTCTCTCTGTGTGCGCGTGTGTGTGTGTGTGCCTGCCTTCCAAAGGTGGACTTTCCCAAAACACAATTCGAAAAGCCTCTTCCCTGCTTGAGCAAGGGGGTTGGACTAGAAAACCTCCGAGGTCCCTTCCGACTCTTGTTTGTTCTGTTTTGTTTTGTTTTCTCCAGCAGCTGGAGTGGGTCTAGGAGGGACAGAGGTGGTATCTGCTCCTAGTCTAAAGCAGGGAAGGCTCAGCTCATGGACCTGACACTGGTGGTGTAGGGTTTCCTGCCTAGGCAGGGGGTTGGACTAGAAGACCTCCAAGGTCCCTTCCAACTCTGTTTATTCTATTCCATTCCATTTTCTATTTTCTATTCTATTAATAGTTTTTATTCTGCTCCACTCTAATCTACTCTATTCTTAATAGATTCTATTCTATTCTATTCTGTTCTTAATAGATTCTATTCTACTCTACTCTACTCCACTCCACTCTATTCCAATCTATTTTATTCTACTCTATATTTTATTCTATTCTTAACAGATTCTATTCTACTCTTTTCTTAATAGATTCTATTCTATTCTTAATAGATTCTATTCTAAATTTCAAACCCCAGCCCGGAGGGGAGGGCTCCTGAGGAGAGCTGTCCCGTCTGATTACGACCACCGCCCCTCCCTCCAGAAACCAAAAACAACCCTACAGATCCTTGGAAATCTCTCTCTCTCTCTCTCCTCTCCCCCTCGCCCCGCCAGCCGCCGCTCCTTGCTCTGCACCCCCCCAAACTGGAAGCATCGCCCGCGTTCGCTGTCACAGCGCAAAACCCGCCTTTTGATTCGCGCAAATCCCTTTTAGGCCCCCGGCCGTCAGAACTCCAGGCGGGCCGGGTGCCTCTTTCTCCGTCTGCCCGCCCGGGGGGGGTGGGGTGGGGAGGCTGATGGGCGGTGTAGTCCTCTTTGGAAGGCGCAGGAGCCGAAAAAGCGCTCAGCAGCCCCGACCCTGGCTCTCCTCCGCCCCGCAGCCGCCCTTCCTCGGCAACACTTGCGGCCATCACTTAAAAAGTTTATTTTTAAAGGGCGCTCGGTCTTTATAGCGCCGGCCCTCGGCTCCAGGTGACCTCCAGCTTACCCGAGAGCCCGTCCCAAGAAACCGGCGGGACTCAAGCGGGCGGGTCCCGCTGCAAAGCCGCGCGCCCTCCACTTTCGGGGCAAGCGGAGGCCGGGATCGGGATCGCCTTCCAGCCCAGCCGAGAGCCAGGTGTTGAAGAAGGGGTGCGGGGAGAGGACGGGCCGGCTGGCGCTCCTTCCCTCCCTCCCCTCTTCCTCCTCCTCCTCCGTCGCTTCTCCAGCGCCTGGACTGCGTCGGCACGGTTTTCTGCAGTCGCCGAGCCTTATGGCCGCAACACTCCGGTCCCTTTCGGCGGCAGCAACGCCAAGACCCATCAGCCCCCACGCCGCTTTAAAAGGCAGCTTCCTTCCCCAGCCCACTTGCGCGGTGACATCGCCAGGCTCCAAGACCCATCATCCCCACTATAAAACCAACTTCCTTTCCCCTTCCCGGGAACAGTGGCAGACACCAAGACCCATCACCCCCACTTTAAAGCCCACTTCCTTCCCGGCGGCAGTGCCAGACTCCAAGACCCATCATCCCCACTTTAAAAGCCAGCTTTCTTCCCCAGCCCACTTGCCGGTGACCTCGCCAGGCTCCAAGACCCATCATCCCCACTTGAAAGCCAACTTCCCTCCTCCTTCCCGGCGATAGTGCCAGACTCCAAGACCCATCATCCCCACTTGAAAGCCACCCTCCTTCCTAGCGACAGTGACAGGCTCCAAGACCCATCATCCCCACTTTAAAGCCCGCTTCCCTTCCCCTTCCCAAGAACAGTGCCAGACTCCAACACCCATCATCCCCACTTTAAAAGCCAGCTTTCTTCCCCAGCCCACTTGCCGGTGACATCGCCAGGCTCCAAAACCCATCATCCCCACTGTAAAGCCAACTTCCCTCCTCCTTCCTGGGAACAGTGCCAGGCTCCAAAACCCATCATCCCCACACTCTCCTCCTTCCTAGCGACATCGCCAGGCTCCAAGACCCATCATCCCCACTATAAAGCCACCCTCCCTCCTTCCTAGCGACATCGCCAGGCTCCAAGACCCATCGTCCCCACTTTAAAGCCCGCTTCCCTTCCCCTTCCCGGGAACAGTGCCAGGCTCCAAGACCCATCATCCCCACTTTAAAGCCAGGCTCCAAGTGCCAGGCTCCAAGACCCACCCTCCCTACTACAAAGCCAACTTCCCTCGCTCTTCTTAGATCCCACTATCCCATCCTCCGCGGCCGAACCGACGGGCACCGACCGAGCTGGAGGAAACCCACCCGACATCTGGGGAGAGGAGGGGACACAGATTCCTCCCCGCTTCCCCACCGAGAGGGGGTCCACCACTGGCAGTCGGGACTCGAGCGCAGCCTTCGCCTTCCCGGAGCTGCTGCTGCGCTCTGGACCGAAGCGCGCCACCCCCCCCCTCCCCACCTCGGCCGGCCAAGGCTCCGGAGTTGCGTCCCCGGAGAAGTTGGGGGGGGGAGAGAACACCGCTCACCCGGGCCGCCTCCGTCTCTCCTCGGCCCCCGGCTGGCTGGCAGTTCCGCAACGGTCACAGCGGTCCCTGGGCGACGGGCAGCCGGCCCCTCGGCGCCGCAGCCCCGGCCGGGCTCATAGAGCGGAAACCAGCGGCGCTCCCCCCCCACCGCCCCCGCCCCCGCGGGCCGCGCTGCTGCAGCCTCCGAGCCTTCGCCAACTATCCGGCCGGCCCCGCTCGCCCCTCGGCTCTGCTCCGTCCCCTCCCCAGCTGGGGAGGGCTGTCCGGGAGGCCACGCCCACACGCCCCGCCCCCGCCCTCCCCCTCCCCGCCCTCTCGGCGGCTCCGCGGTCCGCAGCGCCCCCGGCTGGCCAGGAAAAGGCTCCGGCGCCACCGGGTTGGAGGGGACCCCCCCCTTTCAAGGGCTGCATTCACAAAGAAACCCTCTCCCCAGCCCCATTCCGGGACCGATTAACGCCATTGGGACATTAACCGAGATCAGCCCCCCCCGTCCCCCCACCCAAAAAATAAAATACAGGCTGAATAGTCAAGACCTTCAATGGGTCTTGGAGCCTGACACTGTCGCCGGGAAGGAGGAGGGAAGTTGGCTTTATAGTGGGGATGATGGGTCTTGGAGCCTTTAGGAAGGAGGAGGGAAGTTGGCTTTCAAATGGGGATGATGGGTCTTGGAACCTGGCAAGGTCACCGGCAAGTGGGCTGGGGAAGAAAGCTAGCTTTTAAAGTGGGGATGATGGGTCTTGGAGTCTGGCACTGTCGCCGGAAAGGAAGGAAGCGGGCTTTAAAGTGGGGGTGATGGGTCTTGGCGTTGCTGCCACCGAAAGGGACCGGAGTGTCGTGGCCATCAGGTCTCCAAACTCTGTCAACATCAGGGCAAAGCAATAGACGCAATCTACATAGACTTCTGTAAAGCCTTTGATTCAGTGGTACACGACAAACTACTCCTAAAACGTAAATCTTATGGTATCTCCGGACACCTGCATCACTAGATAGAAGCATTCCGGTCAAACAGACAACAAATGGTCAAAATTGGGAGTGTCCTATCAAATTCTGTACCTGTCAACAGTGGTATCCCCCAAGGCAGTGTTCTAGGATCAACTCTCTTCCTACTCTACATAAATGACCTCTGTGATCATATTAAGAGCAACTGCATCCTCTTCGCTGATGATGTAAAGCTATTCAACACCACAGACAATACTGCTACCCTTCAAAAAGACCTCAACTATGTATCAGAATGGTCAAACAAATGGCAACTTCAAATCTCAGGAAACAAATGCTCTGTCTTACATATTGGCAAAAAAAATCAGAAAATAAAATACAGGCTGAATAGTCAAGACCTTGTTGAAGATCCAAACTCTGTCAAGGAACATGGAGTACTCATCTCAAATGATCTAAGTGCTAGAGCCCACTGTAACTACATAGCCAAAAAGGCGCTAAGAATTGTTAACCTAATCCTACGTAGTTTCTTCTCTGGTAATATCACATTACTAACTAGACCATACAAAACATTTGCTAGACCTATACTTGAATACGGCTCATCAGTCTGGAACTCACATTACATATCTGATATTAACACAGTTGAGAAAGTCCAGAAATATTTCACAAGAAGATTTTTCCACTCCTCTACTCGCTGCAGAATACCTTATGCCACCAGACTCGAAATTCTAGACCTAGAAAATCTAGAATTATTCTGTCTTCAGTCCGATCTAAGTATAGTATATAAAATCATATATTGCAATGTCCTACCTGTCAATGAATACTTCAGCTTCAACCATAACAACACAAGAGCACACAATAGATACAAACTCAAGGTTAATCGCACCAAACTTGATTGCAGGAAATATGACTTCAGCCACAGAGCGGTCAATGTCTGGAATACTCTACCTGACTCTGTGGTTTCTTCCCCAAACCCCCAAAACTTTAACCTTAGACTGTCTACTGTTGACCTCACCCCTTTCCCAAGATGTCTGTAGAGGGTGTGCATAAGCGCACCAACGTGTCTACCATCCCTGTCCTATTGTGTTTTTTTCTTATTCGTATCCATTTCATGTATTCATATCTATGTTTATACTTATACCTGTTATCTTATAATCGCTGGACAAAATAAATAAAATAAATAAACTTTAAGACTTGTGGACTTCATGCTGGCTGGAGAATTCTGGGAGTTGGAGTCCACAAGTCTTAAAGTTGTCAAGTTTGGAGACCCCTGATCCAGATTAACCCCAACACAAAGTTCCACAGGTTTTCGCAAGCCCTGAGATGGAATCCCAGAATAACAAGAGTTGGAAGGGACCTTAGAGGTCTTCTAGTCCAACCCCCTGCTCAGGCAGGAAACCCCAACATACCATTCCAGACAAATGGTTATCCAATCTCTTCTTAAAAACTTCCAGTACTGGGGCATTCACAAGTTGTTCCACTGAATAATTGTTTGGTCAGAAAATTTCCCCTTTAGTTCTAAGTTGTTTCTCTCCTTGATTAGTTTCCATCCATTGTTTCTTGTCCTGCCTTCTGGTTGTTTTGGAGAATAGGTTGACCCCCTCTTCTTTGGGGCAGCCCCTCAAATATTGGAACACTGAACAGAATAACAAGAGTTTTTGGAAGTCACTGATCCAACCCTTGCCCAAGCAGCTTCAACCACAACAACACACGAGCACACAGTTAAGGGGCGTGCATAAGTGCACCATCGTGCCTACCGTCCCTGTCCTATTGTCCTCATTTATTCATACCTATTTCCTTTATTCTTACTCATGTTTATACCTATATCTATTATCTTGTAAGCGATTGATAAATCAGATAAAAAATTAAAATAAACAATAAACAATACATACAAACTCAAAGTAAACCACTCCAAACCCAAATGCAGAAAGTACGACTTCAGCAACAGAGTGGTCAATGCCTGGAACTCACTACCTGACTCTGTGGTTTCTTCCCCAAACCCCCAAACCCTTTAACCTCAGACTGTCTACTGTTGACCTCACCCCTTTCCTAAGAGGTCTGTAAGGGAGTGTGCATAAGCACACAATTGTGCCTACCTGTCCCTGTCTTAATATCTCCCTTTTAATACATTTCATGTATTAATCATGTTTATACTTACCTCTGTTATCTAAAACATGCTTGACAAAATAAATAAATAAAATAAAAAGCAGGAGGCCCTAAACCAGAGGTCCCCAAACTTGGCAACTGTAAGACTTGTGGACTTTATATGGACTGTTTCCTGGTATGATATGATTGCTTATTGTATCCTATGACTATCATTAAGTGTTGTACCTGATGATTCTTGACTCTTGACGAATGTATCTTTTCTTTTATGGACACAGAGAGCATTTGCACCAAGACAAATTCCTTGTGTGTCCAACCACACTTGGCCAATAAAGAAATCTATTCTATTCTATTTTCCATTCCTTATTCTATTCTATTTCTTATTCTATATTCTATTCTATGTTCTATTCTATATTCTATTCTATTCTTTATTCTAATCTGTTCCTTATTCTATTCTATTGTTTTCTATTCTATATTCTATTCTATTGTTTATTCTATTCTGTTCCTTATTCTATTCGATTCCTTATTCTATTCTATTCTATTCTCTTCTATTCTATTATTCTACTCTACTCTATTCTACTCTACTCTATCTTATCTACTCTACTCTACTCTACTCTACTCTACTCTATCTACTCTATTCTTCAATGCCCAGAATTCTCCAGTCATCATAGCTGGCTGGAGAATTCTGGGAGTTGAAGTCCACAAATCTTAAAGTTGCCAAGTTTAAGACCTAAACCATTCCAGACAAATGGCTGTCCAATCTCTTCTTAAAAACCTCCAGTGATGGAGCACCCACAACCTCTGGAGACAAGCCGTTCCACTGATTAATTGTCAGGACATTTCTCCTTACTTCTAAGTTGCTTCTCTCCTCGATAGTTTCCACCTGCTCCTTCTCCTCCAAGTTAGGCAGGGAAGCCTAATTTGGGAATGCAACCAAGAAAAGCGAATGCACGTGGGAACGCGAGCTGTCCTTACTCTGAAGCACCGGAACACTTTCCATTTCCCTGTGGTTTTGCAGCCAGCCTCTCTCTGGTGACAGTCTGATTCGGAGGTGGGTGGGTGGGGGTGTCCCCTGGATCTGAATGCCAAGCCCCCATGGATCGCTGCGCAACCACAGTGCCTCTGCCCCGAATTTTAAGCTCTTCAGTACCATCTTTTATTTTATTTTTCTCTTGGGGGTTGGAGGGCAGGGAGAGGATCCCTTTAATCTACACTCAAATCCAGACAGCTGGATTTGGCTGGAGATTCGTGATATGTGTGTGTGTGTGTGTGCAATCCAGTAAATAGGTTAATCCAATCACCAGATTACGAGTCTTGCGCAAACACAGCCCAAGACGTAAATTAAACTGACAACGAGGGGTGTTGGCGTCTTTCCCGACAGATTGATGGGCTTCGCCCCGATGGCCAGAAGTGAGTCAGGATTAATAGCTCCAGCTTGACCCACCCCTGGTGAGCTGAGACTGGTGGTCCCAGCCCTGGAGGGGGGATAATAAATAAAACACTGTACCTTCCCTTACCTCTTGTGCAAGAATCTTGAATAGATTGAATAGAGTATTTATTGATCTCTGTCTCTCTCTCTCTCTCTCTCTCCCTCCCTCTCTCTCCCTCTCTTTCTCTCTCTCTGCTTTTGGCTTTGTGAGAGTGGGACCTGGTCGAAACGTCGCCAAGATACTCTCAATCTTACATGGGAAAAGACCCGAACACACTAAGACCTGCATATATGTGTGTAATGCCAGATCGGCTGCACCTTGTTGTATTCTTATCATTAAAATAAAAAAACAAATTAAAAAAAAATTCAGACCCTTGGCAGCTGACTCATACTTATTTATTTTAATTAAAAAAATGTTTTTTTTAACAACAAATGTAAACAAACACAAAACAACAAATAAAACGATCTCCCCATTGTACAGTGTGTTGATTGGTACATATCTTTTGTGCACAATATCAGCAGTCCTTCCCTTCTACATTTAACTTATAATTCATATTAGATATATATATATCAACTGTGCCTATTATATAATATTATTATTAACACCTTATCAGACTTTAATTAATAAATTCACATCATTCTTTTTGAGCAAATCTCAACTACTACATGGCTTAATATATAATATCATTTATTTCATCATGATCAATTGCAACATATCATTACCTTATCATTACTATCATGTAATATTTATATTATATTTTATTTCCCTATTTTCTTATCTAGCCATTGATAAAATAAACCCCAGATTTTACAATATACTTCATCTTCTTGCTCTCTAATTGCAAATGTCAATCTACTCATTTCTGCACATTCCACTATTTCCTTAATCACCTCCTCTTCTATCAGAATTCTTTCACTTTTCCAATTTTTGGCAAATACAATTCTAGCTGCTGTTAATACATTAATAATCAGATATATCAATGGCTCATATTTATGGCGGTTGCAGTCTCCCTGGGTCTTGAGATCCTGCTTTGGGACCTTCTGACAAGCCAAGCCAATGTGGAAAGCCAGGTTCACTGAACAGCTGTGTTACTGATTTAACAACCGCAGCGATTCACTTAACAACAGTGGCAAGGAAGGTCATAAAATGGGGGCAAAACTCGCTTAACAAATGTCTCGCTTAGCAACAGATACGTTGGACTCCACTGTGGTTGTAAGTTGAGGACTACCTGTACTCCATGCTAAGACTTCCCCAACCTGTGAAAGTGCCAGCTGGCTGAACTCCCAGAATTCTCAGGAATGGCGACACCTGAGTGAGGAATTCTGGGAGCTGAAATCCACATCAGCAGAAGTCATCCCAGTTGGGAAACACTGGCTTGCAAAGCATTCGCCAGGCTTATGTAGCCATGAGCAAACAGGGAAGCCTAAGCATTGATGGCCAATACATTGCTGAACTACAGCTCCCAGCATCCATCGGTTTGGTCCTCACCGACTGAGTTTCTGGGAGATGTAGTTTAACAGATTCCCCTATCTCTGCCCAAGGCTGAGATGTGCCTCAGATTGTAATTCAATTTGGATAAGAAGATCAGCTTTTAAGGAAGAAAAGACAGGTCTGTTTTAGCAATGGGAAGCGTTACAGATATTAGAAGAGGAATTGATGTTTTGGAAGGTAGGTAGGAAGGAAGGAAAGGAAGGAAGGAAGGAAGGAAGGAAAGGAAGGAAGGAAGGAAGGAAGGAAGGAAGGAAGGAAGGAAGGAAGGAAGGAAGGAAGGAAGGAAGGAAGGAAGGAAGGAAGGAAGGAAGAGGAAGAGAGGGAAGGAAGGAAAGGAGGGAGGGAAAGGAGGCAGGGAGGGAAGGAAGAAAGATGAAGAGAGAGGGAAGGAAGAAAGAAAGAAAGAAAGAAAGAAAGAAAGAAAGAAAGAAAGAAAGAAAGAAAGAAAGAAAGAAAGAAAGAAAGAAAGAAAGAAAGAAAGAAAGAAAGAAAGAAAAAGAAAAACTGGGGTTTTTGTATAATTTCAATCTCATTTTCAATCTGCAGGGTGCCTCAAAGTGATTGAGTCTAACAGAATCACAATCTGATCCTAGAAACACTTGGAACGGTAAGTAGATAAAATTTTAAAACAATTCCAGCCTCCAGCGAGTAAAAAGCTAGTGTAAAATGTGTTTCCTGCTTCTTCTTCTTTTTTTTTCCTTTTTTCTTTCAGAGTTGTTGAGAGTGAATTCTAGCTGGGGGCAAATGTGGAGAAAAGTTGCCAATTTTGTTTCCTCACTATAAAATTTGACAGTAGCATCATTGCTTCTATTGGGGAGGGGGAAAAAAAATACCCCAAAGATAACAAGTTTGGCATCTTGGACAATCTGTCAAAATTCTGAGATGCCTGTCGCGACATCCTCATGCATAAAGCATTGGGCGTGTGATGTCTGACACAAGAAGGTAAAAGTTGCATCTGTTGTGTGATGGACACACTCAAATGCTCATGTGCTTGTTGGGCCCAACTAGTTGATCCCAAGCTACACTTAATTCGTCCTTATGGAAAATTCTGGAGTTGCACAAGGCAGGCTTAGGCCTAATCCTGTTACCTTTGCCCTTCTTCTTGATAGAGCAAGCTTATAGCCCCAGCTATGTTCATGGCTCAGCTGAAGTCAGAATACAAATGAGACAGTTCTGTGTTTTTAAAAATGAGTGTATGAGGACAAATAAAGGGTAGAAAAATGTGACCTTATAGAGAATGCGAGGCAGAAATAAATGTAAACTTGCCAATTCCATAGACTTAACTGCTTTTTTCACGTTAATGGATGACACAACTCCATATCTCTACACACCACACCACACTATACTCTATCAGAATGGATAATGTCAACTCATAAAATATTTCTATGGTCTTTTTAGAGTTGCCAACAGAAAGGGAGGGGGGAGCATGCAGCAGCTTGTAAGCCGAAACTGCATTCCATAAATAGTTTTTCAAAGATAGTTTCTAGGTGAGTGAAGTTTCCACCATGCAAAATTCTAACTGGAGAGCATGATTGATGACTCTTGGCTATGGTTGTGTCCCATTGGAGAAGTTTTGGAAGTTTGGCTCGAGACTCATGATTTAATTAGGGGTAACTGCCGGAACCCTGACAGGATAGCTCAGGCCTTTGCATGCCAAACATTTTTATCTTCTTCTCACCACTAGACACCATGACACAATATGACCGATTCCTGACAATATTCTCAGCTTCCAATGGAGGACACAAATTGAAAATGTGGGTCCAAAAGTTAAGGAGATGGGTCATGACCCCAGGTCCAAAGGTCATGGACTCTGGGTCAAAAGAGCAGGGATGCTGGATCAAAATGGATGACCTGGGGTTGAAAGGTCAAGGTCACCAGGAAAGGCCATGACACATGGGCAAAAAATCTGACTTTGGCCCCTGTGGGTCAAAGGGTCAAGGGCACAGGTCAAAAGGTCATGACCCTGGGTCAAAAGGCCAAGACACCCCGAGTCCAAGACTGGGACCAAGGCCAAGATTCCAGGTCCATCGTTTCATTGGGTGCAAGTCAAGATGGGTGGCAAATACATTTCATAAATAAGTCAATCAATCAATTGTCAGGTCCTCTGTGCCAAAGGCCCAAAGGCCAGGTGAAAAGCAGCCCCCTTGATTGGTCAATGGTTAGAATCTGGGGTGGGGGGTCAGTGTCACTGCCTGACGTTGTGGGGCTCAAAGGGAAATCTTTAAGGTTCATCCTCAGGATGTCGATGTCCATATTACTTTTATTGGGTTGTGATCCACCCAATTGCTTGCTTTCATACTTGTTTCGTGTATATCTGCTTTCAATTCTGCTATCATCCATATCATGCCTATTCTTGACCAGGACATGTGTCTATTTGAGTAAAAGGAACATTGAGCTGCTTTGGGATGCCTTTCTCACCAAACCCCCTGAATAATTAGTTGTTCCACCATTTTGGAAAAAGGAAGTGGTTTTTTTGCTTTTTCATTTACCTTTCTACTTCTATAGTCCAATTCTGCACCCACAATTCTGCATTAAAATCTCCCAGGATATGGAGGATGTTTTCATATTCCAATTCTGTTATCTTTCTGTGAAGTTTTCCATGTGAAGGATGTGGGCGCAGATCAGGCCAACGGTTCAAGTGGCTCAGAGCAGGGGTCTCCAACCTTGGCAACTTTAAGACTTGTGGACTTCAACTCCCAGAATTCCTCAGCCAGATGAAGTCCACAAATCTTAAAGTTGCCAAGGTTGGAGACCCCTGGCTTAGAGAGCAGAAGGTGAAAGGCACACAGCTGGGTTTGGTCCTTAGAGTTACTGTTGGAAAAGAATCAGTTGCTGCCAGCTTGAAGCCCATTATTCCTGAAGGCAAAACTCCAGTTGGAAACCCCTCTAAGCACTGGGTACATCGATCCATGATCGGAGCAGGAAAGGGGCCGATCTGATGGGGGGTTTTTTGGGTGGCTCTGAAGAATTCCAGGTGAAGACCTCTTTGCAGTGGTGCTGTCAGCCTCCTCTGTTTATTCCCAGCTAATTTCAACTTCGTCTTGTCATGCTTTGACGTGGAACGGAGCAGGCGAGAGAGGCGTTGTGGTGTGGGAATGAGCAGTCATGTGCATAGAATCGGGGTTGATTGTTTGTGAAGGCAACCGTGTGTTTTGATAGAGTCCTTGAGAGGATGGCACTTCTCTAAGGATGTTCTGGGCACAGCCCTGTGCATAAAATAACCTCTTTTGAGAGAAAGGTGACCCGGATGGGGTGAGGCCTAAGTTAAAGGCAAAGGGAAGTTTGGTTTTTTAAAAAAAATCATAATGCTTGAGGCTGCCAGAAGAGCAAGAACCAGAAATGTTGATCTCCCTCAACACCTGAGGTGGTGAAGGAGGAGGAGGAGGACAAAGGGGAGAGTGAGGGGAAGAAGAAGAAATCGACTGTTATATGAACTGTTTCCTAGTATGATTTGATTGCTTATTGTACTCTAGGACTATCATTAAGTGTTGTACCTGTTGATTCTGAACTCCTGATGAATATATCTTTTCTTTTATGTACATTGAGAGCGTTTGCACCAAGACAAATTCCTTGTGTGTCCAATCATACTCGGCCAATAAAAGAATTTTATTCTATTCTATTCTATTCTCTATTCTCTTCTTCTTCTTCTTCTTCTTCTTCTTCTTCTTCTTCTTCTTCTTCTTCTTCTTCTTCTTCTTCTTCTTCTTCTTCTTCTTCTTCTTCTTCTTCTTCTTCTTCTTCTTCTTCTCCTTCTCCTCCTCCTCCTCCTCCTCCTCCTCCTCCTCCTCCTCCTCTTCTTCCTCCTTTCTTGACTCTTGATGAATGTATCTTTTCTTTTATGTATACTGAGAGTATTTACACCAAAACAAATTCCTTGTGTGTCCCATCACCCGTGGCCAATAAAGTATTCTATTCTATAAGAAAAATGATTCTAATATTGGCACGATGCCTCTCAATTCTTCAGAAATTCTAGATGCTAACAATCTTGATAGGCATCTCCAGACTCATCCCTTTGAGAAATATGCTAGCACCCTATTTTATTTATTTACTTATTTAATATTTTGAAAAGTCTACCAGCAGAGGCTGCTAACAAAAAACTTCCTACCTTGGGTGAAATGTTCTTAATGTACTACCGACTCCGAGACTTTATAAATCCAGAAGAAGACTGCCAGGAATCGTTTATCCCCGGTGAAAACAAATGAATAGGAGTGCAGAGGGGGGAAGGAGGAAACTTGCTAGCTTTTCAAAACATTAAAAGGCTTCTTGGCTTAATTGATCCTTCTCCGAGTAATTCTTCCTTGGAGGCAATGTCTAATTGAAATCAAATGTACTGTTGTGATTGCTTTAATTTTGCTGTTGCCTCAGTAGGCTTCATAGTTTAGAAATCTTTCCTTTACAAAACAGATGTTGAGATTCTGGAAAAAAAAGTGCAGAGAAGAGCAACCAGGATGATTAGGGGACTGGAGGCTAAAACATACAATGAACGGTTGTAGGAACTGGGCTTGGCTAGTCTAATAAAGAGAAGGACCAGGGGAGACAGGAGAGCAGTCTTCCAGTATCTGAGGGGCTGCCCCAAAGAAGAGGGAGTCAACCTATTATCCAAAGCATCTGAAGGCAGGACAAGAAGTAATGGGTGAAAGATCATAAAAGAGAGAACCAACCTAAAACTAAAGAAAAATTCCCCAACAGTGAGAACAATCAACCCGTGGAACGGCTTGCCACCAGAAGTTGTAGATGCTCCATCACTGGAGATTTTCAAGAGGAGACTGGACAGTCACTTGTCTGGAATGGTATAGGCTTTCCTGCCTGAGCAGGGGGGTGGACTAGAAGACCTCCAAGGTCCCTTCCAACTCCGTTATTCTGTATTCTATAGTTCCTACAAAAGGCCACAGTATCCTATACCAATGAGGTTAGATGTAAGTGTAGCACACAAAATTATCTGCTACAATGTCCTACCAGTCAATGACTACTTCAGCTTCAACCACAACAACACAAGAGCACACAACAGATACAAACTCAATGTCAACTGCTTCAAACTTGATTGCAGAAAGTACGACTTCAGCAGCCGAGTGGTCAATGTCTGGAATTCACTACCTGACTCTGTTGTTACATCCTCAAACCCATAAAACTTTTAACTTTAAACTATCCACCATTAACCTCACCTTATTCCTAAGAGGTCTGTAAGGGGTGTGCATTAAGTGCACCATCCTGCCTACCATCTCTGTCCTATTGTCCCCATTTATTTGTACCTATTTTCTATAGCCTTACTCATGTTTATACAGTATTTATATCTATTATCCTGAAAGCGATTGACAAATCAAATAAATAAATATATATATATATAATAAATAAAATAAACTGTGTCTGTTTAGAATTGCTGAATGACAACATCCAGCACCTTCTGCCCACAAGGGCAAGGATGAAAAAGGCCGGGAATTGTAATTTCAAAACAAGCACTCACACTTATGGATATAGACCAGTGTTGTTCAACGTTAGCCATTTTAAGTCATGTGGACTTTAACTCCCAGAATTCCACAACCAACATGGAGTTGAACTGAATGCTGGGAATCAAACTGAATTCTAGTACAAGCAGTTGAAATCTACATTCAGGGGTGGGATTCTACAGATTGGCACCTATTCGCTAGAACCGGTTGTTAACATTCTAAGCAGTTTGGAGAACCGGTTGTTAGAAGAAATTCCTGGCCTAATCCTGTAAGGAAGGCAGGAAGGAAATCTTCTGGTGTTGCTTGCAGAAACTGCCTCTCCGTTAACCCTTATTGTTTCTTGGCAGGACTAGACTTCCTATCTCAGGAACTTCTCTGGAGTTTTTTTCCCCTCTTTTGCTGGTACTTTGCTTGTGTGGAGGGACCATTCAAAGTTACAATGGCACTGAAAAAAATGACTTATGACCATTTTTCACACTTATGACTGTTGCAGCATCCCCACAGTCATGAGAGGCCAGGCGAGGAGATGCATGCCTCGATGTGAGTGATATTGAGTTGGCCACGCCCAGCCAATAACATGACCACCAAGCCACGTCCACCCAGTCACATGACAGCCAAGCCATGCCCACTAACTAAGCCACGCCCACAGAACCGGTTGTTAAAAATTTTGAATCCCACCCCTGTCTACACTTTTTTAAATGACCAAGGTTGAATAAGTGCTGATATAGACAATGCTGGACAAGCAACCATATTTAAGAGAGTTTGTGCAGCAAATAGGTAATATTTACAATATTAGGTAGCTGTCCAAGTAACAACCTCCACATAGAAAAAGGAAATCTTAGGAGATATTTGTTTTGTAGGTGTATAAAACAATATTTAGGCCAAAAGGGAGGGGGGGGAGAGAAACCTTATACTTGCTTCTCCCAGCACTCAAATTGCAAGCAACCAATGCAATTCGCTAACTTTTGGCTTGCATCCTGCTCAGGAATGCAACGAACTGCATTCATGCAAACGACTGCATTAGTTGCGGTGAAACGCATCAAAGTTGCTGCAAATTCCCAATTTTGCTCTGGCCACATTTCATGTAGAAGTCACTAGATGGCGCTGTTGGTCAAAACATTTGGGCATTAGCGACTGGACTTTGAATGGTTTTTAGGAAGGGGGATCAGGAAAAGAGAGAGAGAGAGAGAGAGAAAGAGAGAGAGAGAGCATTGAAAATTATGAAAGCGAAGCCAGACTTTGTCCTTCTGAAAGGGAAACTTGCTCTGATACCTAAAATCCACTTTGCCAGTGTTGGATTTAAGCCAGTTGTCATCAGCTTCTTTGCTAATAAGATTAAAGTGGCAACCTAAAAGCTTGCATTTTCTCTTTTACTTGGAAGTCCTGGTGTCTGTGTCTAGGTTTCAGGGACCTTTTCTGATAGCCACACGGAAAAGCTTTAATTCAGAGAGTTTTCCTCTCTCCTCCACATAACCGAAGAACTCTGAAGCATCTTTTCAAAACATCAGGCCAACAACGGCTACGAACGGAGGCTTGAGTTAGAACACAGCCATTGCACGTAGCAGTTGAGTGACTGATCTTGGGCCAAAATTGCCTTTCAGGGTTTTTTAAAAAAATTTTGAGTTTCCTGCAACTTTCCTGCCTCTGTAAAAGATGCGCCCATGCTTGGTGTTATGCGTCAGATCAGAGGTATCCAACCTAGGCAGCTTTAAGATTTGTGGATTTCAACTCCCAGAATTCCCCAGCCAACATGGGTGCCACTCTGGTCTTATATTTAATATTTATACTTAACTGGGAATACAAGGATTCTTAAGTCATATTCATTGATACAATTTCTGGGCAGGTTCGTGGGTTTTTTTCTATGGGCCATTTGCATCAACTTGGTCCTTATGGGGTAGAGGAACAATTAAGTTTCACCCATTTCTTAGAGCAGGGGTGGGGAAATATGCCCCTTTTATTATGTGGGTTTCAACTGCCAGAATTCCTGAGTCGCCATGCTGGCTCTGGAATTTTGGAAGTTGAAGTCCACAAATCAGTTGGCAATCCAATAATAATCTTGCTGGCTCTGGAATTCTGGGAGTTGAAGTCCACAAGTCATAAAGGAGCTATAGTTCCCCACCTCTGCCTCAGAGGTACCACCAGCAAGGTCATTTTTCCTGTTTCCCATTTCCTAATCCCTAAAAGTAAGATTGTGCCAACAATCTTAGGAACCAGAACACACGTTTTTGGCAGTCGTGTATAGACTGCAGCTAAGCACACTGCACATTGATCAGACTAAACAAGAAAGGCATTTGATTTACTAATTGCTGGGTTAAATCACCTCTTGAGGAGCTTACAGATGCCAATGTTTTCACAGATGAGGAAAGTGAGTTAATGGGGACTTCAAGGCCAAGAATATAGGATGAATTTTTCACTTATCCAATATTCTTGATGCAGTTTCTAAGAGAGGTCCAAACATGGTTTTATGAAGTCACTAGCAAATCTGTAAAACTGTTTGTGGAATGTCAGCATTTAGCTTCTCCTCTTCTAGAGTGGAAGGTACATGGGCGAAAGAGATATGATTTGTCAGGATGAAGAAGTGATACAATATCTGAAGTTGGGTTTGCACTTCCCAGCAGAGAGGGACAGAAATGGAACGGGGGGCTTGCAGTCCCACCATGCATTGAGAGATTTGTGTGAATCTATTTATCTTAAGCCACCATCTGGTTTATGGGTAGCCTTGCATATTACTGGATTGTCAACTAGAGTTAGAGTTAAGGTTGTTTCATTAACCCAACTTTACACTGTCTTTGAGTTTGGAGTTACAAAATGCAAATCCCTGGTGAATTCAAGTTGCAGTCTTGTTATCCATATCAGAAATCATATTTCAGCAAATCTAATTGGGGAGCTATTCACACACTTGGTCAGTAAAAAAAACACCCTTGTATAATGTATATGTATTGTGTGAATCTGTGTTTGTGAATCCCAACCCGTTGGGTGAATTTATAGTTTGGAGTATACAAACTCCAAAATGGGTTATTTCAGTAACCAAATTAAATGTAATGTAAGTTGCATTCAAGGGTGACATTGTTTTGGCTACTATCACATTGGGAAATTAAACCGCATCAAAATTGATTAGGGGTGTTCAACCTTGCTAACTTTAAGACTTGTGGACTTCAGTTCCCAGAATTCTCTAATGAGCATGGCTGGCTGGGGAATTCTGGGAATTGAAATCCACAGGTCTTAAAGTTACCCAGGTTGAACACCCCTGATCTAAAGGTACAAGAGCTGGTTGGGGAATTCTGGGAGTCGAGCCAGAATTGGACACCTTAATTCTAGTTTATCTCCACGTTGCTTTATAATCCCTGCATTCTGTGGTTAGATCCTATGATTCTCTTTGAGGCCAAAATAAAAATTTTGAGTACGTGATGGAGAAGGCTACCTCTTAGCAGGTTCAATCAAATGGACATTCTTTGCTTATGTCATTTGTAAATATAATTGTGTGTTACGGTGCTTGGAATCGAATTAAGCAAAGAGGAATTGAACACGATGGTATTTTTCTGGTTTGTGAAAGTGAAACTAAGAAGAATAAAGCCAGTGGATTAATTTATTTGTCAGGCAGGTATTTTTGAAGTGAGTTGTAATCCAGACAGTTCATTCATTTCTCAAGATGGGACAGCATAATAGCTTGAAGGAAGCTAGTTTATGGTTTATTTTATTGGGAAAACATTATGTTCTACCTTGTTTGAGATTTAAAAGTTGAACTGACATTCTTGTTTTTCATTGTTATGCAAGATTGTCTTCATACTTGCATTATCAATATTTGTACTGCTATCAATACCTTGTAGACTCCTTGCTCTCTGTGCCTGTGGATTGACAAGCACACTTCTCTTGTGCTTTTTTTCTTCTTCCATTTTTGACATCTGAGCCAGAAGACAATCCTGATAAAGTGATGAATCACTGGATTCATGGACAGAGAAAGGTGATGATGAAACTGGGCATATGGACAATTCCTCCTCAAATCCTTCCATGTGATTTCTCTTCCTTAAATTGTCCCACCCCCTTAGAATTGCATATTATGCCAGCCCCCAAAAGTTAATTCTCATGCAATAAAATGCCTATCTGTCCATCTCTTAATCTGACTTGTCATCTATCTATCCTCTATCAATATACCTACCAATATCTACATCTCTATTATCTGTCAGTCATGTTCTATCATCCCTCTATTCATATTCCTTCTATCTATCATCCATCTTTCCGTCATCTATTCTATTTAATAGTATCTGATTCTTTGAGACTGCCTAAACATGGCCTTGAAATTTTCTTGGCAAGGTTTTTTTTTTTTAAAGAAGCAGTCAGCCATTCCTTCCTTCCTAAGGCTGGGAAAAAGTGATTGACCCAAGATCACCCAGCTTGCTTTCAGGCCTAAGGCAGGACTACAACTCACAGTCTCTCTAGCTCTAGGCCTTAACCACAACAAGAAACTGCTCCCAATCAATCAATAAGCAAGCAAGCAAGCAAGCAATCTTTGTAACCATACCTTGTTCAATGCTCACTTGCGTTTAATAGAGCTTGTGTCCTGTTTAAAAGGTTACAAAAACCTGGCTGGTTACCATTCCAATTTTCAGTGAAATGTACATTTGAGCATGTTGACCTTAAGAAACACTCTCTGGTCCATGGGGTAGAGACTGTGCATGTTATATGATTCTGAAACAGTTTGTGACAAAGCATGTTTAATATGATTAGGGGACTGGAGGCTAAAACATATGAAGAACAGTTGCAGGAACTGGGTATGTCTAGTTTAATGAAGAGAAGGACTAGAGGAGACATGATTGCAGTCTTCCAATATTTCAGGGGCTGCCCCAAAGAAGAGGGAGTCAAGCTATTCTCCAAAGCCCCTGAGGGCAAGACAAGAAGCAATGGATGGAATCTAATCAAGGAGAGAAGCAACCTGGAACTAAGAGAAATTTCCTGATAGTTAGAACAATGAATCAGTGGAACAACTTGCCTCCAGAAGTTATGAATGCTCAAACACTGGAAGTTTTAAAGAAGAGATTGGACAACAATTTGTCTGAAATGGTGTTGGGTTTCCTGCCTAAGCAGTGGGTTGGACTAGAAGACCTCCAAGGTCCCTTCCAACTCTGTTATTCTATTCTATTATTCTATTCTATTCTTCTGTTCTATTCTATTCTTCTATTCTATTCTATTACTCTATTATTCTATTCTATTCTATTATTCTGTTCTATTCTATTCTATTATTCTATTCTATTCTTCTGTTCTATTCTATTCTTCTATTCTATTCTATTACTCTATTATTCTATTCTATTCTATTATTCTGTTCTATTCTATTCTATTATTCTATTCTATTATTCTGTTCTATTCTATTCTATTATTCTATTCTATTATTCTATTATTCTATTCTATTATTCTATTCTTCTCTTCTCTTCTCTTCTCTTCTCTTCTCTTCTCTTCTCTTCTCTTCTCTTCTCTTCTCTTCTCTTCTCTTCTCTTCTCTGTTCTGTTTTGTTCTGTTCTGTTCTGTTCTGTTCTATTCTATCCATGGCTTTTTTAAAGTTCTAAATGACCCTTTAGAAAGCCGTTTATGCCAATACTCATTGGATGTTTATAATGAAGTCTTGTAAATGTTTTTCTTTCTGGTGCTATTTACTGGCCAGCATACTAATACTTTGGAGCTAGGAGTCCCCAGTTCCAGTTCTTGAACTGGGACCAGTCTGCAGCATGCCAACAACTGGACTGTGCAAACAAGCGAAGCCCCATCCATTCAATGCAGGCAGCACATGTCACTTCTCTGGTCCATGGAAAAACCTCTCTCCACAGAACCGGTCCCTGCTGCCCAAAAAATTCTTTATTTTCCAAGGTCTTGTTTTGAGGTACATTTAGTTTGATTATTACTGAGAAAGGCAGAATGGAAGGCAAATGTTTGCCAGGCTTTGAATTCTCTAGCCATGTTGGCTAATTATTTGGAAAGAGAATGGAAAAATGGAGGGGAGGACAGAGAATAGTAACTCCCTACCCTGCAACATTTTGTAGAATATCGCGAAAGAAGCCAAACAAAATGTTACTTGTGGTCAAACCCCCATCACTCAAATCTGACCTTTTCTCAGGAAACCTAAACACAATTTGAGAGTGCAGGAAAGGAGAAAAAACAGGTTATTTGAAATAAGCACGTTTTTTTGGCATCTCTATAACATGCTTAATCAGGTCAGCTGCAAACCTAATGGTATCTTTACATAACATACTAAATAGAGTGTTGCTATAGAGAAGAGCAGGCAGAGATGGGGGCGGGGTTAAGTACGTCATCAGCCTAGAATCCTTACATTGCCACGAATGGTCTAAGTCCAATCCCTCTTGAATTCAGTCCGGTGCCAAGTTAGTATTGAATTTAGTTGATTAGATTCTTGTGCATAAGCTTAAGAAAGAAATCTTCTTAATTGCAACAATGTAGGGCCCCGATTCCTTTGCCTAACAGTCAACCTGAGCTGGTCTTTTTAATGGCTTGGTGTGTTGTGTAATTATCAGCTAGCCATGAGGTTAGCTGATAATTCAGTGCCTTGGAGAAAGCCGGCTAATGGGTTAACCTAGCAAGTAGGTTAAACATATTGAATTCACATTGTAAAGATGGAGATCACATCACCGAGCCGAAGTGGCTGGGGAAGGGAACTCTGCAAGCCAGCCTCTCAAATGTCTGAGTCCAGATTATTATGGGTTGCAAGAGAGCGGGGGGGAAAGGAGGAGAAGGAAAGGCAGGGAAATAACCTTTAGATAGAAAGTTGAAGCTTTATTAAAACAGCTGGAGCTGTTTTGACAGCAGCCACCAGCACCCACAACAACAACCTCCTCCCCAGCCTGGGAGACAGATGAAACCAATAAATGCAGTTAATTGACTCTTGCTGCTAGATGAGTATTTGCAATCTCTTTAAAGGGATCAAGTGCTCCTACTGGTGTGGGGAGCCTGAGAAAGTCTGCCAAGGACACAGGCGAGCAATTAACCCGAGGTACCATGGCTGGGTTGCCTTTTGCAACACAGAGGTTGATGTCAGAGGAGGACAACCAAAGCAATGAGGGGCATCGTAGCTCGGGGAATACAATTTTGTTTTTTGTTTTTTTAAGCACATTTGGGAGAAGCACTACACAGAAAATTATCTATGATTCATTGGCAAGAGAGAGAGAGAAATATTGCTTGCTCTATAATGACCGAATTTGGGGGTCAATGGGAGTAGTTGGAAATTCAAGACAGAGCAGAGCAAATATTTATTCAGCCTAGGGATAAATACTGTGGGATGTGCTGATGACATAACTTTAGGAAGAGTAAGAGATTTATTATTTATTTATATAAAAAAATTTAAACTGCTCAGTTATCTCACAATGGCACCATTCCTTTTAATGGCCAATATCCATCATTAATGTTCAGCAAAGATGGATCTTCCATTGCTGGATTTGTGGGCCACGGTCCCATGAATGAACATTTGACCAGAGAAGAATGTTATGGGTTGGTTTCACTCATCCAAAGGGCTTCAGGAAGGACTACAAAAGGCTTCCCTTTCCAGTTGAGTCCTAGTAAAAGAGCCAGACCACAGAGAACTCCAGATTCAGCACCACGGAGAGCTTCAGATCCAGCACCATGGAGAGCTCCAGATTCAGCACCACGGAGACCTCCAGATCCAGCACCATGGAGAGCTCCAGATCCAGCACCAGGGAGAGCTCCAGATTCAGCACCAGGGAGAGCTCCAGATTCAGTGTCACAGAGAGCTTCAAATTCAGTACCACTGAGAGCTCCAGATTCAGTGCCATGGAGAGCTCCAGACTCAGTACCGCAGAGAGCTCCAGAAATATGGACAATCTCCTTCACATTCCTCTGGCATCTAAAATTCACAAACTCCTCTATTGGAAAGTTCAAGTTAGGACATCAGGTGAACCCGACTGGTCTTATAACAGTAAACCAGAGACACATGTACTTGTGGCTAATGTATACCTGGGCATTGTGGACTGTATACCAGAGTTTCTACCTTAGTGTACTTGAGTGACCCTAGCAGACAGTGGTTTATTCAGTCATCCAAGGTTATTGTCAGTGTGTTGGGCCAACCCAGTCTCTGCTCTGACTCCTTTCACGGAAGTTCTTATTGAAGATATTTTAGATTTTAAAAGGGAGATTAAGATACAGTGACTGGTTGCAGCTGACACAGGACAACATCTAATTAATGGAGGGTTAGTGTTCTCACTTGGTGTCATTCCACTTCCTTGCCTAACCAAGATGCATCCAATCAATGCACCTTTCCTCGGGCTGCTTTCCATTGATCTAATATATAATTTCCTTCCCTTGACTTTGAATTTAATGAGAGAAGCCTGGAGGACATTCAGATGTTCTCCCTCTTTTACACCATTCAGCCAATTTTCAGATGATAAAGAGTACCAATCTCTTGAGAAACTGCTTGTACAACAAGCAGCCATCCACACCTCTTCCATTATTTCACTATTCCCCTGTTTGACCTGAAGGTTCATTACTTCGTTTCGTCCAAGGGCCTTAGCACAGCTTTTCATCCAAGTACCAATGGGAGGCGGGCAGAGAGATTGAACGCAACGGTAGAGCAGTATCTGAGATGCTACGTGAATTATCAGCAATCCAATTGGGTGGATCTCCTGCCTTTTGCAGAGGTCATGTGGAATAATGCTGTTCACAGTAGCACGGGACTAACTCTCCTTCAAAGTAGTGAGTGGCATGGACTTCGTCCCAATGCCTGAGTATCTAAGGGATTCCCCTCTCCTCAGTCAGCCTGACCGATTGGGTGTCAACGCTGAAAGCAACTTGGGAGAATGTCAAAGAGTCACTAGGTCCATCTTTATACCATATCAATTTTTAGTAAAAGTCCTTTTCTCTAAAACAATGAAGTCTAAGGGTTTCTTCCTTGGATTTTGAATGGAGCCTCACCTGACATTTTCCTTCCTTCCTTCCTTCCTTCCTTCCTTCCTTCCTTCCTTCCTTCCTTCCTTCCTTCCTTCCTTCCTTCCTTCTTTCTTTCTTTCTTTCTTTCTTTCTTTCTTTCTTTCTTTCTTTCTTTCTTTCTTTCTTTCTCTTTTTTTCTTTTCTCTTTCTTTCTCTTTCTTTTTTCTTCCTTCCTTCCTCTCAGAACTAATGATACATGTATTCTGGAAGGCCTACAGCCATTACCACAAGTGTTGCAATAGTGATCTTAATGTGTGGAAAAGTGATCCAGAGACGAACAAAACAAGAATTAAATTAATTCAAACGTCTTCTGTGAAGAGTTTTTAAGCACCTAAAAACGGCTGGTTCGCTAATTGCTTTAGAATCAGCTTTGGTTTTATAGGGCTGGGGGGGGAGGGGGAAGGCAATTTAGCTCCAGTTTTTGAGCAAGGAGTGGGAAAATTCTGGGAATCGTAGTCTTGACATAACTCTGGAGAGCACCAGATTGTGGAAACAACCATGATCTGTTTCTCAAGTGTTAATCCTGATCTACAAGCCAAACAGAGAGGGGCCTTTACATAAGACATCTGTCTTTTCTGTAATGAATTAACGAGGAAGTGCTTGAAAAGAAATACAATCAATTATTCAAAGCCCAGATCCTTTTGAAATGCTAATAAGGTCATCCTTATTGAGGGACTCTTGGATCAAATTATGGTAAATTCAGATGGCTGCTGTCAGAGGGCTGTCTCTGCTTGGATGGGACAGGCAGATTAAAGCAAGCAATCCACATTCTAACAATAGAATGGCAATAAGATCATCTCTCTCAAGGGCCTCACTCATTAGCCAAGTCAACCCTCTCTCTCTCTCTCTCCCTCCCTCCCTCCCTCCCTCTCTCTCTCTCTCTCTGGCAAATCTGAGGTTACCTCCAACCACCCTGCCAAATTTTGATGGCACGGTTTCCCCCAACACATGGGTCCCTGGAGCACAGAAAGAGAGCATTGTGAGGTCTATTGTAATTTCCAAGGCAAGGAAAATCCCGTATCAAATGCACAGAGGCTTGAGTTAATGTTCGATGCTTGCTTTGCTTCTCTTTAAAATAGCCTCATAAAGCAACTCCTTGGTGGGTTCACATCCCCTCACTGTTCCAGCTTAGTCCCTCCATTTTTTTCTCAGTTTTCCAGAGCTAAATCCAAATATCAAAACCGCACAATACCATTTCATCTCTCTCCCCTCCCTCCTTCCTTCTTTCTCTTCCTCCCTCCCTCCTCCTATCTCTCCCTCCCTCCTTCTCTCTCTCTCTCTCTCTCTCCCTCCCTCCCTCCTTCTCTCTCTCCCTCTCTCCCTTCCTCTCCCTCTCGCCCTCTCTCATAAACAACTGCTAAAGCGAAAACTTGCACATGGTTTTTAATTAGAGTCCAATGAACTCTCTCTTCTACGTTATTTATTTCTGTTGAGCTCCTTCTATGCTGGGAAGACTGCAACATTAATTGCACCAATTATTCTCAGCTATTAACAGTAGAGCTAGTAAGCAGGATTCTTTCTTTCCAGTCAAGTTCAGTTGGCTCTTTCTGAAAATTTGGTCTTATGGCCCAAACCACCTGGCCAAGTGGCTCATCTTCAAAGTCTCTGGCACCACCCAACCTTCACCTGGACTTGGTGAGATGGGTGTGGCAAAGAGCCTATCCGGAGATGAAGAGTGTGCAAAGAGTGTGTGCAAATTTAACTCATGCCTCCTAAAGCATCAAGGCAAGGCTGTTGCATCTCAAAATAGGACAACCTGCCGTGGGCAACTTGTGACACAATTCAACAAATCATCACCATCATCTTTTAAGACCAAGACAAATTCCTTGTGTGTCCAATCACACTTGGCCAATAAAGTATTCTATTCTATTCTATAATCCCTTGCAGAGTAGAGTCTGGGCAATGAACAGCGCTAGCAGAGTGTTTTAGTGGCTGGAAGCCCTTCCTGTCACCAATGTAGAGTTTTGTTCAACAGATATATTCCCATTGTGCCCAGAGTGAGAAATATCTGCCTTACCTATAATTGAACTCACAGCCTCCTGATTGTGAGGTGAGAGTTCCACCTCTAGACCACCACACCATTCCTATGGGGCAATTCAACAAATGCAAAAGTTAAATTAATTTTGATGGAACTGTGGTCAATAATAATAAAATAAAGTCAACCCAGAAATGCAAGAGTTACAATAATTTCTACTAAAACGTGATCACCAATAATAAAAGTAACAATGAAATGATTAATACAGTGTTGAATTGTCTGGGCAATTGTCCCTCAGCAAGTGAATTGCTCCACATTGAGTTGTCCATGGCAAGTTGTTCCACAGTGAGTTGTCCATGGCAAGTTGCTCCATAGTGAGTTGTCCATGGCAAGTTGCTCCACAGTGAGTTGTCCATGGCAAGTTGCTCCATAGTGAGTTGTCCATGGCAAGTTGTTCCACAGTGAGTTGTCCATGACAAGTTGCTCCACAGTGAGTTGTCCATGGCAAGTTGCTCCACAGTGAGTTGTCCATGGCAAGTTGCTCCACAGTGAGTTGTCCATGGCAAGTTGCTCCACAGTGAGTTGTCCATGGCAAGTTGCTCTACAGTGAGTTGTCCATGGCAAGTTGCTCCACAGTGAGTTGTCCATGGCAAGTTGTTCCACAGTGAGTTGTCCATGGCAAGTTGCTCCACAGTGAGTTGGCCATAGCAAGTTGTTCCACAGTGAATTGGCCATGGCAAGTTGTCCTATGCCCTCTGCACTTCTACCAGCACCTGCTTTCAGCCAAAGGGCCACCTGAGCACTAAAAGCAAAGTAATATTTCTAGACAGTAGAATCACTATTTTGTTCTTTAGGTCTACTGTCTTGGTAGTCAGTCACCCAACTAGGGCTTTGCGCAGCCCTAATTTAGATCCCCTTGATCTAAATGAAATCCCCTTGATCCAGTCTAAATTTTGAGCAGGCTGAAGATGCAACAGGAGTTCAGACAATAGCAGGTTCTACTGGACAAGCCTAGATGGAGTTCTCTTTGTAAAGGTGCTTGTCTCAACAGCTACTACCCTATCTCACCTGGCCCTGTCATTCTAAGGAAATAGCTGATTTGCACAAAGCCATTTCCTACTCATCTTCACTGGAAACTCTAGTAAGTTCATTGAAGGAGAAACTCTCTTAGCAAGTTGAAAATGCTTCTCCCCCTCTATTTATTTTCACCTAGGCTCAGTTGGTTGAAATGCTGTCAACATTTCTACTCATTCTTTCTCTGTCCGCTTCCTCTTCCATTCTGGGCGGAGCGAGGTTGGTTAATAAGGGGGAAAATAAGCAAGCCAACTCCTCAGACAGTTAGAGGAACTTGATAACCTTGGAGAAGTCCCCGGAGGAAACTCTAATAGCCTGACAAGAAGGCACACACTCCTGAGTCCTAAGCTGGTCAGAACTGATCCTTATCTTCAGATACAAGGAGAAAAGCTGGCCTGAATGCAGAATGAGACTTCTTGAAGAACACCATGCAGATGAGATGTCGTTAACTTTGCTGAGTTAGTTCCTAGCCCTGGGAACATTACAGTACAGTAGTCCTTGACTTAGGACCACAATTGAGCCCTGAGCCCAACATTCCTGTTTATTTATTTATTTATTTATTTTTAGGTTTTATATACTGCCCTTCTCCCGAAGGACTCAGGGCGGTGAACAGCCAACTAAAATACATATAGACAAATATAAATTGTTAAAAAAGAATTAAATCCTAAGCTGTCCCAATAAAAATCTAAAAACCCCAATTAAAATAAATTAAAACTTTGTACCCCATCCCAACTAATCTAAAAACCCCATTTAAAAATCCCATTTGGGTCAGCTCAGGCCGGCCTGCTCAAAGAGCCAGGTCTTCAGGTCACGTCTGAAGGCCCTCAGGTCATTGATCGTTCGTAGTCCAGGGGGCATCCCGTTCCAAAGGGCGGGTGCCCCCACAGAGAAGGCCCTATTCCTCGGGGTCACCAGGTGGCACATAGAAGGCGTCGGGACCCGGAGGAGACCCTCTCTGTGGGAGCGCACCGGTCGGTGGGAGACTACTGGCAGAATGAGGTCTTGTAAGTATCCTGGTCCGATGCCATGGAGCGCTTTAAAGACTAAAACCAGTACTTTAAAGCGAACCCGGAAGGCCACCGGCAACCAATGCAGCTCGCGCAGGAGGGGCGTCACGTGGGAGTATCTCGACGCCCCCATAACTACCCGCGCGGCTGCACTTTGTACCAGTTGAAGCCTCCGGGTGCTCCCCGCAGGGAGCCCCATGTAGAGGGCATTACAGTAGTCCAGACGGGAGGTGACCAGGGCATGAGTGACGTGCGTAAGGCGTCCCGATCAAGAAAGGGCCGCATCTGGCGTATCAGGCGAATCTGATAAAAAGCCCCCCTGGAGACGGCCGTAATATGATCTTCCAAAGACAGCCGTACATCCAGGAGGACACCAAGATTGCGGGCCCCTACGTGAGATAGTAGCGAGATAGAATTTCACTCCGTTTTACGACTTTTTGTGCCTCGGTTTTCTTCAGTGAATGACCGCAGTTGCTACGCTGGTAACATGGCTGTCAAATCTGGCTTCCCCGTTGACTTTACTTGTCAGGAGGCCACAAAAGGGGATCACATGACCCCAGGACACTGCAACGGTCATAGCTCTGAGTTGCCAAGAGTTCAAATTTTGAGGGGTCCTTGGTGTCCTCTGAGCTTGGTTGTTTTCTTGCAGATGTTTCATTGTTACATTCAACTTAGGTGTCCCAAAGAAGCAACTGGATTTTTTGGGTGTTGCTTTTTTTGACGAGATTTTGCTTCTCATCCAAGACGCATCTTCATTTGACTGGATGGTGGCCAATGGAAGGATTTATGCTCCTTGCAGGCAGCTGGTCATTTGCATCCTTTTAGAGAGTCGTTGAGGCCACTTGGGAGGCTTGGGATGAACACCCTTCAAATGGTGTGGGAGTAGGAATGGATTTCCAGAGAAAACCATTTGCACGACTGCGGTGACCTTGAGGACACAGATCAACCTCCAAGTGGCCTCAATGACTCACTAAAAAGGATGCAAATGACCAGCTCTGTCTGCAAGGACTATAAATCCTCCCATTCCCCACTATCCCCTCAGAGCTGAAGAAGCTTCTTGGATGTGAAGTGAAACACCTTCAAAGAAAAAAACAGAAAGTCCAGTTGCCACTTGGAAAAAAAGCAACATTGGGACAATGGAGAATCTCCACAGACATTCAGTATAGGTCACATTAGCTAGCAGGGATGTTGTTACCAAGTTTGGGTAATGAACCATATGCAAGAAGACAACCAAGCTCAGAGAGAACATGAAGGACCTACAACTCCCAGCATCCTTCACCTTGTTTCTCGAGGCTGCTGGGAACTGTAGTTCTGCCTCACCAGGAAAACCACCAGTTTTTGCCTCTGCCACCAAAGCCCACCCATGACCGGCCTTGTGTAGTTTTCCCAGCAAAGTGTGTGCACCACATCCCCCCCTCCCCCGAATCCCATGTGTGCACACGAATACCGCATCGCCTCCATTGGGTTTCCATAATAACGCAGGAGAAATAAAAAACTCTCCTTGTGCAGGGTGGTAATTAAATCCCTAATCAGTGACAGCCCAGGGAGGAAAGATGGATGGCTTTTTAATGCCCCAGTTTAAGGCAGAACAGACCTTGGGTTGTGGCAAGAGCAATAGGACCACAGTCACGTAGGTGAAGTGCAGGCTGTGCACCAGCTGCCTTTGCCATGAATTGCAATTACCACGGTCTGTTTTTAATCGGGCTCAAGTGTACGGCTTTCCTTGATTGCGGGGAAGCAGACGGCCCCAGAAAACAAATCCACACCATTCCCAAACTCCATCCTTTGGGAGCCCATTGGGTCATTCAAAGAGATCTTCTCCAACCCAACTTCTGAAGACGTGCTTGGACTACAACTCCCAGAATCCCTTTGCCTTTCTTTCTTTCTTTCTTTCTTTCTTTATTTTAATTTATTTTAATTTATAAACCGCCCCCTCTCCCAAATTGGGACTTGGGATGGTGTATAGCCAAAATAAAACAATACTATTACAAATAGAAAGTTTAAAATAAGATTTAAAAAAAGATTAAACTAATGGCTGAAGTTAAAACTACAATAGGACTATAAAAACAGGGTAAAAAGTTAAAAATTAAAAACGATTCTAATAATACTAGGCCTTTAGCCCTGTCGACTGGGCATCTAATCAGCTGCCACCCCGTGGCTAGCAGATGCCATTTGGAAACCAACCTTTAGGTACTTCATAGGTTGCTCGAACCATAGCCAATCTCCCAATCTCCATTCCAGCTACCCAGGAGACGTAGTAGAGCAAGGGTCTTCTTCAAACTTGGCAGCTTTAAGACTTGTGGACTACAACTCCCAGAATCCCTGAGCTAAGAAGACCCCTGCCCTAAATTATCCCCCCCCCTCCTCCAAAACTTTGCAAAGTTAAGTGTAGACTTCAAACTCTTGAACTCTTCTTCAGTTGGGGATTCTGGGAGTTGAAGCCCTCACCCCTTAAAACCCCCAAGCTTGCAAAACACCACCCTCATTTTAATTCCAATGCCTGACTCTTCTCTACCGTTGGGGGCTCTGTGTTAGAACTAGGAGTGGAGGGAGGGGAGAAAATCATGCATAAGTTTGGGGTGCGTGTCATTTTATTCCCCAAGAGCAAGGGTCTTCAAACTTGGCAAGTTTAAGACTTGTGGACTTCAACTCCCAGAATCCTTGAGCTAACATGACTAGAGGAGGAATTCTGGGAGTTGAAGTCCACAAGTCTTAAAGCTGTCAAGATTGAAGGTCCCTGATTTACAGTATCGATCTTCTATCTCCATCTCTATCTAGTCACCTATCTACCTATCTAACTATCTACTACCTACCTACATCCATCCATCCATCCATCCCATCCATCCATCCATCATCCATCCATCCATCCATCCATCCATCCATCCATCCATCCATCCATCCATCCATCCATCCATCCATCCATCCATCCATCCATCCATCCATCCATCTATCTATCTATCTATCTATCTATCTATCTAATGCAAGGGTCTTCAAACTTAGCAAGTTAATGACTTGTGGACTTCAACTCCCAGAATCCCTGAGCTAACATGACTGGAGGAGGAATTCTGGGAGTTGAAGTCCACAAGTCTTAAAGCTGTCAAGTTTGGAGACCGCTGTAGTACAGAGACAAACTCCTACCAGTAGTCCTCGAATTAAAACCCACAACCGAGCCCAAAATTTCTTCGCTGAATGTGACAGTTGTTAAGTGAGTTTTGCCCCATTTTCTTGCCACGGTTGTTAAGCGAGTCCCTACAGCTGTTAAGTTAGCAACTCAGTTGTGAATACAACCTGGCTTCCCCAGGTTGACTTTGGTTGGTCGCAAAAGGGGACGGGGAATCACGTGAGCCCTGGGACCCTGCAACCGTCATAAATATGAATCCGTTGCCCCGTCACAAATATGAACCAGCTGCCCGGTGTCTGAATTTTGATTGCATGACCGTGGGAATGCCTCAACAACGGTCTTAAGTGTGGAAAATCGCTTTTCTCAGTTCGGTTATAACGTCGAACGGTCACTAAACGGATCGGTCGTAAGTCGAGAACCAGCTGCGTTTGTAGGTTTCTTTGACGCCTCCGCTGGGTCCCTGCAATCCTGGCTAGCCGGGAGCGATCCAGTGGATCTCTTTTCTCCATTCCTCTTCTTTGTTTTTAATTTCTTTGAAGCCAGGAGGAAGAGAGGGAGAAGCGATTAGAAGAAGACGCATGTTTTGAAAAAAGGGGGCTATTTCCCATTAAAATGCAGGGCGCGTGGTATGTGCGCGCATGCCAGACAGACCAAAGGACAGGAGCAGCAGATCATGTGGTTGGTCTCCTGGGTGTCTGCTTAAACTCAGAGCTTATTATAATTACACTGATTAATTTTCAGGATTAAATCTAACCCTCGGTGCTGCCCCAAGGGATAGGGGAGTCGGGAGTCGGTGGGATGTTTGCAAAACCAACCGATTCATAGCAGGGGGAGCCTGAAAGCGGGGGGCGTTCCTGCCCTACACAACACACTCACACACACCCTAAACACACACCCGAGGGATGAATTAGAGAGCCTTGCTCAGAGCCATTACGTTATTATGGCTGTAAGCAACCTGGCCTCTCTTTCAGGCAGCTGTGAAAAATCAAGCTGGTCTTTTGTAGCCTTCAAAATCAAAGGAGGGGGGGGTCCTGGAGAACGATTTAACGTGGGAGAGGAGACGATTCGAGAAAGATTAAATCCTCTCCCTTGTCTCTTTATTTTAACATTATTGCCTCTCCCTCCACTCTGTGTCTAGCCAAAAACAGCTCCAGAGCTGCTCCACTCCTCTACTCGTTGCAGAATACCTTATGCCATCGAAATTCTAGACCTAAAAAATCTAGAACTACTCCGCCTTCGGTCCGATCTAAATATAGTATATAAAATCATATATTGCAACGTCCTACCTGTCAATGAATACTTCAGCTTCAACTACAACAATATAAGAGCAAACAATAGATACAAACTCAAGGTTAACCGCACCAAACTTGATTGCAGGAAATACGACTTCAGCAACAGAGTGGTCAATGTCTGGAATACTCTACCTGACTCTGTGGTTTCTTCCCCAAACCCCAAAAACTTTAATCCTAGACTGTCTACTATTGACCTCACCCCTTTCCTAAGAGGTCTGTAGGGAGCGTGCATAAGCGCACCAACCGTCCCTGTCCTATTGTTTCTTTTTATTTTTCTTATAAGTATCCATGTATTCATAACTTATGTTTTTCCTTATACCTATTATCTTGTAAGCGATTGACAAAATAAATAAATTAAATAAATAAAAAGAGAGGCTGCTGAACAAGAGTGGTCTGGGTGAGAAGTTGGTGGTTACTTTTTACCGTTCTACCATCAAGAGCATTTTGGCATACTGTGTAATGGTGTGATATGCTGGATGCTCTGCAGTGGATAAGAAGATGCTCCAGAGAGTTATAAACACAGCACAAAAAATCATCGGTTGCTCTCTTTCTTCTTTGGAAGAGATTGCAAAGACCAGACTCCTCTCAAGAGCACTAAAAATCTCCACAGACCGTTCTCATCCTGGACATTCATACAGTATTTTGAACTGTTACCATCAGGAAGGCATTATAGGTGTCTTAAAATGAGGACTAATAGACTGAGAAACAGTTTCTTTTCCAAGAAACAAACAGTTTCTTTTCCTTGAATCAAACAATGCATTTGTGATTTAGTCCTGTGTATGTAGTGGCATTTTAAAACTATTTAACTTACTAAACGTTTTAGATAGGTTTTAGACTAGGTTTTAAATTATTATTATTATTTTAATTATTTTAATTTTCAAATACTCTGTAGGGTGATTGTGATGTGGTGTTTGGGGCACTGTGTTGGAGTAGCTTTCAAATTTCATTGTATTCGTGGAATCCAATGACAATAAAGGTATCCTATTCTTAGCTACAGTTAAAACGGCTGTTCCGGCTGGCAAATGCTTATGCTCAAAAGGGTATAAGTATAAAAGGAAAAAGGGGAGAGGGAAGCAGAAGAGGAAGAACAGAAATTTCAGGCTCAGTTGTAGTTGTAGGTCGAGAACTACCTGCCCAGTGGTGGGATTCAATTTTTTACTACCGGTTCTGTGGGCGTGGTGGGCAGTGGCAAGGGAAGGTTACTGCAAAATCCCCATTCCCTCCCCACTAACCTGCTTTCCAGCTCCGTTCTTCTGGGCAGGGCAACCAAAGAAGACTCAGCCAATCAGCTGGAACTCAGGAGGCGGAGAATAGAGAGGGGCGGGGCCAGTCAGAGGCGGGATTTGCCGGTTCTCCAAACTACTCAAAATTTCCACTACCGATTCTCCAGAACTGGTCAGAACCGGCTGAACAACCACCTCTGCATCTGTCGCAATGCATTGAAGGTGACATCCATTCCTTAATACACCTCCTTGGGTTTTTGGGTTGCTGTTTTTTTTTTTTAGGAAAAAAAAACTAAAACTCTTCCCTCTGGAAAACCAAAATGGAAGTTTGGCTCAACATCGTGAAACAATAACAACAACAAATATTAACAACAGTCCTTCTCCATCGTTTCAACATATTTGTGTAATGGTCTTAAAATAGGTGTGACCTGATGGATTTGAAGCCCTTCTCGTTGCGAATGGATCCCCATCTCCTTTGCTGTGTTCCTGAGGCCTGAAAAACTCATTTTCCCTCCCCCTGGGAAGCCATCCCATTAATTGCTTTTGTCACAGTGGCTGAGCCCTCAAATCCAAGCTCACAGAGCTAATAGCTTGATTATTATTTAACTGGTAGTGTTTGCTAAGTCAGCTCTTTATCTTGGGTGGGATTTAACATGAGGCTTAAAACACGGATGGAGAAACTCTGAGGAAAGGCCATTCCAGAGTAAAATGGTCGAGTCACATTTTCAGTGTTTTACGTTGTTTTATTTATTTCTGTTCTGCCTTTATTATTTTTTTACAAATAACACAAGGCAACGAACATGTCTCATACACCTTCCTACTCTCATTTTCTAACAACAGCCCTGTGAGGGAGGTTGGCTTGAGAGAGAGTGACTGACTGGCCGAAAGTCATCCAGCTGGCTTTCCTGCCTAAGGCAGGACTAGAATTCACCATCTCCTGGTTATTGGCCCAAAACCACCCAGCTGGCTTTCCTGGCGAAGGCGGGACTAGAACTCACCATCTCCTGGTTATTGGCCCAAAATCACCCAGCTGGCTTTCCTGCCTAAGGCAGGACTAGAACTCACCATCTCCTGGTTATTGGCCCAAAACCACCCAGCTGGCTTTCATGCCTAAGGCGGGACTAGAACGCACCACTCGACCAAACTGACTCTCTATTACTTCCCAATGAGTAATAGATGGCCAAGTTGTAAATCTTACTGCAAACAAACAGTTCAGGAATTTTTAATTGGGCAGATATTGTTGGGCTGCCTGACCTCCTTTATTTTTTTAACAATTCTTTGAATAAAGATATAGAAATAGATATGAAAGTCAAAAGCCCTTTCCTTTGTATGGGACATATTCCAGGTATCTCCAGCCATCTCTGAAGTCTGTGTGAATTGCTTGAGCACGTCTTCAAGGACTACCTTTGGCCAATGGAGGTTGGGGTTCAGCCAACTCGCCATTCCAGCTCTTTTAAGGATTGGCAAGGTTCCTCTGGCCTCCATTTTGCGAGTGCTCCCACCAGGGGCTCTCAGCTGTCTAAATATATCTCTGGAAAACAGATTTTGCCAACCGCACTGGATTCCCTTTGCGTCATGGGATTCCTATACTTGGAGCATTTCTGACCATGCTGATTCTCAGACTGACTTGAAAATTAATTGGCCTGACCCCTGGCAACCCTGATCAAAAGCCAGAACAGAATTTGTGGCTAAATGAGCAAACAGTGTGGACTTCCTGATTTGCAGCTGGCTAACTGACCCCCTCGTTATGCTCTTGAAAAAACACACAGAAAGTTTACATCTTCTTTTTTAATTGAACTGTACAATGGCTTCTGTAGTTGTGAATGTAGAAGAATAAAATGCTGCGTATAAATAGTTTTATCCCATCCATCCCGAGTTAATAACAAAACAATAGAGTTGGAAGGGACCTTGGAGGTCCTCTAGTCCAACCCCCTGCTCAAGCAAGAGACCATATACCATTTCAGAAAATGGTTGACCAGTATCTTCTTTTAAAAGTCTAGTGATGGAGCACCCACAACCTCTGGAGACAAGCCATCCCACTGATTCATTGTCTTCACTGTCAGAAAATGTCTCCTTAAGTTCTCGGTTGCTTCTCTCCTTGATTAGTTTCCATCCATTGCTTCTTGTCCTGTTTTCAGGTGCTTTGGAGAATAGATTGACCTCCCTCTTCTATGGGGCAGCCCCCTCAAATATTGGAATATTGCTATCATGTCACCCCTGGTCCTTCTTGTCATTAAACTAAACACACCCAGTTCAGTGGTGGGATTCAAATTGTTTTACTACCGGTTCTGTGGGTGTGGCTTGGTGGGCGTGGCAGGGGAAGGATACTGCAAAATCTCCAGTCAGAAGTGGGATTTGCCGGTTCTCCAAACAACTCAAAATGTCCACTACCGGTTCTCCAGAACTGGTCAGAACCTGCTGAATGTCACCTCTGACCCAGTTCCTGCAACTGTTCTTCATATGTTTTAGCCTTCAGGCTCTTAATCATCTTAGTTGCTCAGTCTCGAGACCCGAACACACCAAGACCTGCAAGACATACATACATACATACATACGTATGTGTGTGTGTGTGTTTTCATAGATTTTCACAGGTACAGGTATGCAGGTCTTGGCGTGTTCGGGTCTTTTCCCGTGTAAGACTTACAAACCTATGTTGTTTCCATTGTCCAATATTATCTTTGCTCTAAAGTGCTTTTTAAATTTTTCTTTTATTTTTTCACCAAGTTGGGCATTTAAAATGATTGCTTCCCTAAGAAATGGCTGCCAGTGCTGGAAAACACAGTTCCCTCTTTCCACTTCTCGCTGAGAGCGTCCCTAATGGAACCGGTTGCTTAACCCCCAACAAAAGTGACAATTTTACAGAAAAACCAGATTGTGCCTAAATGTTGCTCGTTTTATTCAATTGTGCACCAGTAAAAGATTTTCTTTTCAAAGCAGTCTTGTTACCAAAAACAAAACAGGAAGAGTTCATTCCATGCAATTCTCCCTTTATGAAGCTAAACCAATAGAGGAGAAAGAAAAGAAACGGGTTTTTTTTGGTTTTTTTTCCCATGCTTATATTTCTTCTCTTTAATGAGATTTTTCAGGGGAAAGGAACCAAGGGTGCTTTATTTGAAAGAATGAAGAAGAAGAAAAAGTAAGCGGTAACGTTAAGAAACCATCTCATGCTGGCGGTGTGTGTGTGTATGTTTTTCTACTGTAGATATGGGGGGTGTGAGGAACAATCCGGAGATTAACCGTGCTGTGTGTGACACATGCCGATACTTAAACAGCTGCACACAAGCACACACACACCCTGGCGTGATCACAGGTGCTCGTAGAAGCTAAACTGGAGGAGGCACCCATTCTCCAAAACCTCTAATTAACTGGGATCAACAGCAGGCTTTCTGTATCTCTCTAAAGCTAGGAACCTTGTGCCTCGGGAAACATGGGGGAAAGTCTCCATTCTTGTTGAATTTCACAGAGCTGAGAGTTTCTGCCTTGGGATCGGTTGGTTGGTTTTCCAACTCTCTGTTTCTACAGTTCTATACAGGGGTGGGACTCCATTTTTTTTTTTAACTACTGGTTCTGGTTGGCGTAGCTTGGTGGGTGTGGTGTAGCTTGGTGGGCGTGGCAGGAAAAGGATACTGCAAAATCCCCATTCCCGCCTCATCCCAGTAACCTGCTTTCCAGCTCTGTTCTCCTATGCTGGGCAACTAAAGGAGACCCAGCCAAAATCAGCTGTGGGCGTGGCTTGATGGGTGTGGTGTTCTGTGGGTGTGGCTTGGTGGGTATGGCCTGGTGGGTGTGGCAGGGGAAGGTTACTGCAAAATCCCCATTCCCTCCCCACCCCACTAGCCTTATAATAATACTTTATTTGCGGTCACAGACCAAACTAACCTGCTTTCCAGCTCTGTGATCCCGCTAACGTGCTTTTCAGCTCCGTTCTCCTATGCTGAGCAACCAAAGGAGACCCAGCCAATCAGCTTGGACTTGTGAGGCGGAGACTAGATGGGGGCGGGGCCAGTCAGAGGTGGGATTTGCCTGTCCTCCGAACTACTCAAAATTTTCCACTACCAATTCTCCAGAACTGGTCAGAACCGGCTGAATACCCACCTCTGGTTCTATACCTAGAGAAGTCAACGTCAACTGAACCAATCATGTCCTTTCCTGTTCAAACGGACATCATTCTCTCTAGAAAGGGGGCGGTGTGCTCTTAAATCACTTCATTTCTTAGATACTGAATATCTTAATTGCCATAAAACAAGTCCGTAGACTGGCAATGGTCCATGGCATGGCAAAACCCAAGCGGGTCAAACAAGCGATGCTCCATCTATGGGATGCAGGCAACACATGAATTCACGCCATGGTAGAAACCTCTCTCCACAGAACTGGTGCCCAAAAGGTTGGGAACTGCTGTCCTCCAAAAAAACCCCAAAACAATTTTTTTTTAAAAAGAACAAAATCATAAAATTGAGCATGACTCACTGAACCACCCTGCTTAGCAACGGGAATTCCGCTCCTAATTGTGGTCGTAAGTCAAGCACTATCCGTGCTATTCCTAAAAAGTTCTAGTTTGCAGACTCTGGACTGATAATAAATAACTTGATTGGAAGCATGCACTAAAGTGAAACATCCAGCCATCACTGTTTCCCTCGAGGTACCACCACATAAGACGGTGCATGTCATCCCAAATGTTATTTTCCATGTTTTCTGAAGGCAGACAATTAACAGTCCAAAATAATTCTTCAGGGACAAGAGACGCGGCACAGATTTTCTCTGCATGTTACAAATATTCAGTAACTTTGGTGTTTCTTCTTTCTTCAGCTCATCCCACAACATCTGAACTTGGGGAACACTTCTTACGATAGCTGGCAAGTCTTTCATCCAACTAACAAGAATCTCAGTCAATGGAAAACTAAAAGGGCTCTAAGAAGCCATAAACAGATCTCTTTTTTTTGATGCGCCTGTGTTGATGGTAAATAGTTAAATACTTGAATTCACACACACACACACACACACACACAACCCCTTTGTATTCCATTGTGTGTACATTTTCAGCCTTTTCCAGTTATGTAGACCGACTCACACTTGAAAACTTTGACTAACTCTCAAGAACTTCATGGAGTCCATCAAAAATCACCGATGACTTAAGTGCCTTAAATGGAAGAAAATGCCCAAGAGGGCTAAAGATTGATATATTTCTTTTTTTAAAGAAAAAAACTAAGCAAAAGAAAAATGTGCACCAATAACCAACGGTCTTGTTCTTATTCTCTGCTCAGGAAAATTCCTTTTGTTTTTAAATCTCTCTTGGACATTGCTCAGAATGTAAATAGGTAAGACTCAAGAGTTTTCACGTTGTTTCACATGCTAGTGTTAAGAAAGGGATTCTTTCCCAGCATTAATCCTCCTTCCAAGGAAGTTGCAATGGTCAGTTTATACACCGTACAAATATTCTAAGGATGGCTATTGCATTTACTCAGTGTTCCAACCGTCCACTCTAGAGGTTTTCCATGCCAAGATGGGGGGAAGGGAACCAAACAAACGAGAAAATGATGCCCATCCTTCTAAGTATGAATAGTTCTTCCAATGAAACCTCCAAAAAATTAGCCTACGCACCATACAAATACTCTAAATATGGCTAACTTCCTTTACGTAGTGTCCAAACATCCAAGTAATAAGATTTCATGCCACGATGAAAATAACCCAGCCGAAGTTGGAAAGGGAGTAAGCAACAACTTAGAATCCATTCCCATCTCCTCCATTAGAGTCAATGCAATATATAAATAAATATTTAGATTTCTACATCTTCTGAAGGGTTTGGTTAGGGTGATAGAGTGAGGCTTAATTGAAAGTTGCACTGTGTGCTTTTCACCCAAGTCTTACACAAAGACAACGCATATCTCTCAGGTCCTGAAGATCTTTTGAACCAAGACTATTGATTAAGCCTTGCAAGAGATGAAGCTGTGAAGCTCTCTGCCTCTCCTTTGTTCTCCTGGAGGTGTCAAAGACGCCTATAAACGATTGTAGCCTGTTTATCTTCTGATGCTCGGAGAGGAACAAAATCCAATGGCTGCTATTTTGCAGCGATTATCCCCGGCTCTTCCATGTCATCGATGGAACAGCTTCAAAAGAACCGCACACTTTCATGGACCATCCACCATGGCTCTGTCATGGAGAGATCTTTATAGGCTTCCCATTTTTATCATATTGGTAGACAAGCATTTTGATGCAGTGGGAGTTGGCCGGGGATATCCATGGGCTGCTCGTTATCGAAAAGTTATGGTTTGTATAGAACTGGACGGGTTGCTTCTGACACCGGAAGAACGCCTTCAGCGTTACGGCCGCCATTGTGCGGAACCGCTTGCTGATGAAACAGTACAGGAAGAAGTTGATGGCGGTGTTGAGCAACGCAAGCATGTTGGCCACGTCGGAGACGATGTGGACCGACCAGCTGTTGTTGATGGGAGACACGTAAAGGTGGTAAAGGATCATGATAATCCTCGGGGCCCAGAGGATGGCGAAAATGGAGGTGATAGTAAACAAGATGGCGGTGGTTTTCCCAGTGGAATAGCCCCGCAGACGGAAGTTGCACTTCTGTCGAAGCTTGTAGACGATGATGGAGTTCAAGATGAAGAAGATGGAGCAGGGGACCAGGTAGATGGTGAAGCAGTGGATCCAGATGAGGATGTGATGAACAAGCGTGCTTGTGTAGTCTTCTTTCCAGATGTCCGGCCACCAGTAATAGGGGATGCTGGTTAGAAAGCAAATAATATAAACGCTCCCAATCACTTTGCGGGTGCGAGCAGGATAGGAGACCATGTGGTATTTGAGGGGATGACAGACAGCGATGTAGCGGTCGATCGTGAGAGGGACGGTAATCCAGATGGAAGTATGGATGGAGGAGAACTCTAACACCTCAATGATTTTGTCCAGGATTTCAGGCATCTTCTTCTTCAAGATGAAATCTTCCAACAAGAAATCAACAAATACGATGAAGAAAAGGACAAGCAAGTCAGCCACTGCGAGAGCTAAAAGGTAGTTGTAGGAGGACTTTTGACGCCGAGCCACCAGCTGCGACAGAATGATTACTGTCAAAATATTAGCTGTAATGGGAGGGGGGGGAGAGAGAGAGAGAGAGAGGGGAAAAAATTACATTAACTTGAGAAGATTAGCAATTACTATTAGGTCCCAAGAATCCCATGTGACACATGGAGTTACTTAAGAATATTCTAAAAGAAAGCTTGAATGCATTCGATGCACCTATTTGGGTTTCTGAGAATAGTAATGAACAAGTAATCAACAGCAGCTGAAAAAGAGGATTAACGTCGGAAAAATAACTCAAGAATTAAGCTGCAAACACCACCTCAATCAGGGAACTACCAATTCAGACAAACCATAAATAACAGGAATCCTCAAGAACATTCTCACCAACCCTGACAAGACATGGTACTTGTTTATAAACAGAGAGCAAACCCCCACTCCCTTCTAGCCCTGATGATGTTACCTAGTTGGGTCATAAAATGTCTGCAAGGAAACAACCAAATTCAGAGAGCACCAAGAATCCCAACGTTTAAGATGTATAGATTTCAACTCCCAGCTTGCTGGTTGAGGAATTCTGGAAGTCCCATGACTCAGCAGTCCATCTACATTTGAAAGGCCACTCTTTTGAAGACAACGAAGTCCACATTCTGAATAAAGAGGACCACAGCTTGAAAGAGAGGTAAAAGAAACCATATATGTTAAAATTGAACAGCCCTCTCTCGACAAAGGGGACGGTATACCACACCATTTATCTCCTGTTTACAGCACAGTCTTTTCAGCAGCAAGAAGGTCCCACATACCCATTTGCACTCTGATTCAGGTGACCCTAAGAGCACAGATAAACCCCAAGTGGCCTCAATGGCTGACCTTCAAAGTGCTAACCACCAGATGACTGCAAGGAATATAAATCCTTCCATTCCCCACCGTTTAGGGAGAACTGAAGATGCTTCTTGGGTGAGAAATGAAATGTCTTCAAGAGAATAAAACAGAAAGCACCTTTGGGACAACCAGGACCTGGATGACTATGGAGAATCTCCATAGACATCTCCTTTGAAAATGTTTTGCTTCTCATCCAAGTAGCTTCTTCAACTCTGAAGAAGAACTGAAGAAGCTTCTTGGATGAGAAGCGAAAGTCCAGTTGCCTCTTGAAAAAAGCACCTTGGGAACAACCAGGGCTTGGATGACTGAGAATCTCCACAGACATTCAGTCTTTTGCTAAGGTTGAGTAACCATAGTCTAGACAACTATAGATGAGGCGATGCCTCTTAAGTGCAGGACAATCTTCTTCAGAATATGGGTCAACATTGATTCTCTTTAACTGGACCGTGATTTAATTCCACTCTGGCTGCAAGACATTCTGGCTGGACATCATACAAACATTTCCCAACCGTTGCTACACTACCAACCTATTTAATTAATTCACCAAGTACAGAGGTTTGGTTTACCGAGAGAGGGTGAGTTGCCAAGTATTGAAATTTCATACGCATTCAGTAATTACTCTTCTTTTGTGGAGCTAATGCAGCACATTTAACGTTCAACTCCTGAGCATGCTGATTTCTTTTCCAAGGCCAATCAAGAAACAACGACGCGAATTCCTCTAGCTGAGAACTGAGGAGAAAGGTGGGACCGAAAGACAGGATGAAAACGATTCTCTTGGATGCACGCTGCATCTCTGAATACAGGCGCATATTATTTGCCACTTAACTGCCAAGTATTTATGAACAATCTCTTAGTGCATCTTGCTGAAACTTGATTTTCTAGGGGGAAAAAAAGAAAAGAAACATGAACAGTAACAGCAGGGGGGTTGGGGAAGATGCTGCTGGCATTTTGCCTTTTTTTTAAAAAAAAAAGAGAATTGCATCTTCAAGCTCTCAAGTTAATTCCTGCCTTGCTAAGTGCTGAAGAAGATACTGAAAGGGATTGCTACTCAGCCACTGTGTTGGAAATCAGGGGATGGCTTCATTCCCAGTGCTTTCCCCTTGTTCAAAGCTCACTATGGAAGGGGGGGTAAGGTCCCTGAGAAGATTGCATTGTTGCCAAGGTTATGATTCATAGTTAGATGAGGAGGGCTCCTTTGAGTCAAGTGGATTACGTGAAGTGATCCATAAAGTTCTCTCAGAAATAACATGGAGGTGCTTTATCATTGTCTTCTACCTGAGAAGTTGCTTGGAGGTGCAGGTCCAGCTTTCTGTGACTCCTCTGAGTCAAGCTTAAGTCCTTGAGGATACACGATCCATAAAGTTCTCGCAATAATAATATGGAGTTGATTTACATTGCCTTCTGCTGGGAAGTAGATTGACTCAAGCTTAGTTCCTTCAGACCAGTTGTTGCCAACTGGTGAGCCAGGGACCACTGGTGGGCCATGAGAAAATTTTGGTGGTCTGCAGAGCAATGTCTCCCCCCGAAGCAATTAATCCAGGCTGTGCGGGAACACAAGGCTGCGCCACCCACATGGCCTGTCCACCCGCTGGCCCCCACTCTTTGGCCAAGGGCAAACATTACCTTGAGTAGAGCTATGCAAGCTGGAACTGAAAGGTAAGAGCAATGGCGGGGGAGGGAAATCCACCCCGGGGTGGCTTGGTGGTAGGAAAGTCGGTCCCATATTCCAGAGCTGCAAGAGTCACAGGTCTGGCCTTTTGGTCATCCCGGAGCAGCTCCTCCAGCCCATGCCAAGCTGGTGCACCTGGGTGAAGGAGCAGTTGCTCCAGGGTGACCAAAGGGCCAGTCCTGTGACTACTGAAGCTCTGGACTATGGGACCGACTTTCCCACCAACGTCAGCAAACCACCGTCAGTCAAAATTCATATTTGTGGGTCTGCAGGATTTAAAATTATGAGTTTGGTGGTCCCTGAGGTCCAAAAGGTTGGCAACCCCTGCTTCAGACTACATGATCCATAAAGTTCTCTCAACAATAATATGGAAGTGACTTATCTGTGTCTTCCAATGGGAAGTAGGTTGGTCCTCAATCAAGCTTAAGTTCTTGAACTACATGAACAGACCCATAAAATACCATTGGTATTTTAAATTTTTACCTGTTTTTATACATTTTGATAATTTTATAACTCGGCCATTAATTTAATCATTTTAAATTGCTTTTAACTGTACAATTTTTATATCTTGTTTCTATTTTTATCTGGCTGTACACCGCCCCGAGTCCCTTTTTTGGGAGAGGGGGCGGTATAAAAACCTAATAAATAAAATTAAATTAAATAAATAAATAAATAACATTTTCTCAGTAATAATATGGAAGTGGCTTATCAGTGTCTTCTTCTTCTGGGAAGGACATTGGCTCTCCAAATCTCGTTTTCAGCTCTTGAGGTTTACACATGTCTTTCATCCAGCTACTAAAGAGACCTGACCTTGTTTTAACTTGTTTTGACAGTTACTACCATCATATTAGCATGCTTGTTACAAGGACAATCCATTGTACCCAGATACAAATCCATCTATGGCTTGTTTTTGTCCAAAGTTCAGGTTCTGTACAAGCTCATTTTGAGATAAATGAGCCCTTTAACCTATCAATAACATTTATCATTACTCCAAAGGTCATTGTTTTTCTTTTCTTTTTTTAATTTGATTTTTAAACATTAGGTCACTCCAAAATTCTGGAGACTCCAAAGCAGTATTTCTCAATCTTGGCAACTCTTAAGATGCGTGAATTCTGCAACTCCCAGAATTCCCCAGCAGTTGAAGTCCACGTATCTTAAGAGTTGCTAAAGTTGAGAAACAATACTCCAGAGCTTGCAAAAATGTGGATAATCACCAGGGGCCAACAAAGGAGACGCAGAACATTCTAAGGATTTGATACCTTCTAATGGTTGTCTAATGGGGTTTGCGGGCCAAATACAGTAGCCTTACTCAAGGCAAACGCTCAAAGCAGGCAAGCCAACGGTTGTCCCGTCCAGGTCTGATGGGAATTGAAGCTCAGCAAGATGTGGAGAACTGCACGTTTTCTGTTCCTGGTGCAGATAACCCTGGGCTAGTTGCACGAAGAGCTTGTCCTGCTGCCAAGGAGCTTCCTAGCTATTAATGTAGCAAGATCCATGGGCAGACACGGCTCTCTGTCTTGTTCTCTGAAGAAGTTATTGATTTTTTTTTTCAGGATCCACGGTGAGGCTGCAGCTCCGGCCAAACGAGGCAAGACCCAAATTTCCACCCCACTCCGAGTTTCTAAGGAGAGTTGACCCCCTTGCTCGGAAGGCTAAGATTGACGTGACTTTCTGGAAGGGCTGCAGATTTGAACGGTGGGGCTGGCAGTTCTGTTCTTTCGCTGGTTGTCACGTAGGCCTGATGAGGATATACAGGTGGGTAATAGTGAGATGGGAATAGACGGGGGGGGGTGGGCTCGAGGTGGAGATACTGCTACCCAGGGGTGGGCTGTTGGGGGTTCGCAGGGGGTTTGGGGGTAGAGTCCCCTAGCTAAGATTCTGTGCAGTTCAGAGAACCCCCCCCAAATCCCACTCCTGGCTGGCCCCGCCCACCCAGGAGTCCCCACATGGCCCATTTTGGAGGCAGGTAAGTGCATGGTGCATGAGCCTCCAGGAGAGGGAAAATGAGGCCTCCCGGAAATTCAGGAAGGCTGGAAATGAGCCTGTTTCCGGTTTCCAGAGAGTCTCCAGAGCCCAGAGAGGCCATTTTCCCCCTCCTGGAGGCTCAAGGAAAGCCTCAGGAGCCCGGGAAGGGCAAGAACACCCCCTCTCCCACCGTGATGCAGGAGGCCGACTAGGCCACGCCCACCATGGCCACGCCCACCCAGCAACCGGTCAAAGAATCCTTTGCTAAAATCTTAGAAGCCCTTCCCTGCTGTTCAAAATATCCTAAAAATATCCTAAATGAGAATCGTTGTCGGGCTCCATAAGAATCGGCACCCGAAAGCCACGGCGTCTGCAGGTTCGGGAAGAATCGGCGCCTCTTCATGACATCACTGAGGGCAGCCTCGCAGCAAGGGAAGTGGAACCACGGTTGGGCGGGGAAGCCCTGACGGAGCGTCCACGCTGGTTAACGATGATCTGAATGTCACCGAGGGAGGAGACAGGGGAATCCCTAACAGTAGAGCTTGGACATCTTTCGGCCAGAATTCCTTGGGGGGGGAGGGAGGGTTGGAATGGGAATACTGGTGGATTGGGAATTAGCTGGGAATCGGAGATAGGAGGGAGAGCGATATAGGATGTACTTACGGGACCACCTGCTGCCACCATCGGCCTCCCGCCGGCCAGTGCGCTCCCACAGGGTAGGTCTCTTCGGGGTGCCATCAGCTGAGCGATGCTGGCTGACGGCTCCGAGGGTGCGGGCTTTCTCTGCAGGAGCACCCTCCCTCTGGAATGAATTACCCCCGGAGATGTGAGCCATCCCTGACCTGCGAACCTTCCAGCGCGCATTGAAGACCCACCTTTTTCAGCAGGCCGGTCTGGCCTAGTATCATTGGAGGGTTTTTAATTTTTTAACTTTTTACCCTGTTTTTAATATTCTATCGTAATTTTTAACTTCAGCCACTAATTTAAATCTTTTTAAACCTATTTTAAATTTTTCTATTTGATTGTATTGTTTTATTTAGGTTCTACACCGCCCCGAGTCCCAACTTGGGAGAGGGGGCGGTATAAAAGTTTAATTAAATAAATAAATAAATATGTAGGGTTTAAGGAAGGTTAGATTTATTTATTTATTTATTTATTTTATTAGTCAATTGCTTACAAGATAATAGGTATAAGTAGTTATGGATACATGGATACATATAAGAGAAATAAAATATAAAAGAAACAATAGGACAGGGACGGTAGGCACATTGGTGCGCTTATGCATGCCCCCTACAGACCTCTTAGGAAAGGGGTGAGGTCAATAGTAGACAGTCTAAGGTTAAAGTTTTGGGGGTTTGGGGAAGAAGCCACAGAGTCAGGTAGAGTATTCCAGACACTGACCACTCTCTTGCTGATAATAGAGTGATTGGGAAACGAGCATAAGGTGGAGTTAGAGGCGTTTAGGTGGGTGGAGTAAGGGGATAAATGACACTGGAAGGCAGACACTTCCAGGGCTAACCGGGATCGGAATAACCCGTTCTTACTGACTACTGTATATGTAGAGGAATAAAGAGACTTCAAACCATTCAGTTTGCTGACTCCTATTTCCTGTCTACGGTTTCCTGAACTGCAGCTGAGAATCGTCTGCTGTATGGAACAGAGGTGGATATTCAGCCAGTTCTGATCAGTTCTGGAGAACTGGTAGCGGAAATTTTGGATAGTTCGGAGAACCGGCAAATCCCACCTCTGACTGGAGATTTTACGTATCCTTCCTCTGCCACGCCCCCCAAGCCACGCCCACAGAACCGGTAGTCAAAAAAAAAATTTGCATCCCATCAGTGGTATGGAAGGATGAAAAAGGATTCAATACGTTATAGGTTTAGTCCTCCATGTATGAGAATGGAGGCCCAAATTGCTGCCGCTAAGCAAGACCATTTTGCCCCATTTTGCGACCTTCCTTGCCAGAGTCGTTAAGTGAATTCACTGCAGTTGTTAAGTTAGCAACACGGTTGTTAAGCGAATCCAGCTCCACCCTCCCTCCGCCCTTGGCTTTGCTTGTCAGAAGGTCACAAAAGGGGATCCCGGGACCCCCGGGATTCTGCAACCGTCATAAAGACGAGGCCATTGCCACGAGTTTGAATTTTGGACCTGTGACCATGGGGACATTGCAAGGGTCGTAAGAGGTGGGATTCAAATTTTTAAACTACCGGTTCTGTGGGTGTGGCTAGGTGAGTATGGCCATGTGACTGGGTAGGTGTGGCTTCTTCTTCTTTTACAGCAACCGCCCCCGCCATTTTTTGGGGGGGGCCTCCTGGGACTCGAGGAAGCCTTCTGGGCAATGCAGTAAGACAGCGAGGAGGATCCTAGAATAGCTGATCGTCAGAACAGCTAATCATCGGGAGGGAGGAAAAAGAAACACCGTAAGGAGTGACCGGGCGGGGGAGAACACAGTCAGTGATGTTGCGCATGCGCGATAAGGACTGACTGGGCGGGGAGGGGTCAGCCAGGGGCACGATTTGTCGGTTCTCCGAACTGCGTAGAATCATAACAGCCAGTTCTATAAAACCGGTCTCAACCGGTGGAATCCCACCCCTGGTCATAAGCTAGTTTTTTTGGGCAGTGCCATTGTAACTTTCAGACAGTCCCTAAAACGAACTGTTGTAAATCGAGGACCGCCTATATTGCCTGGATGTGTTTCGCAGATGGAAGTCTCGCCCATCTTGGCTCAACGTCAAACCTCCCCCGCTGTCCTGTCTGTAAGCACCCCCCCCCCCGTTCGTTTAAAGACCGTTCAAAGTTACGTCAAACTCAACTGCCATATACAACATGCTTTTCCTGGCAGGATTGCAGAAATAGATTTCCACTGTCGACTTCTAGGATTTGTGTTTTTACCACCCAGCCTTGGCAGCCACTTAAGATTCCCCAATGACACCCCCCATCCAACCCGCCCCCCAACCCCAGCCTGGCCTTACTAGCTTAGCTTTTCCAGTTTTCTGCCCCTTGCGAAGGCACTTAAAAATCGGATGGATCAATACAAAATCTCGCCTCTCTTGTAATATTGACCTTAGCAGATCAGTGTCTCCGTGTGTGCATAAACAACACACACACAGAGGCATCCCACTTCAACAAAATACGCTCCATGTAAAAACCTCCCTAAAGAGAGACCGAGAGTCAGAGTGATTTCTTTGCCAAACCTCCCCCCCCCCACACTCTTATGCTAATAATCCTTGATTTTTCTCCTCTGATACCGGTTGTCTCTACGGTTGGCTCTTAATGCCCCTCCTCGTGCCAAGATACATCAAGGCAAGCAATTCCATAACGACTTTTCTAGAAGCACACGTCGCAGCCGTACATTTCTCCGAGGAATGAGCGTGGGCATATTTATTTATTTATTTTTTTGCTTATTTAATTATTTAATTTATATTGCCGACTTTTCACCCATGGCGACTTGAGGCGGCTTACACAATGTAAAACCATATTTAAAATTAAAAAATAAAAATATTTATTAAAAAAAAATAAAAACTAGCAAAAAGAATCAGATAAATTAATAAAGTGCAGTAGAACAAAATTTGGGAAGGGGGGAAATCCCCCCTCAACTCCCACCCATCCTGCCCCGACAACAGCAGGTCACATGAGCCATTTGATGGGCTCCATCCTGCTGTGGGTTCCCCAGGTTTGCTGGCAGAACCAGGGCTTCAGTGCCTTCTGGAAGAGAGCTAGAGTGGGGGCCATTCTAATCTCTGGGGGAATGATGTTCCAGAGAGAGGAAGCCACCACGGAGAAAGCCCTTCTTCTGGGTCCCACCAGGTGTATCTCCCTCAGGAATGGGACCCACAACATTCCCTGCCTCCCCGCTCTGGTGGGTCTAGTAGATGTGGCCAGCAAGAGACGTTCCCTCAGATCACATGGTCCTGAAACATGAAGGACTTTAAAGGTGACAACCAGGACCTTGAATTGCATCCGGAAGCAAATCGGCAACCAATGCAGCTCCTGCAGGAAAGGTGACAGATGTGCACACCAGGGTCTGCATAAAATCATGAGGGCCGCTGCATTTTGCACCAACTGGAGCTTCCGGATGCTCTTCAAGGGCAGCCCCATGTAGAGCGCATTGCAATAATCAAGATGGGAAGTGACCAGCTTATGAGTGACTCTGAGTAGGGACCGTTGATCCAGGAAAGGGAGTAACTGGTGCACAATCTGCAGTTGCGCAAAGGCCCTCCTGGCCACGACCACCACTTGCTCTTTGAGCAGGAGTCGTGAGTCCAGGAAAACCCCTAGATTACGCACAGGGTCTGGGGTAGTGCCACCCCATCCAAGACCAAAGGTGGCAGTTCTCCCTGGGCCAACGAACCTCAAATCCAAAGCCACTCAGTCTTGCATGGTTTAGTTTCAACCCATTGCCCCCCATCCATCCCCTAACAGCCTCCAGGCATTGCGAGAGGGAGGACACAGCATTTAACTCACCCTGGGCCAAGACATACAGCTGAGTATCATCAGCATATTGGTGATACCTCAGTCCATGGTGACAGATTTGACCAGGAAGAGATGGTTGCCAGTGAACTCTGCTCATTGGTACCGAATGGTAGTCAGTGGCCTTCCTTACTGCCATCCAGGTGGAATCTCAGCCTATCACAGGAACATTGGGCTGAATCTTGAAGGTTTTGTAGTCCAAAACCCTGCTCTAGCAGGAGACCTGCTTAGACCATGTTGGACAAACGACTGTCCAATCTCTTTTCTTAAAAATCTCCGCGGATGGAGCACCCATCACTTCTGAAGGCAACCCATACCACTGATTCATTGTTCTCACTCTCACGAGGTTTCTCCTTAGCTTCAGGTTGGTCGTCTCTTTGAAACGCTTCCACCTGTTACTTTATGATCTGTTCTCAGGTGCTTTGGAGCAGGGGTCGCCCACCTTTTGGACCTCAGGGACCACCAAACTCATACTTTTCAATCCCGTGGACCAAAGACCCTGGGAAAATCCCCCCCAAAAGTCTGCAGGAAAATTCTTCACCCTGTTTTCCTACCATCAATCATTCTTTATCGTCTCCAGCTCCATTCTCAGGGGGAGAGAGAGTGAGAGAGAGACTTTTGGCTTCATGCAAGGAAAGCAGCAGAAGCAGCAGAAGTCTTTCTTTCTCTCCCCCAAACTCTGCCAGAAATGAGTCTTTGTGAGACTCATTGTGCCGACGCAGCCTTTTGAAGCAGGAGGCCTTGCAGGGTCCCAAAGACTCATTTCTGGCAGAGTTTGGGGGAGAGAAAGAAAGACTTTGGCTGCTTTCCTTGCGTGCAGCCAAAAGCAGAAGAAGCAGAAAAAAGCAGCCCGGTGGCCAGGCCAGGCACATGGGGCAAGTTCCCCACTCTCCCCCCTCCCCTCACTACCTCGTGTTGCTTGCAATGCAAGCGGCGCAGCCTTGGGTACCTGCGCAGCCTGAATTAATTGCTTTGGAGGTGTGACATTTCTCTGCGGACCACCAACATTTTCTCACAGACCACCAGTGGTCCCTGGCCCACTGGTTGGCGACCACTGCTTTGGAGAATAGGTTGATGACCCCCTCTTCTCTGTGACAGCCCCTCAAGTACTGGAAGGCTGTTTCCATGTCACCCCTAGTCCTTCATTACACTAGACATACCTGCTTCCCTCAATCGTTCCTTGCACAGTTTAGCCACAACAGAGAGTCCATGAATCTGGTCCCATAGATACCTAGGGCTTTGTGGTGTCGACTCATAAAATATTTCTATGGTCTTTTTAGAGTTGCCAACAGAAAGGGAGGGGGGAGCAGTGCAGCAGCTTGCAAACCAAAAGTGCATTCCATAAATAGTTTTCAAAGATAATAACTAGGTGACTGAAGTTTCTGCCATGCAAAATTCTAACTGGAGAGCATGATGGATGGCTCTGGGCTATGGATGTGTCCCATTGGAGAATATGAATTACGATACATCCCAGGTGGGGTGGGGGAAAACCAGGGTCAAGGGGGAAAATCAGGGTCAAGGGTGACAATTGTGTGTCTCAGAGTCGGCTATGCCCAGGCAGTGCTGGCATATTAACTCCCAATAAATCCTTTTTAAGTTTTGGAAGTTTGGCTCGAGACTCATGATTTAAATGGGGGGGGGGGTAACTGCTGGAATGTGGCCCTGTTTCTTTCTCATCAGCCTTTCTCCCAGTTGCTTTTCTGCAAACAGCTAGCTAATCTTCTCCACTTTGTTTCAGCAGCTGATGTGTTACAGCGCTGACCTTGACTTCAGACCAACTACCAGCTGATGCTTCCTGCTTGTGGAATCTCAATGCTCCCCAGCTTCATTCCAAGATACGCACTCCCCTGTCTTTGGCAATGAAAGAGCATCTGCCACCACATTCTCCCATTCTTTCTGGAAATTAACTTTTCAGGCAGGGACTATTAAGCAGGCCCTTTGGCCAGACGTCCTATTGACTGATGCTAAGTGTTTTTAATGCATAATATTCTTTAACGGACACCTGCCCTGGAGTTTTATCTTCCTCCTTCTTCCTCTGAGCTGTTGGGATGACTCTTTCCCCTTCATCACAAAAATAGACAATATCCAGAATGGTAAATATTTTGGTTCCCCAATCCCCCGCCTGACATCTGCCTATCATCTTGCAATGTTTTTACAAGCTGTTTCATTGTCCTTGGGCTGTAAATTCAGAAATGTAGATTAGAGAGGAATTTCTGATGGAAGAAGCAAAACGACACCCCTTTGAATCTAAATAAGATCGCCTGAGATTTCAATCTTTTTTCAAACTCTACCCCAATCTTAGCATTCAGTGCATTAAAGTTCAGTTGCCACAGCATTTATTATTCCATCCTTATATCAGAGGAATAGAATTAAAAGCTGTTTTCCTTTGGACAAAGTTTAGATATTATCTTTCCAATACCTTAACAATCAGGAATCCAACTCTCTGATTAGCGCTTTCCCAGATCAAATGGGGTAAATTAAAAAAAAAGAGAATAGGTTTCATTTAAATATTAGAGGGGGGAAAAAACCCTTGTTTATACAGTTAAGTCCTTGACTTATAGATAGCCATTCGTTTAATGACTGCCCAAAGCTACAGTGGCACTGGAAAAAAGTAACTTATGACCACTCCTTGTACTTACAACTGGTGTAACATCCCCACAGTCATGTGATCAAAATTTTGGCAACTTGTATGTATTTATGATGGGGATGGCATCCTAATGTCTGCCATTTTGCGACCTCCATGTTCTGATAACAGATAATCAGAGTTGGAAGGGACCTTGTAGGTCATCTAGTCTGACCCCTCGCCCAAGCGGGAGACTCTAGACCATTTCTGACAAATGGCAGTCCAATGGCTAGGGAATTCTGGCAGTTGAAGGCCACACATAAATCTACCAAGGTTGGACATCCCTGGTCTGGGGGAATGTCTCGAAAAAGGCCAAATTTTTCTCTGTAAAGGACCTTGGAATACTCGTCTCTAATGATCTAAGTGCTAGAGCCCACTGTAACTACATAGCCAAAAAGGCATTAAGAGTTGTTAACCTAATCCTACATAGCTTTTTCTCTGGTAATATCACACTACTAACTAGAGCATACAAAACATTTACTAGACCAATACTCCAATACAGCTCATCAGTCTGGAACCCACATTACATATCTGATATTAACACAATTGAGAAAGTCCAGAAATATTTCACAAGAAGAGTTTTCCGCTCCTCTACTCGTTGTGGAATACCTTATGCCACCAGACTTGAAATTCTAGACCTAGAAAACCTAGAACTATGCCACCTTCAATCCGATCTAAGTATAGTATATAAAATCATACATTGCAATGTCCTACCTGTCAATGAGCTTCAACCATAACAACACAAGAGCAAACAATAGATATAAACTCAAGGTTAACGGCACCAAACTTGATAGCAGGAAATACGACTTCAGCAACAGAATGGTCAATGTCTGGAATACTCTCCCTGACTCTGTGGTTTCTTCCCCAAACCCCAAAAACTTTAACCTTAGACTGTCTACTATTGACTGTCTCACCCCTTTTCTAAGAGGTCTGTAAGAGTCGTGCATAAGCAACGTGCCTACCGTCCCTGTCCTATTGTGTCTTTTATTTTTTTATTTTTCTTATATGTATCCAGGTATTCATAGCTATGTTTTTACTTATACCTATTATCTTGTAAGGGATTGACAAATCAAATAAATTCTAAAATTCTAAATGTCTGTATCATTTCTTCAAGATCCCCATCAGCAGCATTGGTCCTTGCTGAGCGCATGGGTCCAAAGCTGCCTTTAACTCTCTTTTCAGGGCGAACCTCATTTGAATTCTTGGCATAGAAATTCCTGGGCGAGAAGGAGGAGGGGAAAGGAGAGAGGAGAAAGAGGACAAACTGAATATTTCACCTTACAGAAACAAAGAAACAATGGACTGATTAAGTGTTTATCAACACAGCACTGGTAATAACTATTTTTTTTCAGCTGATATTGAGTGCCAAGGGGGGGAAATGTTTTGCATACTCTCCTTGCCCCAATTGCCAGGATAAATGAAAAAAAAAATTGAAACATTAATAGCTTCTCCCTCCAAAATTAATTGCATTTGGAGGATGTTAACGAAAAGGGGGAAAAATAAGTTTATCTTTTGCTTGTTTGCATTGAGAGATAGTCCTTGAGTTAGGATGACAGTTGAAGCCAAAATTTCCATCGCTAGGCAAGGCAGCTGTTGAGTGAGTTTTGCTCCATTTTATGGCTTCTTTTTTTTTTGGCCACAATTGTGAAGCGAATCACTGCATAAGTGAATGACGTGGTCATTAAGCAAATCTGGCTTCCCCCCCCCTTGACCTTGCTTGTGAAAAGCTGGCTGGGATGATCAGGGGACATTGGGACCCTGCAACTGTCACAAATGCATTCAGTGATCCCTAAACAAATAGTTATAAGTCGAGGACTACCACTTTGAGTTGGGTGGAGAAAGAGTGACTTTCTCAACGTCATCCACTCAGCTTTCCTTGTTGAGTCTTGTCCTAAACTTGGCTTGGCTTCATCCAGGTTCTACAAACTGTATTGTGCATAGATATTTGTGTGCCATGCACGACAGACACAAATGCAGATTACACACAATTTCATATCCGGAATTTTGCTTCTATAGCTCAAGATGAAGCTTTCATCCTTGGTCAACGAACAGTATTTCAACACCAGATCTTTTAGCTGTTGAATGTGATCTGGAGGGTTTGATGTAGGGTCACCAACCCTGGGAGAAAATGCAAATAAGTTTCTAATGACCTTGACTGCCCACCAACTTCCAGAGGGACTAGAGTTATATAATGGCTGTTTTCCTGAGATGAGCAAAGCTCAGCTTTTCCAGATCGCCATATTCTTGATCTGTTGGATTTCATGTTTTTATTGCAGGCCAGAAAATGGAGGAAGGAGGCTGGCTAAAAAGTTTGGTTCAATTTTCAGCAACAGGTGGACCTACGGGGAAGCTTATCACTTCTATATCTGCCAAACAGGTTAATCAAATCCTTTCCCCACCCCCACCCCCACCAGCTCCTTCAAGGTCAAACAAATATAATTTCCCGGCTTCCTTTCTATAGCTATTTATGTATTATGTCCACTCCCAAAAAAGAAGAAAGCATGTTGTATATTCTTTCACATCCCATCACTTTAAAAAGAATTGCTGACCGGTTAAATAACATAGCAAAGTGGCTCAGGAAATGAATGATGGCAAGTCCAGTTTTAAACTCCATTTAGACACAAAATTTGCTGCCCTACATTGCATTCGTCCTCTTAGCCCCATTTAATTGGGAGCCTTGTTTGAAAGGACAAAGAAATGAGTTATGAATGCTTTCCTGATGAAGCTGGAGGAGGGAATGGGCTAAAAATACAGATGAAAAGAGCAAATTGATGTCCATGGGTATATATATATATATATATATATATATATATATATATATATATATCCTCCCCCACAATTTTTCCTAACTGCTTCCTTTCAGTTCTGACAACCGCCTGCTAATCCGTGCTTGTGGAAGAGAGATGTCCTCTTCTCCATCAAGAGGGGTCAGTCTAGATAAGCACCGAGGTCTCGCCAGATTGGACGTTCCTACTAAGGAAGTAAAAAGGAGGTTGGAACAAGGAGCCTTGAAGGCAGCTATTCCAGAGTAAGGGAGCAGGTTCGAACCGGGCTAAGTTTAACTTTCCCCACCAAAATATATGAGAGGCAATCTGGTCTAATGGTTAAGGCACCAGGCTAGAAACCAGGAGATTGTGAGTTCTAGTCCTGCCTTAGGCATGAAAGCCAATTGGGTGACTTTGGGCCAATCACCGGGAGACAGTGAGTTCTAGTCCTGCCTTAGGCATCCAAGCCAATTGGGTGTCTTTGAGCCAATCCCCGGGAGACAGTGAGTTCTAGTCCTGCCTTAGGCATCCAAGCCAATTGGGTGTCTTTGAGCCAATCACCGGGAGACAGTGAGTTCTAGTCCTGCCTTAGGCATCCAAGCCAATTGGGTGTCTTTGAGCCAATCCCCGGGAGACGGTGAGTTCTAGTCCTGCCTTAGGCATCCAAGCCATCTGGTTGGCTTTCAAGCAGTCCGTCTCTTTCAGCCTAAGCCACCTCACGGGGTTGTTGCTTTTAGGAGGAGGAAGGAGCATCAGATACGTTCACCACCTTGAATTGTTTATTAAAAACAAATAAAAGTGGGATCTCAATAAATGAAACGAACGACGGTTCCGCTTATCTTCACCAACACCATTTCTCATCTGCAAAGGTTTATCCTGTGGGGTTCTATAGTACAGACAGGACCTTCGCCCAGCTTCTTGAAGGATTTTGCCTTTGGAAGAACTGGCTGGAAGTCACACACACACACACACACACACACACACACACACCAATCCTTCCCCCCCCCCCCCCAAAAAAAAATCAATCTACATTGCTGGAATTTCCCCTCCCCCACTTCCCCAGGCGCCTCCTTTCTAGGTTTTCTCTCTTCATATCATTAATAATAATGACAGCCCACATTTTCTTTTGCAGCGCCGGCTGGGATTGGAGGGGCGAAGAAAGCCGAGCACCACCACCCTATATATTTATATATATATATATATATAATAAATAAATAAATAAACGAGCTCATCAATCTCTTCCCTCGCTCGGCTTGCCAAGAGAGGTGTTTCTTCTTTGAGTTTTTCTTTTTTTCTCTTTTGGTTTCAGAAACTCTCTCAGTACATTTGGACGTGAGCTCCCGAGTGTCCTCTCTGAGCAGCTCCTGCTGTGTCAGCACCACGGACAGCTCAGCTGGGTATTTATTTATTTATTTTAAGGGGAGGGGTGGGGGGAGAAAGAGAGGGAGAGGGAGAGGGAGGAGGAGGGAGGGAGAGGGAGGGAGAGAGAGAAGGAAGGAGGAAGAGAGAGGGAGGGGGGGAGAGAGAGAGGGAAGGAGGAAGAGAGAGGGAGGGAGGGAGAGAGAGGGGGAGAGAGACGGAGGGAGGGAAAGAGAGGGAGGGAGGGAAAGAGAGGGAGGGAGGGAAAGAGAGGGAAGGAGGGAGAGAGAGGGGGAGAGAGACGGAGGGAGGGAGAAAGAGGGAGGGAGGGAGAGAGAGAGGGAAGGAGGGAGGGAGAGAGAGGGGGGAGAGAGAGGGAGGGAGGGAGGGAGAGATAGGGGGAGAGGGAGGGAGAGAGAGGGAGGGAGGGAAAGAGAGGGAGGGAGGGAGAGAGGGAAGGAGGGAGAGAGTGGGGGGAGAGAGAGGGGGGAGGGAGGGAGAGAGAGGGGGGAGAGAGAGGGGGGGAGGGAGGGAGAGGGAGGGAGGGAGAGAGAGGGAGAGAGAGAGGGAGGGAGAGAGGGAGAGGGAGAGAGAGAGGGAGGGAGAGGGAGGGAGGGAAGGAGAGAGAGAGGGAGAGAGACGGAGGGAGGAAAAGAGAGGGAGGGAGGGAGAGAGAGGGAGAGAGAGAGGGAGGGAGGGGGGAGAGAAAGAGGTCTGTGTTCTTCTCTGACTGCATGGGCTGGCTAAGTCCCCCGTCCCCCCAGTCGACTTCCTAGCCCTAGGACTTCAACGAATCACACCCTTGCCTTCTTTCTCCAGGTTCAGATGCCCATCTGGACCACAACTCCCATCCTCCCCAGCTAGGCGTGCTGGGAATAAAGGAAGATAAGAGACCTGCAAATGGGCTCATCTGTTGGGTGTGTGTGTTTGTGTGAGTGACATTTTGTGTTTTGCCTTCTGGGTTAGAATTTTGGAGACGTCGGAACAGGGTTTTTTGTTGGGGGAGGGTGGCAGGAATGAAGGAAGGAAGGAAGGAAGGAAGGGAGGGAGGGAGGGAGGGAGGAAGGAAGGAAGGATGGATGGATGAAAGAAGAGGTTTGGCTAATTCACAAAGGACCAGTGTCATAAAAGCGACGACTGAACCGCGAGGCAATAGCAAACCCTCCAAGAGTCAAGGCAGTTTACCGGCAAATCTCTGGTTTGGTAATATAGACTCCCCAAGCCCGGGAGGGGTTCCCCCCCTCCCACTTATCTTCCTCTTCTGCAATCTTGACTGACTGAGTGTGACTTCCACACTCTCCAGAGGGGTGAAGAATTTGGGTTCAGCCCCAGAACCTGATTATATGCGAGAGACCTCTGTCCTGACAATGGCCACCCCAGCCCCCAGTCCCTAAGGGGCACTTCAAGACGGCTTAATAAGACTAACTTTACTTGACATTATGAGTTATTCATCCTTCCTCCCTCCCCCGCCTCCAATAACAGCAACACGTTCCTCAAATCCAAAACTGCCCAAGTTTTGCCCAAGTTGGAGTAAAACCCTCCTCATGCACAGCCCTCGCCTCCAATTTCAACCTTCAGGATGAAGATATTCCCTCCTGTTGCTCTTAAACCATCCTTAAAAACAATTAATAATAAGGCAACCCTGAGCGGAGTAAACCCAGCAGTGACCATTGATCCTAAAAGGAACTTCCCAAGGCAAACCCACCTCAAGACAAAAAAGTCTACAGTTTTCAGTCAAGTGACTGAGCTGCCTGGCTTGTCCCCTGTTCTCCTTCTGAGGGACAATGGACTCATCTCCACACCCAGACCTTCTTTGTGAAGACCAGAGTAGGCAGAACCTCTAAATGGGTGGGGAAAGGTTGTCTATAGGTTTTAAGAGAGAGGAAGGAAGGAAGGAAGGAAGGAAGGAAGGAAGGAAGGAAGGAAGGAAGGAAGGAAGGGAAAGGAAGGAAGGAAGGAAGGAAGGAAGGAAGGAAGGGAAAGGAAAGGAAAGGAGAAAGAGGAAAGGTGGAAGAAAAAGAGGAGAAGAAGGAAGGAAGGAAAGAAGAAAGGAGGAGTGAAGGAAAGGAAAGAAGGAAAGAAGGAAGGAAAGAAAGGAAAGGAGAAAGAGACGGATAGAAGAAAAAGAGGAGAGGAAGGAAGGGAAGGAAAGAAGGAAGGAAAGGAAGGAAGGAAAGGAGGAAGAAGGAAGAAAAAGAGGAGAGGAAGGAAGGGAAAAAGAGGAAAGGAAAGAAGGAAGGAAAGGAGAAAGAGGAAGGAAGAAAAAGAGAAGAGTAAGGAAGGGAAGGAAAGAAGGAAAGAAAGGAAGGAAGGAAAGGAGAAAGGGGAAGGAAGGAAAAAAGAGGAGAGGAAGGAAGGGAAAAAGGGGAAAGGAAAGAAGGAAAAGAGGAAGAGGAAGGGAAAGGAAGGAAAGGAGAGAAAGGAAGGAAGGAAAGAAGAAAGAGGAAAGAAAGGAAGAAAAAGAGGAGAGGAAGGAAGGGAAAGAGAAGAAAGGAAAGAAGGAAAAGAGGAAGGGAAAGAAAGAAAAGGAGAAAGAGGAAGGAAGGAAAGAAAGAAAATGAAAGGTGGGAGAGAAGGAAGGAAGGCAGGAAGGAAGGAGAGAGAGAGAGAGAGAGAGAGAAAGACCTTACCCGGGAGCCCCAAGCAGAGCAGGAGACTGTAGTAAACGATGGGCGCGTATCCTAAACCGCAGCCACGCAAGGAAGCATTATACATGTGGATGTAATCCTGCTCCATTGACCTGCTCCTCCTGGGTTGCCGAGCCAAGCCGGGTTGGGAGGCGGGGAGGCAGAGTCGGGCTCCGCGATCGGCTGTTCCACATCCCAGCCTCAGCCACGGGAGACGGCCGGGCGCTTGTCACCGGGGAAGGAGGAACTGAGCCCAGGCAGCACATGGACCTGCCAGCCGGTTGGGCAGAGGGTGGCAGGAGGAGGGAGAAAGAGGAGGGGGAGGGGGAGGAGGAGGAAGAAGAGGAGGAGGAGGAAGAAGAGAGGAAGGAGGGAGGAGGCAATTACAGCCACCAGTCAGGCGAAGGGTTAATGCCTCTTCCCAAATGGAGGCGCTGCGCCCACCTTCAAATACACACACCAATGTATACCACACACTTACACTCTCTCTCTGGCACACACACAAACCCTTTCCTGGTCTTCCATCTGGGTCCTAGCATCCCTCTTGTTTTCAATACCGTACATTTCTTTGGATGGATATTAGGGGGAGCCGCTGGCTGTAGGATCTCCTCACAGGAAGTCCCAGCACGTAGCTTGATCCTGTTCCCCAGAAAGCTCAACAGGGCCTGGTTAACCCTGGGACGGAGAGAAATCCCACCACCCTTTTTAGGCTAGGCTGGAACATTTTTATGTCTGTGTTTTTTTTTTCCTTCACGTTGTATTCACGGCTAGCTTCAAACAAAAGAGGTGGCGGTTTGGTCCCTACGTTTGATGGTGGAAGCAGCACGCTGTGAGAATACAGACCCAGTGCGGACTGTAAAACCCTTGCTTAGTGAAAACTTCTGAATGCCTGAATCAGAATAGAGCTGGAAGGGGCCTTGGAGGTCTTCTAGTCCAGCCCCCTGCTTAAGCAGGAGAACCCATACCCTTTCAGACAGGTGGCTGCCCAGTCTCATCTTAAAAACCTCCGGGGATGGAGTTCCCACAACTTCTGAAGGGCAAGCTGTTCCACTGGGACTGTGAGGGCAAGGGTCTTCAAACTTGGCAAGTGTATGACTTGTGGACTTCAACTCCCAGAATTCCTGAGCTAACATGACTAGAGGAGGAATTCTGGAAGTTGAAGTCCACAAGTCTTAAAGCTGTCAAGTTTGAAGACCCTTGTGTTAGGGGAATGTATAGGATGTGGTTCCATATTTTTCAATTGGAAGGAATTCAACGATCACAGAATGGTCAATCAAATGACAACTTCAAATCTCAACAAATAAACGCTCTGTCTTACATATTGGTAAAAAAAAAAATCAGAAAATAAAATACAAACAAGTCAAGACCTTGTTGATGATCCAAGCTCTATTAAGGACCTTGGAGTACTCATCTCTAATAATCTAAGTGCTAGAGCCCATTGTAACTACATAGCCAAAAAGGCATTAAGAGTTGTTAATCTAATCCTACATAGCTTCTTCTCTGGCAATACCACACTACTAACTAGACCATACAAAACATTTGCTAGACCTATACTTGAATACAGCTTATCAGTCTGGAACCCATATCATGTATCTGATATTAACACAATTGAAAAAGTCCAGAAATATTTCACAAGAAGAGTTCTCTGCTCCTCTATTCATTGCAGAATACTTCATGCCACCAGACTTGAAACTCTAGACCTAGAAAATCTAGAACTATGCCGCCTCCGGTCTGATCTAAATATAGTATATAAAATCATACATTGCAATGTCCTACCTGCAAATGAATACTTCAGCTTCAACCATAACAACACAAGAGCACACAATAGACACAAACTCAAGGTTAATCGCATCAAACTTGATTGCAGGAAATATGACTTCAGCAACAGAGTGGTCAATGTCTGGAATACTCTACCTGACTCTGTGGTTTCTTCCCCAAACCTCAAAAACTTTAACCTTAGACTGTCTACTATTGACCTCACCCCTTTCCTAAGAGGTTTGTAGGGGGCGTGCATAAGCGCACCAACATGCCTACCATCCCTGTCCTATTGTTTCTTTTTATTTTTCTTGTAAGTATCTATCTCATGTATTCAAAACTATATTTATTCTTATACCTGTATTTTGTAAGCGATTGACAAATCAAATAAATACTAAAGAAAAAATATTAAATACTTCCCACAAGCTGGACTGCCCTACATCTTTTGGGGATGAAATTCAAGGTGAGTTCTGCAATTGACACTTGACTAGCCGGCCAGACTGAGCTGACTGGGATCCTGCCCTATAAAATGTCCTTTTTGGACAGATCTGAGTCCTCGTTTTAATTTGGTTCTTGAAGACTTACTGGTTTTGGGAGAGCTCTGTGTGTGTTTGGTTGAGTTTTGTTTTTTTAACCCAATCCCAACAGGTTAGGAACTAACAATAGGACAGAAAGGGTTAATGGGATTACTATAAGTAACACATTTTTACTGAGGTATAGTCCCAAAGGAGAACATAACAACCCCAGAATTCCAACCAAGAGAATTAACTCGCAACTTAACCACCAACGCGATGAAATCAATTATTTTCAAATAAAATCAAACAGAGCCACCCTACCTACAATAGAATGCCCTACAGCAGTGAAGAGCACAGATACATCTATAATTAATGGGCAGTGTTGGCGCGTGTGTTTGTATGTGTTTAATTGAAAAATAGCAACCACAACATTGGGGCCAACACTTGGAAGGATGCCCACGCTCGGTTAATTTTATGAGCGTATAAAACTGGATAAAAATTACTATTATGTAGCAATCTGAGGAGCCACTGCTGTTTTCCTCTGGGTTGATCCAGACAGTTCCCTCAGCGTGTTTTCTCCAGCCTTTAAGGTGGCATTAAAACTAAAGGGGAAGGTTGCCCCTCTCCAATCATCTGACTCTACAGCTGTGTGGCGAATCTATGGCACGCGTGCCACAGGTGGCATGCAGAGCCTTTTGTGTGGGTACGTGAGCCCAGCCAAATTTAGCTGGACTGCGCATGCGTGCGCCTCCCAGCTGATTTTTGGCCTCTGCAGCCTTTGGAGGCCGAAAAAACGGGCCCGTTTCGTCACTTCCAAACGGGCCCGTTTTTTCGGCCATCTGAGGCTGCAGAGGCTTCCCTCAAGCCTCCAGGAGGGCAAAAAAGGCCTCAAATGGGCCAAAAATCATCTGGGAGGCACGCACATGTGCAGTGCAGGTAAATGTGTGTGTGTGTGTGTGTGTGTTGGGGGGGTGCATTGCATTGTGGGTGCTGGCATGCTTTCGGCACACCACAACAAAAACGTCATTACTGCTCTAAGAGCATGATGCTCATCTCCGTTTCTTGGATGAGAAAGCCAGCGTTGTCTGAAGACCATTTCTGAGGTATGTGGCCCGCATAGCTAGATACAAAAAGCACATAGAATGCTGTTACCTTTCCATCAAAGTGGTACCTATTTATCTACTCACTTTGCCCTGCTTTTGAACTTCTAGGTGGAAAGGAGCTGGGGCAAGAAATGGGAACTCACCCCATTGCAAGGAACCTGGGACTCAAACTGGGCTATCAGCCCTCCAGCTGAGAAGTTCAGCATGGCATCAAAATTTGGCGATATAATTCACCTTATCCCAAGTTGTGGGAGCTTCATCCCTTGGAGGTTTTCAAGAACAAACTGGACTGTCATCTTCAGAAATGATGGTGTAGGGTCTCCTGCTTGGATGGGGGGTTGGACTAGATGACCTATAAGATCTCTTCCAGGGGTGGGATTCTACCAGTTCGCACCTATTCGCTAGAACCGGTTGTTAACATTCTAAACAGTTCGGAGAACATTACTAAATACTGTTTTTATTGTTTTTAATAGCTTTTAATGATAACCATTTTTATACATTTATTGGTTTTGCTTTTTAATTCACTGCTGTACGCTGACCAGAGATGCCCTTGTGGGATGGGCAGCCATTTAAGTAGATTGGATGGATGGATGAACAGATAGATAAATTGATAGATAGACAGATAGATAGATAGATAGATAGATAGATAGATAGATAGATAGATAGATAGATAGATAGATAGATAGATAGATAGATAGATAGATAGTGGGTGGATAGAGGTAGATAGATGATAGAGATAAAGATGAGAGATGAGAGAGAGGGAGGGAGGGAGAGAGGGAGAGATAGATAATGTATACATATAAATAGATGATTGGTAGATGATTGATAAATAGATAAGAGAGAGAGAGTATAGATAGAGGTAGATAGATGATTGGTAGATGATTTATAGATAATAGATAAGAGAGAGAGAGTATAGATAGAGATAGATTGGTAGATGATAGATAAGAGATAAGAGAGAGAGTGTATAGGTAGAGGTAGATAGGTGATTGGTAGATGATAGATAGATAAGAGATAAGAGAGAGTATAGATACAGATAGATTGGTAGATGATAGATAATAGATAAGAGAGAGAGTGTATAGATAGAGGTAGATAGATGATTGGTAGATGATAGATAAGAGATAAGAGAGAGAGTATAGATAGAGATAGATTGGTAGATGATAGATAGATGATAAATAAGAGAGAGAATGTATAGATAGAGGTAGATAGATGATTGGTAGATGATAGATAGATAGATAATAGATAAGAGAGAGAGCATAGATAGAGATAGATTGGTAGATGATAGATAATAGATAAGAGAGAGAGAATATAGATAGAGATAGATTGGTAGATGATAGATAAGAGATAAGAGATAAGAGAGAGAGTGTATAGATAGAGGTAGATAGATGATTGGTAGATGATAGATAGATAATAGATAAGAGAGAGAGAGTATAGATAGAGATAGATTGGTAGATGATAGATGATAGATAATAGATAAGAGAGAGAGTGTATAGATAGAGATAGATAGATGATTGGTAGATGATAGATAGATAAGAGAGAGAGTATAGAGGTAGATAGATGATTGGTAGATGATAGATAGATAGATAGATAGATAGATAGATAGATAGATAGATAGATAGATAGATAGATAGATAGATGGTGGGTGGATAGAGGTAGATAGATGATAGAGATAAAGATGAGAGATGAGAGAGAGGGAGGGAGGGAGAGAGGGAGAGATAGATAATGTATACATATAAATAGATGATTGGTAGATGATTGATAAATAGATAAGAGAGAGAGAGTATAGATAGAGGTAGATAGATGATTGGTAGATGATTTATAGATAATAGATAAGAGAGAGAGTGTATAGGTAGAGGTAGATAGGTGATTGGTAGATGATAGATAGATAAGAGATAAGAGAGAGTATAGATACAGATAGATTGGTAGATGATAGATAATAGATAAGAGAGAGAGTGTATAGATAGAGGTAGATAGATGATTGGTAGATGATAGATAAGAGATAAGAGAGAGAGTATAGATAGAGATAGATTGGTAGATGATAGATAGATGATAAATAAGAGAGAGAATGTATAGATAGAGGTAGATAGATGATTGGTAGATGATAGATAGATAGATAATAGATAAGAGAGGGAGCATAGATAGAGATAGATTGGTAGATGATAGATAATAGATAAGAGAGAGAGAATATAGATAGAGATAGATTGGTAGATGATAGATAAGAGATAAGAGAGAGAGTGTATAGATAGAGGTAGATAGATGATTGGTAGATGATAGATAGATAATAGATAAGAGAGAGAGAGTATAGATAGAGATAGATTGGTAGATGATAGATGATAGATAATAGATAAGAGAGAGAGTGTATAGATAGAGATAGATAGATGATTGGTAGATGATAGATAGATAATAGATAAGAGAGAGAGTATAGAGGTAGATAGATGATTGGTAGATGATAGATAGATAGATAGATAGATAGATAGATAGATAGATAGATAGATAGATAGATAGATGATAGATAGATAAGAGATAAGAGAGAGTATGTATAGATAGATAGATGATTGGTAGATCATAGATAGATAATAGATAAGAGAGAGAGAGAGAGAGAGTATAGATAGAGGTAGATAGATGATTGGTAGACGATAGATTAGATAGATATTTCAGACTGACTTTGCCCACTGCCAGCAGTTTGATCCTGACCGGCTCCAGGTCGACTCAGCCTTCCATCCTTTCTGAGGTTGATAAAATGAGGACCCAGATTGTTGGGGAGCAATAGGCTGACTCTGTAAACCACATAGAGAGGGCTGTAAAAGCACTGGGAAGTGGTATATAAGTCTAAGTGCTATTGCTACTGCTAATAGCTCACAGCAGTAACCCTACCCCCCCCCCCAAAAAGGCAAGGGAACTCCTGA
>CM042842.1:7096418-7176418 GCA_023653725.1 Bungarus multicinctus | reverse complement strand
AAGAGAGGGAGAGGAAGGGGGAGAGAGGGAGGGGGAGAGAGAGAGGGAGAGAGGAAGAGAGGGAGAGGAAGGGGGAGAGAGGGAGGGGGAAAGAGAGAGGGAGAGAGGAAGATAGTGAGAGGAAGGGAAAGAGAGGAAGGGGGAGAGAGAGAGGGAGAGAGGAGAGAGGAAGAGAGGGAGAGGAAGGGGGAGAGAGGGAGGGGGAGAGAGAGAGGGAGAGAGGAAGATAGTGAGAGGAAGGGAAAGAGAGGAAGAGGGAGAGAGGGAGGGAGAGAGAGAGGAAGAGAGAGTGAGAGGAAGGGAAAGAGAGGAAGGGGGAGAGAGAGAGGAGAGAGGAAGATAGTGAGAGGAAGGGAAAGAGAGGAAGGGGGAGAGAGGGAGGGAGAGAGGAAGAGAGAGGGAGAGGAAGGGAAAGAGAGGAAGGGGGAGAGGGAGGGAGAGGGAGAGAGGAAGAGAGAGGGAGAGGAAGGGAAAGAGAGGAAGGGGGAGAGAGAGAGGGAGAGAGGAGAGAGGAAGATAGTGAGAGGAAGGGAAAGAGAGGAAGGGAGAGAGAGGGAGGGAGGAAGAGGGAGGGAAGGAGGGAGAAAGAGAGGGAGAGAGAGAGAAGTGAATGGATGAATGGATAGAGAGAGAAATGTGGATGGGTGGGTGGGTGGAAGATTAGGAAGAAATGAGTGTATGTATTTATGGATGGATATGTATATAGATGGATGGACAGATGGATAGAGATGGAGATATAGCTATGTAAATAGGTAGGTAGGTAAATACGTAGGTGGATGGATGGATACATAGATACAGACAGATGGACGGACGGATGGCGATGGAGATTGATACATAGGTGGGCAGATGGATGAATAAATTGTTAATTGATTAGTCTTACAACATATAAAAAAGCAAAAATATAACACAGGATCCAATTCTGGGTTAAAACAGAAAAATACAGTGATCAAATACAAGTGTGATCAATACAAAGAACCCACATTTTTACCAACACCTCACCTTCACAGGAGACTCCCAATCTAGTCATTGCAATGGGCTCTTAGCTCAACTGCATCCCACATCTCCGTGGGTGGGTGGGTGGCCCTGAGCAGCAGGGCTGGACTAGATGACTTCCCCAGACCCTTCTTATAATTCTGCAACATGCTGCTGCTGCTGCCATAAATGAGATTCAGTGAGGATCTGAGAGATCCCCGGCTTTTATGGCACGCCGGCAGTGCCCGCACAGCTTGTGCTGCTGTTAAAGAAAATGTATTAAGTGGGGAAACTATTTATGCCAACCACAAAGCTGGCAGCGAAAGTGCCCGGGTTTTACATACCAGCAGCTGGCACAAGGGTGGCCTTTTGTTTAATATCTCTGGACAGTTGCCTGTTGGACAGCATCCTATCTTCGGCGCTGATGCAGATATCGCAACACAGGGATGCTTGGATGCACTTAGAGTACTGCACCCAGTTTTGGTCACCACATTATAAAAAAAGATGTTGAGACTCTAGAAAGAGGGCAGAGAAGAGCAACCAGGATGATGAGGGGACTGGAGACTAAAACATATGAAGAACGGTTACAGGAACTGGGCCTGGCTAGTCTAGGGAAGAGAAGGACTAAGGGAGACATGATGGAAGCCTTCCAATATTTGAGGGGCTGCCCCAGAAAGGAAGAGATCAATCTATTTTCCAAAGCACCAGAAGGCCAGACAAGGAATAATGGATGGAAACTGAACAAGGAGAGATTCAACCTGAAAATAAGGAGAGATTTTTTGACGGTGAGAACAATCAACCCATGGAACAGAAGTTGCCTTCGGAAGTTGTGGGAGCGCCATCACTTGAGGCTTTCAAGAAGGTATTGGACTGCCATTTGTCCAAAAAGGTGTAGAGTCTCCCGCTTGGGCAGGGGGTTGGACTACATGACCTATAAGGTCCCTTCCAACTCTGATTATCTGTTATCAGATCAAAGGCCCAGGTGGCTCAACCTGACATTTCCTTTTACTTGGTTTCTGACTTAGCTTCTCGCACAGAACGTTGACGAACCATAAACAGCTCTTAGCGATGCACAAACTAAACTAAACAGGGTGTTATTTTATTGGTTTATTACATTTTTATGCTGCCCATCGCACTGTCAAGGGACTTCAAGGGATTGTCAGGTACAAAGAAGTAGGACCACATGTTAACTTCCAATTAAGCTGATGTATTGCTCATGCCTACATTAGTAGTCTTCATCTTAATTAACTGTTCAAAGTTACACCAAGCACTGAAAAAAAGTGACTTACAACCAGTCATAGCATCCCCATCGTCACATGAACCAAATCCAGGTGCTTGGGGATTGGCATTTACTTACTTTAAAAAAAAAACAAATCCGTCTTTCAGTTATGCAGCGTGTCGACTGTGTTCTGACCCAAACCTGGTTCCAAGGAAGCAAACATGAGACAGAGGTAACAGCAAAACCTTTGAATGATTCTTTACGAATTCCCTTCCTTCCCGGTTAAAAGGCTGTTTCAAACTAATTGTCTCTGATAAGAACGAGCCTTGCCAAGGTTATGCAAGGCTGCCAAGAACACTAAATAAAGTTACTAAGAAATATTTCAAACACAAAGAATCTCCAAACACCAACCAAGATACTCTGAACATCTACAAGGCTTGAGTGCAAAAACGTCTTTGCTTCCTGCAAAGAACTCTGGTTTCTCAGCTGGCTTTTATCTCTTAAGGGAGGGGCCATTACCTTGCAACCTTACTCCCGAGTCGCCCGTGCTGCTGCAGCTGCTCTTTCCTTCGAACAACCCTGCGCGCATGTGCACAGGCTCCTCAGGGACCTCTTCCTCACTGCTGCCAGCCTCCACAATCTCAGAAGGCAGCACTCCACTCCCTGATGGTCCTGGCCCCATCTCTGCATCACACGCAGGCCCCTCATCTGTGACCGCTGAGACCGGCTGTCGGCGAAGCACAACAGACTGGGCACATATATCTTGTGCAAATGTTTATATTTTGTATACGTTTCTTACTCAGGTTACATTCATGTTACAAACTACTCAACTTTATATATCTTATCATTATAACAATAGCACTTAACTTCTTACTTCATTTTCCAACTATTTATAAAATAAATCCCATATCCTATAATATTGTGCTTCTTCTTGTTCTTTAATTGCCAATGTTAATCCTCTCACTTTTGCACATTCCGATATTTTCATAATCACTTCTTCCTCTATTGGAGTCTTTTCATTTTTCCAATTTTGAGCAAATATAATTCTAGCTACTGTTATGTGATTGGCATGTACTTACGATGGTTTAGGGATCACATGGTACTCTCGACTTTACTAGCTGGTTTCCGACAAGCAAAATCACCAGATTCACTTAATAACGATATGATTTACTAAATAATCTCAGTGATTTGCTGAACCACTGTGGGGGGAAAAAGGCCCTAACATTGGGCATGTCTCACTGAACAACTGTCTTGCTTAGCAACAGAAATTCTGTTCCCAGTTGTGGCTGTAAGTCAAGGACTACCTGAATATAAGGATCTAGTCAACTAACAGCTCTAAATTAATGCTGGATAAGAGTTAACAGAATTCAGGAAGGGTTGGATTGAGTTAGTTTGTGGGAACATAACAACTCCAGGCTTATTACTTGTTTGACTCCACTGTCTCTCTTTCCTTCTCCTATACTGCAAGAGCTTTTATTGCATTAAAGGGGCTTCTTTTGAAAACAAGTAGCGGACTTTCATATATTTGAGATTTTCATATGTTCAGCAACTGTAGTTGGAAGGTGCACCGGCTGCTAAAAATAAATAAAATCAAGGACTGCCTTGGACTCTTACTTTGCTAATCGCCATCCTTAAAAAAACAAAAAAGTTTTCTTTCCCATGCTCATTTGGACACCAGTGTCCTTCTGAAGAGGTTATTCCTTCACTTGTCTTTAATTAGCAGCAACAGCTGTCCTGCCTGCCAAGCAGCTCAGAAATCATTATTCTAAATAGCATCCTGTTGACTTTTTGACACGTTCCTCGGTTTGAAGGAGCAATGCAGGTTCCTCACCTGCGCAATTTTGCAGGAAGAAAATCCACCAGGAAGCAGCAAACATCTCTCACAAGGTTAGGGGTTCTCACAAGCCCAGAACAGAAGGCATCGTGCTTTCAACATTGACATCACGAAATCTGAATGTTCTTCACAAAGAGGGGGCGGTTTTGGGGGGGGAGGGGCTCACAATATTAACACAGGTAGTCCGGTGGTGGGATTCAAATTTTTTTTACTACCAGTTCTATGGGCGTGGCTTGGTGGGCGTGGTTTGGTGGGTGTGTCAGGGAAAGGATACTTCAAAATTCCCATTCCCTCCCCGCTCTTGGAGGAAGGTTACTGCAAAATCCCCCTTCCCTTCCTTCCCCATTAACCTGCTTTCCAGCTCCATTCTCCTGTGCAGGGCAACCAAAGAAGACCCAGCCAATCAGCTGTGAGTGTGGCTTGATGGGCATGGCATTCTGTGGGCATGGCTTGGTGGCTTTCTGGGTGTGGCTTTGTGGGCATGACAGGGGAAGGATATACTGAAAAATCCCCCTTCCCTCCCCATCCCACTAACCTGCTTTCCAGCTCCGTTCTCCTGTGCAGGGCAACCAAAGAAGACCCAGCCAATCAGCTGGGACTCAATGGGAGGCAGAGAAGAGATGGGGGCGGGGCCAGTCAGAGGCGGGATTTGCCGGTTCTCCCAACTACTCAGAATTTCCGCTACCAATTCTCCAGAACTGGTCAGAACTGGTTGAATACCACCTCTGAGGTAGTCCTCAACTTACGACCACAATTGACCCACCCCCTCCCCCCAAAAAAAAATCTATTGCTAAAGCGAGATAGTTGCTAAGTGAGTTTTGCCCCATGTTATGACATTTCTGGCCACCGTTGTTCAGTGAATCGCTGCCGTTAAGTTAGTAACAGTGTTGTTAATTGAATCCAGCTTCCCCGTTGATTTTGCCTGCCAGAAGGTTGCAGAAAGGCCGAACGTAGGACCGGTGGCAAAAATATTTGAATCCCACCACTGCATCGAACGGCCACTAAATGAAGAGTTTGTAAGTCGAGGACCACCTGTACAAATACTGGCCCAATTTAATCCTCCCTTCCAAGCTTCCTTAGCTTCTCTTCCAAAGACATTTCAAAATCAGGGTTGTTGTATTGTGTTTTTTTTTCCTCCCCCCAATTGCTCGGATGAGATGCTGAAGACCTCTGGGTCCCTTTGTGACTGGAGAAAGGTTTATTATCAAGATGTGGTTCTTCTGCCCATGAAGAGAAAGATGGGAATCCGTGACTTTTCAACCTCTTAAGAGCTCAGCTTCTCTGGTGTTCGTTCGCCTCTCTGTCTTGCATGCCTTCCCCCCCCCGCCCCCCCTTCCTGTATTCTCTGCTTTAGCTGGGACACCTCTGGCTGTTTCTTGCAGGGGGTTAACATGTGGTTGCTAAGCAATGGCATGGCAGACCTAGTTCCCCTGCGCTTTGTGTCGGTGATTCCTTTAACATGCGCTTTTAAAATGTACACAGTCATTCCTCTTCTTAACACCTTCCGGGAAAGCTCGTTTAAATTGCCAAGCCTTTTCTTTCTTTCTCTCCACGTTCTGTCAAAAGACTTCTTCTCTGCAGCTAAAACCTAGCTGGCTGCAGATCGTGCCTCACCCACCCACCCACCCACCCGCCACTCCCCAGAAAGCCATTTCTGACAATATTGGAGCGAGAAGGGGATGAGACAAAAGAAATATTTCTGGATTGTTGTAGGTTTTTTTTAATTGCTTTCGCCCCTTGATTTGTTTTTTTTTCCTCCTTGGTGCAAGAATACCTAGGGGTGTAAAAGTCAAGGAAAAACTCCATTTTTAAAGGAAAGGGAAATAAAGGGAGGGGAAAAAAAAAAAAACCACGGGGTAATTTTCTGGATGCTCAGAGTCTTCCAATTGCAATAAAAAAAATAAACAATAGTTGTTGAAAGAAATATCTTTCGGTTCCAAGTGTGGAAAAAGACACTGGAAACAGGGAGGCTGCTTGGAAGGTTTAATGGTATACAGGACCACATGGCCTGGAGCTCCGGAGAAGTCTGATCACATACTTCTAGGTGAAGAAAAAAAAGGAAAAAAGGAAGGAGATACTGAGAGTGCTGGGTTTTATACCCTCTGTTGGGATTTGAATTGGAGCTTGTATTCTAATTGGTTGTCAGACTCCCAGGGGCAACTCTGTAGGCTGTCCTGAGTTCCAGGCTTGGTCTAGCCTTGCTGGGCGATTATGCCCTTAAAAGAGCTTTTGGCAATTTCTATAGCTTTACCTGGAGTTCCTTCTTATGTAAAGTATTTTGGCCCAGGCCTTAATGGCCCACCCATTAACAAAGGTTGGGTTGAGATTCTGCTTCTGGGGTGAGTTTCTGCTTCTTGAGTGAGTTTCTACTCTTCTTAGGGGAAATATTCTGTCTTTTTAAATATTTCCTAGGCTATTTCAATTTTCTAGGAGAGGGGTGGGTGCTAATTTCCTACATAGTCATATGGGGTGGGGAAAACAGTATCATTCCAGTGCAGAGATGGGCAGCTATGGCCCTTTTATGACCTATGGACTTCAATTCCCATAATTCCTCATCCAGATGGCTCAGGAATTCTGAGAATCAAAGTCCGCAGGTCATAAATGGGCCATAGTTGCTCATCCCTGTTTCAATGTAACACAGATTCTTCTCCTTATTCAGTGTTGAAGATTGTAAGTGTTTTGAAGGAAGGACAACATTCTCTTCTTCCTTCTCTTAATGTATTCTTGGCCATCAACGGGCCTTGAAAATTCCCCCCATCAGAATACAGCCAATCCTTGTTTAGCAACTTGCCTCCTTTAGTGACCATTTATAGGGGGATGAAAAAGTAACCTTAGGACCATTTCTTGCATCCCATGACCTTGACGGGCCTGGTTCAAGCAAAGGAAAGCTGAAGTCAGATCATAAGCACTGTCCCCATTTCATTTAGTGGCTGTTTTGCTTAAGGACCAGGGTCCCAGCCTCAGGTGCGGTCATTAAAGGAGGACTACCTTATGATTGGCTTCCCCCAGTTTCTCCAAAGGGAGAAGGGAAATTTTTTTGACAATTTCTCAAGGTCAGGATTTCTCCTTGGACTTGAAAAGAAAATGGAAGAAATTGGGCTGCTATAAGTTGCAATGTCCTACCTGTCAATGAATACTTCAGCTTCAACCATAACAACACAAGAACACACAATAGATACAAACTCAAGGTTAATCACAGCAAACTTGATTGCAGGAAATACGACTGCAGCAACAAAGTGATCAATGTCTGGAATACTCTACCTGATTCTGTGGTTTCTTCCCCAAACCCCAAAAACTTTAACCTTAGACTGTCTACTATTGACCTCACCCCTTTCCTAAGAGGTCTATAGGGGGTGTGCATAAGCGCCTCAACGTGCCTACCGTCCCTGTCCTATTGTTTCTTTTATATTTTTCTCATAAGTATCCGTTTTATTTATTTATTTATTTATTTATTTTATTTGGTTTGTCAATTGCTTACAAGATAATAGGTATAACTAAAAACATAGTTATGAATACATGGATAAGAAAAATAAAATATAAAAGAAACATGTATTCATAACTATGTTTTTAGTGATACCTATTATCTTGTAAGCAATTGACAAACCAAATAAAATAAAAAATAAAATAAATAAAAAGTTTGCACAGGTTTTTTTGCAGTTTGGCGAACCCATAAATCCCACCCCTTGCTGGCCCCTCCCACTCCACCCCTCCCAGGAGTCTCCACGTGGCCTGTTTTGCATGCCAGGTAAGTACAGGGCCTGCCTGGAAGCTCCAGAAGGCTGAAAACCGACCCATTTCTGGATTCCGGACGGCCTTCGGAATCTGTGGGAGACCAACGAAAGCCTCCGGAGCCCGGGAAGGGCAAAAACACCCCCCCTGGTGGTGCAGGAGGCTGACTAGGCCACGCCCACCCTGGCCACGCCCACCCGGCAACCGGGCAGAGAACCCCTTGCTAAAATATTTAAAGCCCACCCCTGTTTTTTCAGTTAGGATGGGTTTTAAATGGAGGTGTAGAAAGCAGGAAGGCCTTTGAACCCTGAGAGAGGAGAACTTCACAACCAACAGCAAGATGTTTGCATATTTCTCTTGGCTACTTGGGAATGGAATCTGTGCGGCAATCCTTCCCCCACTGGGGAATCTTCCAAAATTCCCTTCAGCTTTGAAAGAGGCTTAATATAGATTAATTATTATTATTTTTTTGGAAATTATAAATGATTTGATGTAATTGAAGGGGAAAGTACATGCGGAATCTAGCCTAAAATGCATGTGTGTTACGTAGTTGTTAGGAGATTATTGTTATTAATTTTTAAGGTGATAATTAAAAAGTTAAATGATTATTGGGGATTAAAGAGGAATTAACTAAATGATATATAAGGTATACAGGTGGTACACTAGAAATTGGTAATTGTGGGGGAAACTTTTTGAATTGTTTGAAGTGAGATGGAATTTTTGAAATGATGAAATGAGAATATGCGATGAAATTGGAAACCTGACAAGATAAAAATATAAGGTAGAGAAAGAATATGGAGGTATTAGAATGATTTAAAATTAAAAGAAATAGGTTAAGAAATGAATAGAAAATATATAAAATAAGCTTGAGAAAAGTACTTGAGAAAATTAATAGAAAATATATGTAATGTAATGATAGGATATGAAATTAAATGTGAAAGATGAATATGTAACCAAGGTCATCTTTGTATGGAAATGTGAAAACCTGGAATCATGCTGTTTACTAGAAAAAAAAAGATGTTTTTGAAATGTGAAAAAATAAAAAACTTTTTACAAAAAAAGAGAAAGAGGCTTAAGGACAAATTCTCTTCCATCAAAGTGCTGGTGAGCTGGTGAGAGAGAGAGAGAGAGGGAGAGGAAAAAAACAGGAAAATTTCTCTGCTGTGTGTTATGGACACGCCTGATACGCCAGATGCGGCCCTTTCTTGATCGGGACGTCTTACGCACAGTCACTCATGCCCTGGTCACCTCCCGTCTAGACTACTGTAATGCCCTCTACATGGGGCTCCCTGCGGGGAGCACCCGGAGGCTTCAACTGGTACAAAATGCGGCCGCGCGGGTAGTTATGGGGGCGTCGAGATACTCCCACGTGACGCCCCTCCTGCGCGAGCTGCATTGGTTGCCGGTGGCCTTCCGGGTTCGCTTTAAAGTACTGGTTTTGGTCTTTAAAGCGCTCCATGGCATCGGACCAGGATACTTACAAGACCGCATTCTGCCAGTAGTCTCCCACCGACCGGTGCGCTCCCACAGAGAGGGTCTCCTCCGAGTCCCGACGCCTTCTATGTGTCGTCTGGTGACCCCGAGGAATAGGGCCTTCTCTGTGGGGGCACCCGCCCTTTGGAATGGGATGCCCCCTGGACTACGAACGACCAGTGACCTGAGGGCCTTCAGATGTGACCTGAAGACCTGGCTCTTCGAGCAGGCCGGCCTGAGCAGACTAATGGGATTTTAAATGGGGTTTTTAGATTACTTGGGATGGGGTATGAAGTTTTATTGATTTTAATTGGGGTTTTTAGATTTGGGACAGTCTAGTGTTTAATTCTCTTTTAAATAATTTATACTTTGTTTACTTGTATTTTAGTTGGCTGTTCACCGCCCTGAGTCCTTCGGGAGAAGGGCGGTATATAAAACTCAGAAATAAAATAAATAAATAAATAAATAAATGGATGGGGATGACCTCAAATGCAACAGTTTTGATGGTTGCAAACCCTTTCAATTGTGCTCAGCTGCCCAGCATGGGAGGCCACAGGTCCATTCAATGCTTCTAGGAAGAGACCAAAGAAGCATTCAAGAGATCCATGGGTCAAATATCCTAAAGATTATGATTATTGTGGTCCTTTGCATAATCAGCCAGATATTTAGACTGGATTTGGCATTAGTGCCCCACATAATTTGCAGTTGCTCCAAAATGCTGAGAGTCCCTTATATACCCTTCTGTTGGGATTTGAACTTGAGCTTATATTCTGATTGGTTGTCAGGTTCCCATGGGGCCATGCAGGGGCAACTCTGTAGGCTGTCCTGAGTTCCAGGCTTGGTTGAGCCTTGTTGGATGATGACGTCACGAAAGGACTTTGGGAGTAGATCTTCGTTATGTAAAATGGGCTGGCCCAGGCCAGAGTAATGGCTCATTAGCAAAGGTGGCAGGGGTTGAATTTCTGCTTCTGTGGTGAGTTTCTGCTTCTGAGTTTCTACTCTTTTTAGGGGAAATATTCTGCCTTTTTAATATTTCCTAGGATATTTCATTTTTCTAGGAGTGGGGTGGGTGCTAACTTCCTACATGCCAATCTTTTTTTTTTTTTTTTAAATTATGATTACCAGGCGAAGAAGCTAAGATGCTAATAAAGAGGCGTTCAACTCGAAGAATCATGATTCAAGGTGACATTAATCCTGAAGTCCCTCAGCGGTGTTCTCCAAGTTCATGTGAGGACACATTTTCCCTCTTTCTCCTCATCACCCAGCCTTTCTTTTAATGAAGTCATTTTTCTCCAAGGCATTTCCATGCTTTAGCACACCTCATAAATACAGCTTTCCCCGAGTTCTGTAGCATGAGAGGAATCGGCTTCATTTTCCAAGCGGTAACATCGAAGTCTGGTTGTGGGGAAATCTGGAGGATTTCAAGCGAGCGGACAGACAAGGAGACCCAAACTCCGTGGGAGCCTCACATGGCAATGAACAAGGACATACATTCAGAGTTGGAAGGGACCTTGGAGGTCTTCTAGTCCAACCCTCTGCTCAGGCAGGAAACCCTGTACCGTTCCAGACAAGTGTCTGTCCAGTCTCTTCTTGAAAGCCTTCAATGATGGAGCGCCCACAACTTCTGAAGGCAACCACTGGTGAATTGCTCTCACAGTCAGGGAATAGCTTCTTAGTGAATAAATACATCTGTACTTATTAAATACATGCCAGTTGCCAGGTTTTGCGACTGTGAAGATGGTGCAACAGTTGTAGGTGTGAAAGATTGGTGCGTCCCTTTTTTTTCGGTGCTGTTGTAAGTTTGAACGGTCGCTAAAAGAATAGTTGTTAGTCGAGGCCTACCTGTAGAGTTTTCTCCAGTTTCATGAGGATGCACAGTTGTGTTCCCTTGTGATGAGTCAGAGGGCACTGGCTAGTCTAGGTTAAGTCATTTTGGGGGGGGGAGAAATACTGGATTTCTTCGACATCCCCACATATGGCATTCATTTCCTTCAATTTCCTTCTCTGAATCTGGATCTCTGCTGACATTTACCTGCTATTTATTTGTTGAGTGTTGTGCTGCCTACCCTTGGGAGCTTCCATCTATAGCTTTGTTAGCATATGTTTCATTTTGACATTTCTGGAAATGCTGAGCATTCGTGGGGGCCATGCTGGAAGAAAATTTAAAGAGGGGTGGTGGAGGGAGAGTAGGATGTGGCATTTGAATATGGTAAAAAGCCTCCTTATAATAATAAAGCCAAGCAGATCCCTTGGAGACTACCAATATATATATATATATATATATATATTTTGCAGGAATTAATTTTAACAGTTGAGTAAGCAAAAATCACTTCAACTCAACCTTATCTCTAAAATGTTCTTCATTCTAGTAAAAACACCATCATTGATTGGTGGCCTCCGATTGAATTAATCTAGTTTTGAAGTGAAGCCTTGATCTATACTGTCAAATATAAATTTCTGTTATGGCTTATTTTAAACAATGTTTCTCTAACAGACCACAATGGCCATGTGTGATGGTTTCTTTGACTTTGACTGAGTAACCTGGGGGGGAAGTAAGACACTGTTTTAAGTGGTCTTAAAAGCGTAGTAGGCACAATGTAAAATATGATAAAAATGGTTTCCAAACCACAGTGTCTTACTTTCTACCCAGCCTAATCAGTCAAAGAAATCATCTCACATAGCCGTTGTGGTCTGTTAAACATTGTTTAAAATAAGCCATCTGAATATCAAGCACCCAAAACCTAGGCTGACATAATCCATATGCTATCATCTGTTTTGTTATAAATAAGCCATGTTTGATAGTATTTACAGAACATACTGAGCTACGAGTGATCCTTGACTTACGACCAGTCAGTTTGGGAAGAACCGCCCCCAAAAGACTTGGTTTTGATGTTACCAAGTCACATGGCAACTGACCAACATTGATGGTTGTTTTCAATGTTTCATAGTCAAATAACCATAATTTATGACATTTTTTGCTGGAAACCAGCATAAAGCAGTATATAAGTCTAAGTGCTATTGCTATTGCTATTGACTTTCAGTTTCTGACAAACACTGAATTCACTTAGTGACATTCACATAATCGCTGTGATGTTCACTTAACAACCTCTGCAAAAGTTGTAAAAACCAGTTCAATCATGCGTTGACCTGTTATAATGATGCCATGACTTACAGCCATAACTGGCGGGCTCAATTCCAGTAATAAGCCAAGGATTACCTGGTTTAAACCTCATGACAGTCAGATTCACACATATTTCTAGGCCAAACCGAAAGAAACCACAACATGGCATAATAAGGATGTGTGTATCCAGCTAATATAGGATTTTGCATACAGCTCTCCAAAGTGCTGAATTGTATTAACCATCCTGCCGTTTCTTTCTAACATTGTGTCTTCAAGATGGAGAGATCTTTGGTCATGCCAGCTTGGAATTATGGGAAATGGAAAAGACTCCATTAGAGAAGAATTTGATACATCTTTGGTTCTCCTCTGGTTTTGACCAGACTTTCATCCAACCCTCCTTAATTAATATTTCCCTTGGATTCTAACCCTCCACAAAATAGCTCTTACCTCATTCTTTGGCTGTGTTTTCAACTTTTTATACTTTTAAGTGGCTGAAAATCTTTTTATTTATTTTTTAATGTAGAGAATGTGAAGCTCTCCCAGCTAACTACATGCCCTGTGGCACCATTTCTTCACAGATTTTTTTTTTAAAAAATAGAGAAATGTATGAAGTTGAGCCCTTAAGGGCATTTTCAAGGATTTTTGTTTTGTTTTGAGCTTGTTTATTTGACAGCGATTAGGGCATGGGAGTGTACCAAATGCCACATTAGCCAGATTGCTCACCTCCGACACACAAAGAATTGGCAAGGGTAATTGTATTTTGAAACATAAAACTCCAGTGGCCCAATTGGCTGCAACCGGCCAGAGAGAAAACAAAATATCAAGTTACTGAATAATTAAGGAATCTCCCAATCATTAATGGCTAGTTTCCTTAAGGCGCAGAACAGGGCAATGTTTATGGATGATTCACATAAGGCTGAAATGAGATAGACTTTGGGGGTCCTGCTTTCACACCTCACAAAGATAACACACTTTTTCCACCTGAAGGTCATTTCTGGTAACAATTTCTCATTTGAATAGAAAGTCCTAATTCCATCTTTCTCTTTAAGAAAGATTTTTATTTATTTATTTTATATCCCACTTTTATTTTTTTTTATAAATAGTTCAAGGTGATGAACATACCTAATATTCCTTCCTTCTCCTATTTCTTCCCCAACAGCAACCCTGTGAGGTGGGTTGGGCTGAAAGAGAAGGACTGGCTCAAAGTCACCCAGCCAGATTTCATGCCGGAGGCAGGACTAGAACCCACGGTCTCCTAATGATTGTCCCAAAGTCACTCGGCTGGCTTTCAATGCCAAAGGTGGGACTAGAACTCTCTGCCCCTGGCTATTGGTCCATAGTCACCCAGCAGTCTTCGATGCTTAAGCCTGAAAGCAAGTTGGTGAAGGAATTCTGGGATTTGCAATCCAAATATTAAAAGTTGCTGAGAAACACGGCTGTAGATTCTACCTGTTTTGCTACGACACATCCCAAGGCCTATCTCTCACGCCCCGATTCCTTGGAGGGGAAGACAGTAATGGTGAAACCTGTCAGTCCAATACTTGGAGTGGGGGAGGGACATGAAGCCCTCCTTGCAAAACCTAAGGCTCATCTGTTGCACTTTTGATTTACGGTCGCTTGACTATTAAAGTTGTCCATTAAAAATTATGACGTCTTCTGATCGGAATCCTGTTTTCTATGCATTAAGTACTTTTGTTGTTTGTTTCTGCTTTGAGCATTTTTGCTGAATAGCTCAGTGCTGTAAAAGGAATGTTAAAAGTGTGCATGCATGAAAGTGCAGTGAATAGTCTGAGATTACTAATATCCTGTAAATCAGGTGCATTATTTTTAAAGAGCCTGCTGTGATTTATGACCTAAGGGATAAATGGAGAAAGTAAATATGTCTAAGCTTCCTCATAAAATCTGGGGTAATCCCTTTCTCTTATTAAACCCCCATGGGTGGAAATTCAGACAAATGTCATAATATGACATCATGCCTATGAGCAGCAAATGATTTCAAGAGCACTTAAGATTTTGTGCTTGAGGTTTCCTTTGGAAGGAAATTATCTGAAGGTCATTGGTACTTTGTTATATGACACAAATACAGTTATAAAGTACAGATTTGTATTTTATACAGATAGTCCTCAAATCACCACCAGAATTATTATGGTTGTAAGTCATAGTGGTTGATAAGCAGATTGTCATGTGACTGTGCCTGACCACTTTACTGTGGTTGTTAAGTGAATGTGGTGGTCATTAAACAAATGTGGTCATTGTTAAATAAACCCCTTTTCCCTAATGGGCCGTAAACCAAAAAGGAAACACTTAAACACAGCAAAAAATGCTGAAAAGTGTTTGTCATGTGCTGCAGGATGCTGCAAAGAGCCGTAAGTGCAAGTTCAATTTCCAAGTGTCCAAAATGCAGTCATGTGATTGCCAGGATGTTGGGGGTGGTGGAGAGAAAAGACATTGGAATTTCAAAAATGGGTCATAAGTAGTTCTAAAGAGATCCTTTCTAACTTTGAATAGTTGCTGAGCGAGTGGCTATTACGCGAGGACAAGTTGACTTTCTTTTTATATGTGAAGTAGAAGAGCAGGCAGAGCTAGAGGGAAGAGTTAAGGGAGTCATCAGCCAAGAGTTTTTTACGTTCCTGCAAACGGTCTGAATGAAACCCCTCAAATTCTATTGACTTCTCTGCTGCCAATTTAGTGTTGAACTTTAGTTGACTAGGTTCTTGTGTTTAAGCATGAGCAATAGATCTTCTGAACTATAACTTAACAGATGGTCCTGATCCTTTGCACCTGACATGTATAGGGTGACACTCCCCTCTTTCCACAACATTTTTCTAGGCTTAGAACCCTAGCACCCTAAATATAGAGCCCTAACTTGTCTCTGTTGACTTCTTAATGATGGGTAGGTTCATACAACAGACTAACCCAGAACAAGAAGATAGTCCTTGGAATCTGAAATCTTACTCAAGGGTATCAAAAAACATTTGGGGTTTTCCCCCTGATTGTATGAGATTTTCTCAAAGAGATTTAGAGATCTCATATTTTAACTTTTCTTTTTTTTCCCATTTTTTTAAATTTTACAAAAATATATTTTGCCACTTGGGGTTATTGTCAAACCTTCCCAAGCTAAGTCCCTAGAAAAGAAAGACCCTTCGACTCCATTTGGTTCGACTAATAGGTTCTTTTATTAAGGATTAGAGGTTGCCGTAAAAGCAAGGCAAGGTCTGAGTATTTCTGTGCTTTCCCCCCTGTTCGTGGCCTTCCCCACTGACCAGACCATCACTGTCAATCCTGGCTTGAAGTTTTGAGAACTGCTTTTAGGCAGCTTCACATTCTTTCCCAGGCCCAACTAGCTGCTTAACACCTCTGGTTCTTGTCGGTGTTTACCCTTCCCTCTAAGATTTGTCTTCTCTCCACCTGCACAGCTTCCTTGAGCAAGCCTAGAGAAGATGGCAGTGCTGACATTTGGTCCTCCTTGACATGGACGTTAGTCCTGGGGAAGAAACAGAGAAATAGGAAAAGAACCATTAGATTGGGTTCATTTGGGTTTTACCTGGGTATTCTCTATGGAACGTATGAAGGAGTTTTGAGGCCTTAACATGTTGAGCATCCACCCTTTGGTTTGAGAGGAGGGGAAATGCTGTGTCCTTATAAATGTCCTTTGGTGACGGCCACCAGAATTTATACTTTGTGAAGTGTAAAGTTTTCACAAAGCCAAATTGCCCTGCAGTTTTATAATTGTGGCATTTCTACACTACAATTCGTTGGCTTTCAGGCACATACAATTTGGCCCCCACCCAGGCTAAGTCATCATGTATAGGACAGTCTGTTTGGTGGTCCCTGAAGTACTTGTCCTCCTTCAACTCTCCACTGGGCCCTCCACTGGGATGGTCAGTTAGTTGGGATGAACTCAATGACTTCTCATTCCAGTGCTGTTTCTCTGGTTCTCAGGGCTGGCTTCCCCAGTTTCTTTCTGGGCCCTGGGACTGGTTTTTTGGGTTGGCTGCGCGGCTCAGTGCCCTTCTTTCTTTCTTTCAAGTTGGGAGGGGTCTTCGCCACCTGAGGCTAGGTCAATCTCCACTTCTTCAGCCAGGACATACCACCCATGGAAAGTGGGGGGGGGGGGAGGGGGTGCCCCAGGAGATGCAGATGTTGTAGATGTCGTCGCTTAGCCCATCTTGGAAACACTCGATAAGCATATCCTCTGGCCAGTCAAATTCTTGGGTGTAGGTAGCCACAGGTCTCTGGCTCAGGTTGACAGTCTTTATTTGCATTCTGGCTTTGCTCTCTGTGAGGAGATCTTTAAATCTCTTTTGGAGCACCACCACGAAAGTTGAAGTTGCGCAGTTCCAGGGCATCGTCGTTATCCACTCTGTCCCCTCCCCTCCCAAACACCTGTCTTCTCTCCACCTGCACACCTCCCCCAATTTCCTCTATCCCCCCACCCCGTTTATGGCAAGATGCCAGCAAGTATAGTGAAGCATAGCAAAAATGGCAGAGCTGACAGTTATCATAGGCCCTGAATTTTGCTCTATAGAGATTGACTCTGATGGGTATTACTTGTTCTTTGCTATTTTTTTTTTAATTTCCTGTCTCTTTCTGGTTTTGTTTTGGTTTTTGTGTTATCACTTCATTTTATATTTGGTTATTGTCTTTTCTTATCCCTTCTTTGTAGATTAGAAGCAGTAAAACCAATCGATAAATAAACCAGATGCCTAGAAATGCTGTACTGCTGATGGCTGCACATGTGCTAATCTCAGCTATCGGCTTTATAGTATGGGGGCGTTCACTCCAGTTTGTTGCTTTTGGGTCTACATATAAAAAAATGAATGTGATTTGTCCTCATTCTGCTTCAGCTTATTTTGGGGGCAAAGAAGTAAAAATGGACTATTTCAAATCCAGTATCTAAATTAATTATACTTTACACTTAATGACTGCTGCAAAAAGAGGCATAAAATCTTCTCAGTCATAAGGGGGAGATCTGTTTTACAACTATCATGACTTATGTCCACAATGGACAGATTCCACTGTGGTTGTAAGTCAAGGACCACCTCTACATCTCAAAAAAATGACAACAGATCATTTCTACAATCCTCTCCCCTCAGATAGGGAACATTGTTCTGCTTTCACCTGTGCAGAACAATATTCTCTTAGCCAATGCATTGACAGTCTAGATTCTTTTTTTTAAATTCCAATTTTTATCCAGACAATTTGGTGTCTGGAATCAGTGGTTTCACACTCTGTCCTGGAGATAAGGAAAAATCAGGTGCCTGTTCTCTCTTTGATAAATCACACACTTTTATATCATATTTGAACTTGGGCTCTGCTTTTAATCTGGCTCCCCCAGATTACTAAATCAGGCACACTTCACATTTCTTATCCTGAAACTCCATTTGAGCCTCATTCTTACTGACAGACTATTTTATCATTATTCGTAAAAGCAGAGACCCACTGCAAATAATTTATGAAGTGTCGAACCAAAGATAACTAATGATCAGCTGGCAGAGCCGGCATTAGTTTCTCAACAGTATTCCGTGCTTGAATATTCTAGATGGCTCAAAGACAGGTGATATAGTTTCACTGGGGCCGGGGTTGGGGGGGGGTGTTGCACAGCTCAGGTTAGCTTGCATTTCTCATCCAGTTGTTCCTCCTAGTTGTTCATCTAATAATGTGCAGATTAATGTTCAGTTTGACATGATATACAGCACGTGGAACGGGACAATTAATCGCGGGAACTCTTTCTTGCTCACGTCAGCCCCTGCTCCCATCACAGCTGACCTAGCTTAGGCATTTTCAGCTGGCACTCCGCCAGCACTGCTCCACGGGTGCCCTGTCCTCCCCACCCCCACCCCCGCATAATCAGGGCCATTTCACTCAAGAAAACATATTCTCGGCCAATTCAGGGTGCAGGATAATTAAATGCCATCCGATCCCCACGTTGAGGGATGGGGCCTCTACCCTCTAAGTGGAGGGCAGCAGCCTCGGGTGCCACGGTCAGAGGAGTGGAGTCTGAAAAGGAAACGTGCCTTCAAGGGGCTGTTTAGGTGGGCAAGCGGGGCTGGCTGGGCAAGGGCGCTAGCAGTTGGAGGGCTGCCGGACTTTCATTGGTATTGCTCCCCACCCAGTTCTGACACTGGCACTCCCATCTCTACTCCTGGAGTCCCAAAGTCCAGGGGGACTAGGACTCATTACTTTAGTTATATCAAGCAACCAGAAGTAAACCCTCTACAAAGTGGTTGGACTTGCAGCGGGGTGGCTTGGGTCAGAAACACCATCCATACCTTCTCCAGCGGTCGCCACAGGGAGGCGCCCAAGCCATGCAACTATACTTCAATTGAGAGTCATAGTTACTACCACCACCTAACCTCTATTATCAGCCAACAGCCACGCCTAGCCTTAAAATGGGCCATTGAGCTCTTGTTTTTTGGTTCTAAGAACCATCGCCATGGCCAAAGTTATGCCAGGACATCCTGTACGACACTCCCAGTGTCTCTCCATGTGTTTGTGTGTGTGTGTGTGTTTGTGTTCAGGGATTGAATGAGACAGGCAGCAGTCATCTACCTGGCTCATTCAGTCTGAGTGTCAGAGATTGGAAGCTCAGGAACTGAATGACCTCCACCAGTGACTTACCTTTGATGTCTTCAGTTTTGACTGATTTTACTCAGTGAGTGCCTCTGAAATAAAAAAAAATCAACATCACCAAATGTCCACCTGATGTTCAAATACTAGAAAACCAAGTCAACAATTTCACAAAGGGGCTTTTATGTGCTTTGTCCTACCAGGAAAAAAAAGCAGGACTTGAGCCTTGCCTAAAACCACCTCAGGTCTCAAGAATTCCCTTTATTCCAGAGACCAAGGTCAGCTCCTGGGGCAATTTTACCTTTAAAATTGACTGTAACTTTCTTGCTTGTATCGTTACGATTTATATTGACTGTTTCCTAGTATGATTTAATTGCTTATTGTACCCTGTGACTATCATGAAGTGTTGTACGTTATGATTCTCGACTCTTCACTGGATGTTTCTTTTCTTTTATGGACACTGAGAACATTTGCACCAAGACAAATTCCTTGTGTGTCCAATCACACTTGGCCAAGAAAGAATTCTGTTCTATTCTATTCTCTATGCTATTCTTTATTCTCTATTCTATTCTCTATTTTCTATTCTATTCTCTACTCTCTATTCTACTCTCTACTCTCCACTCCACTTCACTCCACTCCACTCTATTCTTCTTAATTCTGACTTGCCTGTGGTAGTTTGGTCCTTTCAACAGGACATGGCTTGAGATTACCTCAGGCTCCACCAGTATTCTAACTCTAAAAACTTAACCGAGGCCATTTTAGCCAAGGCTTGGCTTTATTTCAAGAAAGTAAGGTCAACGCATGGACACGAAGCAATTTTGCTTTTAGTTACTCAAAAGTATAGCTGGTCCTTCTTTTAAGAATCCCGAACCTTGGCTAAAATGACCCAGAGTTCACTTTATTCAAGAGAGGAAGGTCAATTCCAGAGATTGAAGCCATGTTGCCTTTAAGCTGCTTTTTTTTTTTAAACACTTAATTCACCTGTGCAGTTTAGCCCTTTTTTTTTAACGACTGCACATGCCTAAAATGGCCTCAGCTTCGTTTCCCCCTAAACTAATTTTTGACGCTTATCCAGCTGTGGTGGTTTGGACCTTTTTTTTTTTTTTTAACAAGGCATGGCTGAGATTACCTCAGGCTCCACCAATATTTTACTCCCTAAAAAAAAAAAACTTGGATAAAACTATTCACGACCCAGAAATTTGCCTCCTTCCCCTTCGTGGGACAAGACTGAGGTAAATCGCCCCAGGTGAGCCGCGGTATTGGAGTTCTTTTAAATAAAGACGCTACCTCAGCCACCACTAAGCGGTTTTATTTATTTTTTACTCCTAAGAGTATATTTACTCCCAAGAATTAAAATTACCACAGGCGCTGTTCCTTACTCCCCGAGAATAGCGCTCCGTCCAAGAGTCTCCCGCTATGGAAGCACAATGGGGAGCGGGGTTTGTTCTTCCCCTCTCCCGCGCCCTTGCAGCAGCGTCTCTTTCTCGAAGGAGCAAGAAAGAGACGCGGCGGCTCTGGGGAGTCTCGGTCACCCAGGTCAGGGTTGTCCCATGACCTGGAAGTTTTGTCTTTCTTTTTTTCTTTTTTGCCACTCAAGAGGGCAACTGGACTTTCTGGGTTGTTGTTTTTTTTTCCCCCTCCTTCGGAGGTGTTTCGTTTTCTCCGAGAGACGCATAAACGACGACGGCTGCTTTCTTGCAACACGCTCCCCATTATCACCTCAGCCTGAGGAGCCCGCCGCCTTTTTAAACTGCCCCCACCCCCTCGAAGCCAATCAGCCAATCCGAGGGAAAGGGTTTCCGAAAGCAGCCAATCAATAGCCGAGGTGGGCGGTCAGAGAGCACCGGGAGGGAAAAGGCGCGCGTGAGCCACAGTGGGGCCGCTTCGCCCGAGCCAAGGTTGCCATGGAAACGGGCGCGCGAGGCGGCCCATCATGGCCAGGTGGGCCTCGGCCTCCCAGATGAGGGCGTTTGCAGGCAGGCAGGCGGTCTGTGCACGTGTGTGTGAGCGTGCAACGCCTTCTCCTCCAGGCTTCGCCCCACGCCGACACCACTTATCTCAAATTGTGTACAGGTTCTCCTGCTTGAATAGAGGGTTGGAGGGGTCTCCAACCTTGACAACTTTAAGACTTGTGGACTCCAACTCCCAGAATTCCTCAGCCGGCTTTGCTGACTTAGGATTTCTGGGAGTTGAAGTCCACAAGTCTTAAAGTTGCCAAGGTTGGAGATCCTTGAAGACCTCCAGGGTCCCTTCCATCTCTATTCTCTTTTTTTTTTTTTGTATATTTTATGTTTAAAATATACATCAACAGTCAGTGCATGAACAGTGTGGCATCTGAGTATCGTTCATTTTGATACAAATAACAATCTCTATTCTGATTGATTTTGCTCTTCACCCATTTCAGATTGATGACCTGGGCAAATGTGAAGCATTCTAGGCCACAAGTTGTAAGGAGGCAGATGCGTGCATTCTCCTATGAGTAAATGCATGTTTTTATTACCATGTATCTGCTATGAGCACAGAGCATGTAAGAGCCAGACACATGGTCAAACCTATTTATATACAGTAGTTCTTCTAGGGTACCAATCATAACGTGCAGTTGCATAGAAACTAAACATCTGCTTTCTTACCACTCTGCTGGCTGTGGCTGTCACAATGGTGGGCCACTCCAGCAGGTTGCCCATGGAGACCTGCTGGAAATGACACCACCTTAGTTATGTGAAGCTGCTTCATCCTCATTTAAATGATTATCTGGCCTCGTTTAAATGATTATCTAACTGTCCAGGTTTCCCGGGAGATGTTGGTCATATCACCTGTTTTTGACTCTTTCAAAGCTGTGAAAAGAAGGATTGAGGTCTTTCCACACATAAACCCCACAGCTCCAGCATTCAGGCATTTTGAAACTCAGCAGCAATTATTTCTGTTTACAAGTTTTCATGCTATTTATTATTTTTTTTAATCTCACCTTTATTACTTTATAAGTCAAGATGACAATCATACATAATACTTTTCCTATTTTCATCACAAAACAACCCTGTGAAGAGGGGCTGCTGGACTAACAGAGAGTGACTGGTCCAAAATCACCTAGTTGGCCCAAGGTGGCACTAGAACTCACTGTCTCCTGGTGATTGGCCCAAAGTCACCCAGTTGACTTTCATACCTAATGCTGGAGTAAAACTCTACCCCTGGTTTCTAGACTAGCACCTTAACTATTACACCAAACTGGCTTCCTTATTGCAGAACCTCTCTCTTAAACGTTCTTCTTTTCATTTCATGAATCTGATTAGCCCTTTCACTAAGTCAGTAATTTAAAAACTGACCATACACGCACACACAAACTTTCTGTTAGTTTAGAGATTGATGGGCTGCTTGAACACAGTCACAAGGAAAGTGGCTAATGAACAGGTCCAAACCAATATAATAAATATCTCCTGGATTTCTAGACTACGAAAACAATCAAAGCCACTAACTCAATTCCAAAAGTGAAGATGCTCCCGGTAAGTTATATTCTATCGAAGGCATTCATTTTCTTAACTTCCTGTTGTCAGGAATCCATTTGCTTGGATTTATTCCACCAATAATTGGAACGTTTGCCAATTCTAATCTTCAAACTACTATAAAGCTGTCAGAATCAATATAATTTAGCTCACATAACAATTATGTATTCCGAGTGTTATTCGACAGAAATGCAGCAGGGAGAATGTCAGTGTTGTAGCTGGGGGAAACCTGGAATAAATGAATGGAAATGAGAGAAAGGAGTATATGGAAGGCATGAGTCTTTGATTGACTCCTACAAACATAACCCTTGCCCTTTAAGTTTGCAGAAAGATCATCAATCACACCCCCAAATCTCCTGGGTGGAGACGATTTGCATCCATTTATTGAAAAGGTATTATACTTTTTATGACTATTAAGTCAAACTGCAAAAACCAAGAAAGATATGCTGTCTGGACTGTATTTTTTTTATTATTATTATTATTCCTCACTCAAAGGCAGGAGTTTTGCCAAATTAAAGCAAACTACTTGCATAGTTAAAGAGATATCCTGAGAACTGCTAAAGAGGACTCATCTTAACACTCTTCTACTCACCGAAACCCTCTAAACCTTGCTGTCTCTTGGTCCTCTGGAATGCACCCCTCCCTCCTGGGAATCTGGATTAGGGGTCATCCTCGACTCACCACCACAATAGAATCCAAAATAAAGGAGAATATTTGTAGCTCAGGGTTGAAATGAGGGGTCCTTGGTGCTCCCTGAGCTTGCAAACATTTCATGACATCATCGGTGCTCGTGATCACCTGATGATGTTACCTAGTTAGGGTAATGAACCGTCTGCAAGAAAACCAGCAAGCTCAGAGAGCACCAAAATTTTGGACGCTAAGCGGGACGGTTTTAAAGTGAGTTTTGTCCCATTTTACAACCTTTCTTGCCACACTCGTTAAGTGAATCACTGCAGGTGGTTAAGTTAGTAACACAGTTGTTAAATGAATCTGGCTTCCCCATTGACTAAGCTGGTCAGAAGGGGATCCCATGGGATGCCGCAACTGTCATAAATACGAACTGTTCATCAAGTGTCCAAATTTTGATCACATGACCGTGGGAAAGGCTACAATGGTCATAAGTGTGAAAAAATGGTCATGAAGTCCCTTTCCCCAGTGCTTCAAATGGTCACTGCCATGCCCCTCTTGGAGTCTGATTCTGAAGGGGAGATTGAGCAGCTGGCAGGGAGTGGGAGTGTGGCTCCGGTGGCTGTGGAAGAAACTGGGGAAGGACACAGTCTGGCTGGGCCTTCAGAGGAAGACCCAGGGCTACCCCCTCTTCATCCTAGGGTACGCAGGGAGGAACGGAGAAGGGAGCAACATGAGTTGCGTGGTTTACGGGGGAGGAAAGGGCCCTGATCCCCTTCATTTAACGGTTTAAAAAGGCAAACTACGTACAGCAAAGTTGCTGGAAGCAAAGCATGCATTATCTTTGTTTGTTGAGGCTTATCTGGGTTCTGGCGTCTTCCCAACTCTGTGTGTTTCCTTATCTTTTGGAAGTCTTCAATCCCTTATCCTGCCCTGTCTCGTTAATTGCTGCAGCCGTGGTTTGCGTTGGTTTTTATTTATAATGTATATTTACTTTGGGTTCAGACTGAATTTCTTCCCTTTAAAAACTGTTCTTGGGAGAGTTTTCTTTTCTCCAGCCGAAGATAACTGGACATTGGGGGCCAAGTTTGGAGCTATTAAAGGGACTTTACCTACTTTTGTGACTTTGTTGCTTTTGTGCCATGCCCCGGGTCATCACAGGTCACTAAGTGAATCATTGTAAGTTGAGGACTACCTGTACATTCCACCCCAAAAATCAAACCAAAGGACAGCAAATGGTTGAACCTTATTAGCAGGAATTGCTCCATTCACACATGTGCATGGTTACAATACAAAATTGTATACTTTTGTACATGTACAAAAGACATACAATTTGTGCTTCAACACTGCCTTTGCCCTCTGGCCATATTCTGATTTCCCTTTGGGGAGCCCTGACTGCTTGAAATGAGGATTCCTGATTTTATTAAAACAGTTCTGGGTATAATAAACCTGATAAAGAAAAAAAAAAAACCACAGAAAAGAACCCATTATCTCAGTATTACTAGATAACAGCAGACAGCACCTATGATGTGTGGAGGGAGGGAAAAAGAGAACATTTTCACAACAAATGTCGGCTCCCGAAACAATATCAGAGATGGATTTTTCTAGAGCTGATTTCCAACAGGAGAAAGGAAGCATAAATGCCAAGATTATACTTTCCAATAGAAACGCATGTCTGGAGGTCCATGGTGCTTACACATCCCCTTAGGCAATTGTTTTGCCAAACAAATATTTAATTCCCCAATTGTTGTGATTAGGTGCAGACAGCTGATGAGAGTGAGGACTTAGATGAGGGGCCAGGACCACTAGGGAGTGGACTGCTGCCTTCAGAGATTGTGGGGGCTGGCAGCAGCGATGAGGAGGTTCCCGAGGAGCCTGTGCCAAGTGCACATGCACGCAGGATTGTTTGTAGGAAAGAGCAGTTACAACAGCACGGGTGACTTGGGAGTAAGGCTGCAAGGTAATGGACCCTCCTTCAAGAAGATAAAAGCCAGCTGTGAAGCGAACCTTCTTTGCAGAAGGCAAAGACATTTTGAAACTGCAGCCTCGTGGACGGACATTCCAGTATCCTGAGTTTGTGTTTGAAGATTCTTAGTTTGCAAATTATTTCTTGTCTGTTATCTTTTGACAAGTCTCGCAGAGTTTGGCAAGGCTTGTGCTTATCACAGCTAATTATTTTGTAAAAGCATTACAAGGTTTCTGTTCTTTTTGAATTGTGTTTGATTTGTTGGGAAAGGGCGTGGGTCAGAACACCAATAAGCATTTTTTAATGGGAAAAGATGGTGCAGATAATTGGCAAAAGTTTTCCCATACACCCACCCACCTGCATTTAAGTAAAAGATCAGAGTCTATAAAACTTTCTCATTTTAACCTGCATGTTCCTAGTTCATGCATGTTCATCCTAAACAAACATTCAGTTGAACTCAAAATATTTGGAGCCTGTTTACATTCTACATATGTACACCCTTCAGAGAGACGCCTGCGTGCCCAAAGCCATGCAGATTTTTAAAGATGCATATTTTAGACTTCCTGGCAAAGAACAACTTCCTTGCTTTGTCTGTTACAACGTATCAAACACTGTTTTTTTTTTAATTAAAAAAAAAGAATTGTGTGCTATTTCAGCACAGCTGCCAACATTTTCAGGCTGCAGTGTCAAAAAAAAATAAAATAATTGACAGCTGCTTCACTGAGTTCTCCTGCAGTTTAATGTAGGCCTGTTTCCTACATTTCTGGTTTGTCTGCCAATTACAGTTGGGTGAAGTCAGCCTTAATTCAGAGGGGCTTTTGTTCACCCAGTTAAAAAGTTTGGAGAAGCCCTTAAAATCCTTGAGCTGATTAATTTGCTGTCCTTAATCTATATTTCACATTAATCGGGAGAAGAATTCAATCTACATGTCTTTCTTCTCCACTCTGAAGTGAAAAGGAACTAGCTCTGAAGAGACAGAAGTTCTCCATTCTGGAGGTAACAAGGGATAATTTATTTATTTTTATTTGTTTGTCAAACATGTGCAAGATAACAAGCATAGGTATGAACATAAACATGAACAAAAGAAGTCAAATACAAATAAATGGGGTAAGACAGGGACACTGTCAGGACTCCAACAAATCCACCCCCATTCAATTCATAAGTCTCTAGCCACATCTCTCAGAGAAAAGAAAACTGATTTATTAGAACTGGCCATGTGGGTGTTTAGCTGGATACAGCTGACACATCATTCATTTCCCCCTTGACCCTAGTCTTCCCCCACTCCCACCCCCTGGATGTATATTCTCCAATGGGACACATCCATAGCCAAGAGTTGTCAATCATCCTCTCCAGTAATATTCTTGCGCTCCGACAACTTTGGGCTGCCAGGGAGATTATTTAGGCACTTGAGGAATGCGCTGTTTTCCCCTACTCCCTTTTTCTGGCAGCTAAAAAGACCAAAGGAGTATCTTTTTAGCTGACATTTAGCTCCCCTCATTTCTTGAAGATGACCTGTACAACACAAAAAGAAAACAAATTTATTACAGGTATAGAACCCCCCCCCAGGTTTGGTTGGGTTTTTTTGCATGACGGTTGGGACACTGGTGCGCTTATGCACACCCTCTTTAAGGACCTCTTAGGAATGGGGTGAGGTCCATGGTAGACAGTTTGAAATTGAAGTTGAGAACTTAATAGAGCAAGTCCTCAACTTACAACCGGTTGTTTAGAGACCAAAGTTACAAGGGGGCTGAAAAATGCCAGTCCTTGCAGTTAATGGCTGATCCTTGCACTTGTGACCATCACAGCATCTCCACAATCACAGGATCAGAATTTGAGCACTTGGTAACCAGTTTGTATTTATAACAGCTGCATCCTCTCGGACACTGGACTGCCATTTGTGGCCTTTTCAACTGGCTTCCCACAAGCAAAGTCAGTGTAGAAATCTGAATTTGCTTCATGACCTCCTGATTCATTTAACGACTGTGGCCAAAAAAGGTTGTAGAATCCAGTGTAACTCACTTAACAACTGGCTCGCTTAGCGATGAAAACGCCGTTCCCAATTGTGGTCGTAAGCTGATAACTATTTTCAATGCTGCTTTTGTTCTATTTTACTTCTTTATGCCTTTTGCCTCAGGTCTGGTTTGCCAGGAATATTGCAAAGCTTGAAATACAATGGTGTGATCCCGGGGAAGTGTGTGTAATACAGTTTGATGGAAATATGAAGCTGGTAATAATATCAGAGAGAAAGGCGAGAATTTTGAACGTTTCCTATTGCAATTGTTTTCCCTAATAACACATCGGTTGCAATGCCCCGAGAAGGTTGAGATCATGTCTGAGAGAGAATCTATTTATTGAAAATAACTTGCAAAACAAGGCTGGGCTCTTCACAGCTGGCACGAGTCCCCAAATGTCTCCCTAGATTTTGATTTCCCCAAAGGAACTGGCCAGCATACAAAGTCCAGTTCTCTAGGAAGTTAATTGTTCAACTGGTCATCCCCCACTTGGAGTCAGTACTGTGTCCTCTTCTTGGCACCACGGTTCAAAAAGAACAGGGGCAAACTGGAATAAATTTCAGAAGAGGACTATTAATGCAACTCTTATGAGGAAAGGATCTGGGGACACCTGCAGAAGTGTAACGATCATTCAAAAAATTTCAAGTTGTGCAGAAATGGACAAATTAACTTTGGCATTAAAAGATCAAGACACTTCAATGTATTACGACAGCTGGAACTGCTGGTACAAATGGATAGACCAAAGATAGATTACACACCAAAGGGCAAAAGAAGAGATGATATAATCGTAGTAGTGATATACATATATATGTAAGGATTAATTGTATATATGGCATAAAATAAGGATAAAAAGGAGGTCCCACAAACTATTGAGGATGAAAGTGTTTTTAATCATTTTCTGTCTTTTTCTTTCTATTCCTTTTTCTTTATTTTCTTTTTCTCTCTCACATTTATGTATGTGTTGTTTGGCTATTTTAATTATAAAATCAATAAAGGTTATATATATATATATATAAAAGAAGTGTAATGGTATATGAGAAAGACTTTGGGAAACTGGGTGAAGAGACACTACCATAGGAATGGACAAAATAAGAAACAGCACAGCCCTTAGCTGGATAATGGGTGGGACAAGAGGCCCAGAAGAGACACCCCCTCCCCCCTAGTTTCTCAGGCTGTAAAGGAGATAACGACGAAGAATTGTACTTTCATGCCTGCAAGATTGATGTGGGATAAATCCTTGTGGGATAAACCAGACAGGAACCCACAACTTGGTGAGCTAAATCTCCTTCATTCTAAAGCTACTGTCAACTCATAAAATATCTCGATGGTCTTTTTAGAGTTGCCAACAGAAAGGGAGTGTGGAGCAGTGCAGCAGCTTGCAAAACCGAAATTGCGTTCCATAAATGTTTTCAAAGATAGTAACTAGGTGACTGAAGTTTCTGCTGCACAAAATTCTAACTGGAGAGCATGATTGATGGCTCTTGGCTAGGGAGGCGTCCCATTTGTGAATATGAATTATATACACCCAGGAGGTGGGGGGAAACCAGGGTCAAGGGTGACAATGAATGATGTGACTCAGAGTTGGCTACACCCAGGCAATGCCGGCATGTTAACTCCCAATAAATCTTTTTTAAGTTTGGTTCAAGACTCATGATTTAAATGGGGGTAACTGCTGGGATCCTGATAGCTATATTGACAGAACAAGTATGAAAACACAATAACAAAGGCTATGATTTGCCTCAGCAAATCATAACTAGACCAGAGGTTCTCCTAATCTTCTTCCATAGGATCCAAAGGTTCATGTCGCCAGCCAGGATCAACATAAACCAACTTTCTCAAACCAGGTTATCTGTAGATGCTCAAAAACACACCTGCTTGAAAAGTGATATCAGTTGACAATACTGGACATTGATATAGGCATGGGTAGAGCAAATGGTGGGAGAACACGTTCAATTTAAGGCAGAATTATTCCTGTTAAGAATAAGGACAGAAGGCCACAGCAAAGGTACAATATATTTAATAATACATGTATTGACCGTGGCAAGAATGGTTTATGCACAGTATTGGAAAAATCAAAATATACCACAGAAAGGAGAGATAATAAGGAAAATAATGGTGTGTGCAGAATCGGACAGACTAACTTTAGAAATGAAAAATAAGGGGAATCAGAATATTACGATACTTGGAACAAGTTTTATTTGTGGCTGCAAAAAAAGGGGAAGGTCGTAACAAAAACAGTTAGAAGGATTGGAAGCAAAATGTAAATATTGTACCAAGAATAGAAATGTTGGTGGGTTTGACTATACCTTTGGTATTTATGACAAAGTAATGCTAAAACGGCTGCACTACATTTTGTATTTACAGTTGTAAACAATAAAAATATGAAAAAAAAAGAAAAGTCAAAAACTGATATCTGAAACAGCCCTTTCATAAGAAAGAAAACCAAAAAGCTTCAGGATGGAAGTCTCTACCTATCATTCAACCTCTTGTTTCTTGAAAGAGGTCATGAGATAACAGATAACAGATAATCAGAGTTGGAAGGGACCGTGGAGGTCGTCTAGTCCAATCTGCTTCCCAAGCGGGAGACCCTACACCATTTCTGACAAATGGCAGTCCAATCTCTTCTTGAAAGTCTCAAGTGATGGCATTCCCACAACTTCCAAAGGCGACTTCTGTTCCATGGGTTGATTGTTCTCACTGTCAGAAAGTTTCTCCTTATTTCCAGGTTGAATCTCTCCTTGTTCAGTTTCCCTCCATTGTTGCTTCAGAAGAAACTCTTGGTTGACTCACGAAGATGATGTTCCTCCTTCTTCGTTGCCTACTAACAACCAACAGGCTTCTTCTGAAGACAGAAGAATCATTTTTGGTATTTGGTTGCTACCAAAAAAACTCCCATCTTGATGAATATAGCCTCATTCTCTTCTAAAGCCCTCTCAGCAAGGGGTTGTCATATCGTTGACAGTAAATTGCGGAAATGATAAATGGTTCATTTAGAAAAGGACATCCAAAAGACGGATTTCTTCATTTAGGTGTAAAAAAGTTGATTATGTGAGGGGAATTATGGAGGACAAACTGCCTTTGTAGCAGAGGGCAAAGCAAGCAACCCATGCCTGCTTTTTTCAAAGGTAAGATCTCGTGCCTTTCAAAATTTAGAAATACGTAATGGATGCATTTACTCTGTATAATAATTTTTTTTTTTTTAAAAAAAAGGCCTATTCAAACTATTTTGGTCATCTGCTGTGCTGAGGTTTTTAAATGTCCACTTAAAACCTCTTAATGTCTGTAGTCCTCTTTGTTTTCCATAGAGCCAAGGGGAGCTTTAATTTATACGTATTGATTTGGCTGAACCTTGTCATACCTTTTACCTTATGCTTAAGCACTTTCAAAGATCAATATATGTGTTTTCCTACTTTTTTTCTGAATCAATCTTAAGGACGTCGGAAATCATACAAAAAGACAGGGCCCAAAGAGAAACTCCCAACGAAACACACCCCAGGTGTTCTTGAATGAAATGGCAAGATCTTGGGATGTGGATATTCTGTGCCATCGTGCGTGATCCTGTTCATTCAGTTCCACACATTCTGCGGCATGTGCAACTTTGAAAAGGATCTTGATTACGCAGAACATGCCTATCCCAAGACCTTATTATTTCATTTTGTGAGTTGGGCAGTCGTATAAATTTGTTTAATTAAAAAAAAAACCTTCCCTTTTTAATGACCCTGTAATCCTTTAATTCAGGGCATCTGGATGGAGCTGAGTGTTTACCGACCGATTGCCCTTCCTGACACCAAACGGAGTTCACAGCAGACAATTATTTTTCTTTGCGCCCTAGGAGAGAAATATCTGCCACTAGGATTGAACTCTCAACTTTCCAAATGCGAGGTGAGCATCTTCGCCACTAGGCCACCCCATTACTCATATAAAACCATTTAATAAAATAAAGTGCCCATGGAAACTGGAAGGGACGTCTTAAAATGAGCATCCATTTACATTATTTGTAAAAAAAATAATAATCAAGGTGAGAAATAAATAATGTAGCTCAAAACCCCCACTATCCCTACCCAATCCGGGGAAATTTCACCTGCCATTCTCATGTCATGGAAATGACACAACTGAGACAACCCATTGTGATTTCCACCAGGTGCCTGTATACCCTTTGTCAGGATTCCAGCAATGGCTCTAATTAAATCATGATAGAATAGAATAGAATAGAATAGAATAGAATAGAATAGAATAGAATAGAATAGAATAGAATAGAATAGAATAAACATTGGAATGAAGGAATAGAATAATAGAATAGAATAGAATTTATTAAGAATAGAACAGAACAGAACAGAACAGAATAGAATAGAATAGAATCTATTAAGAACAGAACAGAACAGAACAGAATACTTTATTGGCCAAGTGTGATTGGACACACAAGGAATTTGTCTTGGTGTAAATACTCTCGGTATACATAAAGAAAAGGTACATTCATTAAGACTCAAGAATCATAATGATAGTCATAGGGTACAATCAACAATCAAATCATACTAGGAAACAGTCAATATAAATCATAAGGAAACAGTCAATATAATTCTCCAGCCAAACTTCAATAAACTTCAAAGGACTCATTAGAGGCGACATACTGGCCCTCTGCCCTGTGTGAAGCCAACTCTGGCATATGTAATTTACAGCAGTGCTCACCAACTGGTGGGCCAGGGACCACTGGTGGTCCATGAGAAAATTTTGGTGGTCCTCAGAGAAATTCCACCCCCCCCCAAAACAATTAATCCAGGCTGCGCAGGAACACAAAGCTGTGCCGCCCACATAGCCCACCCACCCATGGCCCCCAACCTTCGGCCGAGCGCAAACCTTACCTTGAGTAGAGCCATGTGAACTGGAATTGGAAGGTAAGACCAATGGCGGGAGAGGAAAAGCTGCCCCGGGATGGCTTGCTGATGTTAGTAGAAAAGTTGGTCCCATATTCCAGAGTTACAGTAATCACAAGACTGGGCCTTTGGTCATCCCGGAGCAGCTCCTCCAGTCCATGGCAGGCTGGTGCACCCGGTTGGAGGAGCAGCTACTCCAGGATGACCGAAGGGCCAGTCCTGTGACTACTGCAGCTCTGGAATATGGGACCGATTTTCCCACCAACGTCAGCAAGCCACCATCAGTCCAAATTCATATTAATATTCCACAAGATTTAAAATTATGAGTAGTCCCTAAGGTCCAAAAAGTTGGCGACCCCTGATTTACAGTCCCCTGTGACCTTGTTTCCCCCCTGGGTGTGTCATAAATCAGATTCTCCAATTGAGCACCTTCACAACTGGGTGTCATCATTCACATTCTCCAATTAAATATATTCGAGGGCCAAAAATGCTGGTATTTTAATTACAATCTTTTAAAGGTAAATGTTGGAATGTACTTTCGATTTCCAACTGCTGCCCTGCTCTTCCAGATTTCCTTCCTCCCCCTCCCTTTTTTTCATGGCAACTATTAAAATAGGCATAGGAATGTTTTATGAGTTGACATCCTTCTCGCTACAGTTCTGCACCCAATAGAAAGGATTCAGAGCAGGGGTGGGATTCTACCAGTTCGCACCTATTCTCTACAACCAGTTGTTAACATTCTAAGCAGTTCGGAGAACCGGTTGTTAGAAGAAGTTACTGGCCTAATCCTGTAAGGAAGGCTGGAAGGAAACATTCTGGTCTTGCTTACAGAAACTGCCTCTCCGTTAACCCTTATTAAGGATTAATAATTGGCAGGACTAGACTTCCTGTCTCAGGAACTTCTCTGGAGATTTTTCCCCCTCCTTTACTGGTACTTTGCTTGTATGAAGTGACCATTCAAAGTTACAATGGCACTGAAAAAGTGACTTATGACCATTTTTCACAGTTACGACTGTTGCAGCATCCCCACAGTCATGAGAGGCCAGGCGAGGAGATGCGTGCCTCGATGTGAGTGATATTGAGTTGGCCACACTCAGCCAATAACATGACCTCCAAGCCACGTCCACCCAGTCACATGACCACCAAGCCACGCCCACCACTTAAGCCACGCCCACAGAACCGGTTCTTAATTTTTTTGAATCCCACCCCTGATTCAGAGTGACCCATAGCCATGAAAGGCTGAATCTCCCCCCACCCTGCCACAGTTAAGGGGAGTTACCGTTTATTTTCTCATTGAGGTTATTTCTGTAATTTTAAGAAGCCAACCGCTATGAGAGAATTTTGGGGCAGTCTAACCAGACTGCCAATTCCCTCTTCTGCCTTTTCCGAAGGAACTTTATGCTGGATCTCATTAGACTGCTGCTGACAGCCATCTAAATAATGATAATTATGGCCCCTTAGCCCAACCGAGAAGAATTATGGATCCCTAGGATACCAGAGTTCATTTCTGAGCTTGATGTCTCTGCAGCTCAAAGTAGCAAAAACAAAAAAAAAATGATTGGGCAATTTATCTTTCAGCTAAGCAAGTTCCTTTTCCTCGACCCTTCTTAGCAAGCTGGAAATCCCAGGGACAGTGATGTTTGAGGGTGCCGTGAGGCTGAACGTGGAAGACAGCCAGTCTAAACTTGGGCCCACGACAGCCGTGAATTTATCACGTTTTTCTAGATAAATAAGAACCGCAAAGAAAAATAAATGCAGTTAATTTTTTCCACTCGGCAAGAAAAGACATAAGAGATAGGGAAAAGACCCTCCAACTCCCTTCCAAACCTATTACTCTATATTGTACATTCTATCCCATTGGGGTACAGATCTACTTAGTGTTAGAGTTAAGGGATAGGGCCCCATGAATTTGGAGAGGAAAATAGTCATGGTCAAGGGATTCGTATCACATGGACATGCCTAGGAGGGTGCTGATTTTTGAGCCTGACTTATACAGGTATTCCTCAACTTAATGGTCAACAATTGTGCCCCAAATACCTGTTTGCCCCATTTTACAACCTTTCTTGCCACAGTTGTTAAGTGAATCACTGCAGCTGATGTTAGTAACCTAGTTGTTAAATGAATCTCTGTTCTGACCCAAACCCTTTTCCAATAAGACAAATAACCAAAGGGATCAGAAACCTTTTAATGAGTCTTACGAATCCCTGGTTAAAAGGCTGCTGCAAACTAATTAACTTTGATAAACACAAACCTTGTCAAAACTGTGCAAGACTGCCCAAGAGTCACAGATAAGAAATATTTCACAACACAAGAGTCTTCAGATATCAAATTAAGATACTGTAATATCCACGAGGCTGAGTTTCAAAATGTCTTTGCTTCCTGCAAAGAATGTTCGCTTCACAGCTGGCTTTTATCTTCTTGAAAGAGGGGCCATTACCTTGCAGTCTTACTCCTGAGTCACCCGTACTGTTGTAGCTGCTCTTTCCTATGAGCAATCCTGTGCGCACGTGCACTTAGCACAGGCTCCTCGGGAACTTCCTCATCACTGCTGCCAGCCCCCACAATCTCTGAAGGCAGCAGTCCACTCCCTAATGGTTCTGGCCCCTCATCTGAGTCCTTGATCTCCTCAGCTGTCTGCACCTGCTGCCGGCTAACCAGAACAATCTGGCTTCCCCATTGACTTTGCTTGTGAGAAGGTCGCAAAAGGGAATCCCATGACCCTGGGACACTGCAACTGTCATATATATGAGTCAGGTGCCAAGCATCTGAATTTTGATCACATGATCGTGGAGATGCTACAAAGGTTGTAAGTGTGAAAAACAGTTGTAAGTCACATTTTTCAGTCCATTGTAACTTTGAACGTTCCCTAAATGAATTGTGGTCAATTGAGGACTATCTGTAATCGTCTCAGGGTAAAATACATGGGAAAATCCCATTGGGGAGAAATCCACTTAAGGTTAGGATTAGCTCCCCATGAATTCAGAGAGCAAAATGAACATTGCCAACGGATTCATAGTACATGGGTATGCTTAGGAGAGTGCTGACATTTTGAGACAGATTTATCAGAATCTCCCTGTAAAATGCATTGGAAAATCCTGTTGGGGGCAAATCCCATTAGGACTAGCTCTCCATGAATTGAGAGAGGGAAATGGACATTACCGACAGATTCCTAACACATTAGTATTTTTAGGAAGGTGTTGACTTTTCAAGCCTGTCCTCTCAGCATCTCTCTGTAAAATACATGAGAAAATCCTATTTTAGGCAAATCCAGTTAGAGTTAGGGTTACGTCCAGGGCTGGGATTCAAATTTTTTTAACAACTGGTTCTGTGGGCGTGGCTTAGTTGGTGGGCATGGCTTGGTGGTCATGTGACCGGGTGGATGTGGCTTGGTGGTCATGTTATTGTCTGGACATGGCCAACTCAATATCACTCACATCGAGACATCTCCTCACCTGGCCTTTCATGACTGTGGGGATGCTGCAACAGTCATCAGTGTGAAAAACGGTCATAAGTCACATTTTTCAGTGCCATTGTAACTTTGAATGGTCCCTCCACACAAGCAAAGTACCAGCAAAGGAAGGGAAAAATACTCCAGAGAAGTTCCTGAAACAGGAAGCCTAGTCCTACCAAGAAAGTAGTAAGGGTTAACGGAGAGGCAGTTTCTGTAAGCAACACCAGAATGTTTCCTTCCTGCCTTCCTTACAGGATTAGGCCAGTAATTTCTTCTAACAACCGATTCTCCGAACTGCTTAGAATGTTAACAACCAGTTCTAGAGAATAGATGTGAACCTGGAGAATCCCACCCCTGATTAAGTCCCTGTGAATTTGAGGAGAAAAATGGACATCACCAATGGATTCGTAGTACTTAGGAGGGCATTGATTTTTCAAGCCTGCCTTATCAGCATCTCCCAGTAACATACATGGGAAAAGCCCATTGGGGGCAAATCCCATTGGGGGATGAAATAGACATTGCCAATCAATTTGGTCTATGACTTTTCAAAGCTATCTCTATCTACATTTTCTGATAAATATATATATATATATGTGTGAAAATCCCTTTGGTATCATTAGATAGAGTAAAAGATGGGTAACACTCTAAAAAAATGCTGTCCGAGATTATTATCTGAAAGATTTTATATAAGACCCACTTATAAAACCCTGTTGTAACTTTCTTGTTCGTTTGAGTACTGAATTAACAATCTGCTGATGTACTTAGGTCAAAAAAAATTCCATCCTTCACCTACCTATTCAGACTGGCTGTTAGAAAACTCACATTTTTTTTTGTCCTTATACAGTTCAAGCAGAACAGACTTTATGACACAAATGAAACAGGCTATTCTGGCATTACTCCAAAGTGATTTTTTTTAAAATAAAAAAAAAATCAAGTTTTTTCTTTGCTTTTCAAAGTACGTTTCCAATTTATATTCTTTGGCACAATCTCTCCTTTTTAAAATAACAATCCATTCCAGCCTCCTTTGAAAGTTGGAGCAATAAAGGTTGATTAGAAGAAGAAAAAAAAGCTCTCTTGTCAATGATCTTAACAAGCAAAGATAAATTAAGGAAAGCTAGAGGAAAATATAAAGATAAGTTGTGCTTCATCGGTGTGGTAGGTTGTTTTCCTTTTTTCTTTTCCAGTACAGAGATGAAATGTAAATACTTCTTTTTAGAAAATAGTTTGGTGGGAAACGGATCAGTTTCTGCATTCTCTAGATCAGGGCGGCTGTCAGGCACAAAAAACCAGGAGCCGAGATGGAATTTAAAAGTACTACAAGCTTTATTTTATGTTCCCTCCTGTACACAAGAATTTGAATTACTAATGGTCAAGGCAAATTAGCACTAGTCAACAGAACAGGGGGCTGGACTTGAGTCATTTATGGCTATGTAAGGATTCCAAACTAATGACACGTTTAACTCTGCCTTTGGATTCCATCCATAGCTACCTATGGTTGTGAAAGTTGGACCTTAAAAAAGCAAAACAGGAAGAAAATCGACTCAGATTTGACTGTGGTGCTGGAAAAGTCTCCAAGCGTATGGCTTGGACAAAATTTGAATCCCACCACTGTGCAAACTGTCAAGCACTGATGATGTTACCTAGTTGGGTAATGAAATGTCTGCAATCTTGAGCTATAAATGTTATCTTCTATGGGTGGAAATGATCTACCACTAGACTTGTGCTGGCTTGGGAAAGAGAAAATACTACTCAGGAGAAAGCAGGCATCTCCATTTATGACTTGCTTTAACCCACCCCATCCACTGTAGTGTTCCATACCCTAACCCCAAGACAACATGACCCTCATTGGGGGGGGGGGGTTGGAACTGCCACCTCTTTCTAAATCCCCAGCTTCAGAAGAGCCTTCATCATCCATAAATCCCCTTACTTCATTTGAAACGATGTTGTCTACTTTATTTATACTGGGAAGGGGGGTTTTTGGAGGGAGAGAAGTAATTAGTTTCTGAGTAACAATGAAGCATATCAAGTCTCCCTGAATTATTAAATGTAATTAGTTTCTCTCTTTTTTTTAACTCCTGCAGGCTACAATATCTGCATTAAAAGTCAAACTCAATGCCGGCTTAGCAGCATCCCAGGCTTTGCCACGGCACTGAAACCAATTAGTGTCTGTAGGAGTGTCAGTGTGTGTATGTTTGTGTGTTATTTGTTAGTTTTCCCTGCGCTTTTCATTTCCTGTCCAGTATATATTTTTTTCTCATATATTCATAAACCAGCTCCAGTGGAAAACAAAAAGCTTTTTCAGCGAGATGGAGACAGTATCCTCTGGCAGGTTTTACTGAAAATAGGAAATAGAGCTTTTTGGATTAGATTAGCGTTTCTCAACCTTGGCCGTTTGAAGATAGGTGGACTTCAGCTCCCAGATTTCTCCTGCCAGCTATTCCGGGTGGAGAATTCTGGGAGCTGAAGTCCACCTATCTTCAAACAGCCAAAAGTTGAGAAATACTGGATTAGAAAAACCAAAGGAATTCATGCCTAAGGCGGGAGTAGAACTCACCATCTCCTGGTGATTGGCCCAAAATCACCCAGCTGGCTTTCATGCCTAAAGCAGGACTAGAACTCACGGCCACCTGGTGGTTGGCCCAAAATCACCCAGCTGGCATTCATGCCTAAGGCGGGACTAGAACTCATGGCCACCTGGTGATCGGCCCAAAATCACCCAGCTGGCTTTCGTGCCTAAGGCGGGACTAGAACTCATGGCCACCTGGTGATTGGCCCAAAGTCGCCCAGCTGGCATTCATGCCTAAGGCGGGACTAGAACTCACAGTTTCTTGATTTCTAGCCTAGTGCCTTCCCCTTTGAGCCAAACTGACCTCGACTTGCATCCTTCTCAGCCTGCTGCTGCTGCTGCTGCCTTCAGGGTTCTCCCCGATCCAGCTGGTCTTGATGCTTTAAGCTAATGATATCATCTGGGGCAGTAATTTGTATTTCAAAGTCCGTAAAGGTTGAAGAGGAAGTAGGAGATCTAAACAGACCTTTTCTGAAGGTTGAGCAGGCAAGGAGTTTTGGAAGGGCTTCTTAACGAGCTCGTTCGGGATCCCTTGCAACTCTCTCCTAAGGAATCTCATTTGGGGGAGAATCAACCTTCCTCGCTCCTCGGCTGACTCTATCTAATTTTAAGGATCCCTAATGCATTGAACGCGTTGGAAAACTTATTTATTTCATTCAAGCCGGTCTGGCCTAGGGTTTTATGGGCTTTAAATTCGGTCTTAATTGGTTTTAGTCTTTACTTTTTTAAACCCTTGTCTCGTTTCTATTATTCAACCACCAAATTTAATCTTTTAATTATTTTTAATTATTGTATTACTATCATATTTTTAATGACTGTACAACGCCCTGAGTCCTGCAGGGAGAGGGGGCGGTATATAAATCTTGAAAATAAATAAATAAATAAATACATACATACATACATACATACATACATACATACATAAATAAATAAATAAATAAATAATGCATTTCTTGACAGATGGGCAGCCAGGATCACTTGACTTCTTGGGCCAAAGAAACAAACCGAAGAGGATTTCTGAATGCAAAGACCCTATGAATGTGTGAATCCTCTTCCATTTTTCGTGGGGAGTGGGTGGCAAATGAATGTCAGGAAGCATTATGTTTCCCAAGTGTGGTCCTTCCAAAGCAGTATAGAGCGGTACTAATGCTTCATGTGAATGCTTGATACTCTGTTGATGCAGTCTAGGATTTCATAGGCTTTTCTGACAGCAATTGTTGCTGGCTCATACTTGAGCAGTAGTCCGCTAGGACATCTAGGTCTCTCTCCCAGTTGCTGTAGAGTTGTATCTTAATAATAGAATAGAATTCTTTATTCGTCATTGGCCAAGTGTGAATTGGACACATAAGGAATTTGTCTCTGGTGCATAAGCTCTCACTGCACGTACAAGCAACAAGTGATAAATCACGATCGTAGTCGTCATAAAAATACATTATACAAATATATAAAAATACAAATGCAGAAGCCGCACAGAGAAGAGCAACAAAGATTGTGCACAAGTGCACAATCGTGCCTACCGTCCCTGTCCTATTGTCCCCATTGATCTTGTAAGCGATTGACAAATCAAATAAATCAATAAAATAAATAAATAAATAAAGATGATTAGGGGACTGGAGGCTAAAACATATAAAGGACGGTTGCTGGAATTGGGTATGTCCAGTTTAATGAAGAGAAGGATTAGGGGCAGGGGTGGGATTCTACCAGTTCAGACCAGTTCGATAGAACCGGTTGTTATGATTCTGCACAGTTCGGAGAACTGGCAAATCATGCCACTGGCTGGCTCCTCCCCTCCCCACCTGCCCCGCCCAGAAGGCTTTCCTGAGGCCCAGTCAGGGATGGTATTCAGGGGGCTTGGGGAAGGGAGAAGTGGCCTGAGAGCAGAGCTGAACCTTCCTTAGGATTGAAGCTTCTATTTTTCAGTGCAGACTCAGGCAGCAGATTGCAGAAAGGTAGATCTTGGAGTGAAGCTGTGATTCTGCAAGCAGCTCAACCTGCCTGCCTGCTTTGCCTCCGATTTGGAGTAAAAGTTGCTCTTTTTTAAAAATAAAAAATTCAATCTTTACATATATATTTACAATATTTACATACAAGCCATGCCCAGCCAGTCACATGACCACCAAGCCACACCCACAAATTAGGCCATGCCCACAGAACCAGTTGTTAAGAAATTTGAATCCCACCCCTGACTAGGGGTGACAGGACGGAAATGTTCCAATATTTGAGGGGCTGTCACAAAAAAGGGGGGGTCAACCTACTCTCCAGGGCACCTGAAGGCAAGGCAAGAAGCAGCAGATGGAATCAAGGAGAGAAGCAACCAAAAAGTAAGGAGAAATTTCCTAACAGTGAGAACAATTAACCAGTGGAACTGCTTGCCTCTAAGTTGTGAATTCTCCAACACTGGGAGTTTTTAAGAAGAGATTGGACAACCATTTGTTTGAAATAGCATAAGGTTTCCTGCCTGAGCAGGGGGTTGGACTAGAAGACCTCCAAGATCCCTTCCAACTCTATTATGTCTATTCTATTCTATTCTATTCTACTTACTCTGCTCTGCTCTGCTCTGCTCTGCTCTACTCTACTCTACTCTACTCTACTCTACTCTACTCTACTCTACTCTATTCTATTCTGAGAGCATTTGCACCAAGACAAATTCCTTGTGTGTCCAATCACACTTGGCCGATAAAATATTCTATTCTATTCTATTCTATTCTATTCTATTCTATTCTATTCTATTCTACTTACTCTACTCTGCTCTGCTCTGCTCTGCTCTGCTCTACTCTACTCTACTCTATTCTATTCTGAGAGCATTTGCACCAAGACAAATTCCTTGTGTGTCCAATCACACTTGGCCGATAAAATATTCTATTCTATTCTATTCTATTCTATTCTATTCTATTCTATTCTATTCTATTCTATTCTATTCTATTCTAAACATTCATCATAAATCATAACATACAACACTTAGTGATAGTCACAGGATACTAAATAAGCAATCAACATAAATCATACTAAGATACTCAATAAAACAATATAAATTGTAAGATACAAGCAACAAAGCTATAATCATAAGAAGATAAGAAAATAGGTAGTAGGAAAGATGAGAAGAATAATAGCAACACAGGTCTACTAGGTAGCTTCTCCATGTTTCGGGAATTAGTTGTTTAGCAGAGCGATGGTGTTCGGGGAAAAAACTCTCCTTGTGTCTAGTTGTTCTGGTGTGCAGTGCTCTATAGCGTCGTTTTGAGGGAAGGAGTTGAAACAGTTTATGTCCGCGATGTGAGGGGTCTGTAAATATTTTCACAGCCCTCTTTTTGACTCGTGCAGTATACAGGTCCTCAATTGAAGGCAGGCTGGTTGCAATTGTTTTTTCTGCAGTTCTAACTATCCGTTGAAGTCTGTGCCTGTTTTGCTTAAACCTTATTAAGAGCAGAAAGGCTGGATAAAGAACTAGGCACAATGGGTCAGTGTTGGCCAATTCAAGTTCTTTTCAGAGTCTAAAGAAAACTTTGTGACTTCTTACCAGTGCTTTTTTTCTTTCTTTCATTTTGTTATCTGATTTTTGCTTCAGGATAACTTTGAAAGATTTCCTCCCATATTTTTTTTTCCAACCTCCTTCTGTAATAATCTGTTATGTCAGGCCAACATTTCAGGAACTTTAGTTCTGGGAAATGAAATTATCCATTTATGTTTGCCTATTAGGTCTCACCTATAAAAGACATCTTGAGCCACATCTTTTGGGGCCCAATCTTTGGGTTTACATCACTTCTATTTTCTCAATGTGACACAACAAGCATCATAATCCACATAGCCAAAAATCTACATAGTATATATAATAAACTACATAGCCAAAAAGGCGTTAAGGGTTGTTAACCTAATCTTACGTAGCTTTTTCTCTGGTAATATTACACTAATAACTAGAGCGTACAAAACATTTGCTAGACCAATACTCGAATACAGCTCATCGGTCTGGAACCCACATTATGTATCTGATATTAACACAGTTGAGAAAGTCCAGAAATATTTCACGAGAAGAGTTCTCCGCTCCTCTACTCGTTGCAGAATACCTTATGCCACCAGACTCGAAATTCTAGACCTAGAAAATCTAGAACTAAACTACGCCGCCTTCAGTCCGATCTAAGTATAGTATATAAAATCATACATTGCAATGTCCTACCTGTCAATGAATACTTCCGCTTCAACCATAACAACACCAGAGCACACAATAGATACAAACTCAAGGTTAATCGCACCAAACTTGATTGCAGGAAATACGACTTCAGCAACCGAGTGGTCAATGTCTGGTATACTCTACCTGATTCTGTGGTTTCTTCCCCAAACCCCAAAAACTTTAACCTTAGACTGTCTACTATTGACCTCAACCCTTTCCTAAGAGGTCTGTAGGGGGCGTGCATAAGCGCACCAACGTGCCTACCATCCCTGTCCTATTGTTTTGTTTTGTTTTTTCTTATAAGTATCCATGTATTCATAACAATGTTTTTACTTATACCTATTATCTTGTAAGCGATTGACCAAAAATAAATAAATAATTAAAATAAATAATCCACGTTAACCTTTACCTTGTTATAGCACAAATACCGATGCCATTTGCTATCTCAGGTCGTGCCCTCCTAATTTTAAAACCTTATTTTTCTCAGAAACGCCCACTCTTTCATTCAAACCAAACAGCAAGCTATAAAATATGGTGCAATTTCAAGTCAGGTAAATACAATCCTTCCCCTTTCCTGTGCATTTTTGCAATAACTTATATTTAACTCATGCTTTTATTCCCCTGCCCCACACAAATTCAGATAGAAACCTCTGCCAAAGGTTGCATCCATTGTCAAAACCGATCAGCAGAAAACTGGCGTTTTGTCAAGAGGAACGTAAAACAAAATCAAGAGAAGAATTGGGACACCCTGCCTTAAATGCGTGGTCCTGATTTTCCCAGCCTGACCCACCCTAGTTTTTGCTGCATATAAATCTCTTGGCTGCCAAGATACCCCAAGACTCTTGGTTTCTGGTCCACCTCTGAAAAGTTTGTCTTCTTCTCCCACATTGTTCTTCCTCCAGAAATTGTGTTGAAGAACGGAAAACCTGTTTGGTCAGGCGGCCATCCAAGATTGTTGACATTGCATAGCCTCATTTCTGTAATGACTTAATTGGCTTGTTGAATGCCGCCTTGGACCCGGTGCTTTTTTGGGGGGAGGATTGATTGATGATGGAAGTCCAATGCATCCATCTCCACACCGCACGGATGCTAAACTCTTGTTGTCAACTTGCGATGAAATGATTAGGAAGCAAAAGAATGAGTGTCCCTACCCTGGAGAGCAGAGTATGATGTGTCAATTATCTTTCTTGGCTCTTGCGATGATTGGGATGAAGAGGGAAGAATGCCAAGAAAGATGAAATAAAATGGCGATGACCCACCAGAGGACATATATTTGTCATACGCTCCTGCCCTGTGCAACCATCATTCATTTAAGTATTGTTTGCTTAGTTACAAAGCCTCATTGCTTCGCTCCCTAATTGATGACTCATGAATGTTTTCAATCCACCGTTGGAAAGAGAGAGAGAGAAAAATCCCGTAGGAGTTTTAATCGTGTCTGACCTTCAATTCTCGCTCATTTCAGGGTACCAGAAGAATTCATGCAAAACCATTTATGGCCGGGGCTAAATGGACTTTTGTGTTGGGCTGATCAAGCTGGAATCATCTGATCTAGTCATTAAATGGAAAGCAGAATTAAAGACCCGTGGATCAATGAAATATTTTTTAAAAGGAAATAACGCATGGTGAACAACTCAAAGGGAGGGAGGGCGCATCCAACTCCAAACTGCCCTTCCAGGGAGTCCAAGGTTTTCTTGATCCTACCTCTGAATTTCAGCAGCAAAATAGTCGAATATCTCTGGCATGATGCCATTTTGGCATGGTTCATGCCATGCCCCCATCAGAGCCTGAATCTGCAGAAGAGGACAAGCCGGAGCAGCTTTGTTGGCTTTGGAGGAATATGAGGAGGAGCAGGCCGAGGCAGCCCGGGGCCCCTCAGGATTGGGGTGGCTTGTTAGCAGGAAGGACTGGGGGCATGATGACAAGAGAGGGCAAGCAGTGGACATGAGGATCGACGGAGCTCAGGCAAGGACTGCCCCCTCCTGATCCCAGAGCAAGGAGAGTGGAGAGAAGGCAGGAACAGCACAGGCCAACCCGACGACTCAGGAGGAGAGCACTCCGCCCCTCTTCAGAAGGCACACCTGAGGACTGAGACTTAAGGAGACACTATGAGGAGGGTCATTTGTCAGGAACAAACACTGAATTTGTGGAGCTTTGTGTGCCGTTGCAGACGCCTGGAGTTTGCAGGACTGCTTGCCTTCTTCCTTACTTCATGGACTCCATGCCTTGTTCCTTGCTTTGTGGACTCCATGCCTTGTTTCTTGTTTCATGGACTCCTTTCCCTGGTCCTTTGCTTTGCTGGACTGGGTGCAGCCAGAGGCTGCCATGAGAGCATTTGCACCAAAGACAAATTCCTTGTGTGTCAAATCTCACTTGGCCAATAAAGAATTCTATTCTGTTCTGTTCTGTTCTATTCTATTCTATTCCATTGCATTCTACTCCACTCCATATTTTTTATTCTATTCTATTCTATTCTAATTCTTCATTCCATTTTTCTATTCCATTCCATTCCATATTCTATTCTATTCCATATTCTGTTCTATTCCATATTCTATTCCATTCCATTCCTTTATTGTAAATCTACGTCGACAGAATCTTGCAAGTCTGAAAATATTATTATTATTTGAGATTGCCCTTTGCAAATTCGAGCATCGCTGTATTGGAGGGCGAAAGATATTTGAGACTTGTTTGCATTTCATCTGAGGGGAAGAGAGCCAAGTCAGACAAGCAAGTGTTATCGGGGTTATAAATGAGCAAAATACAAAGCTGTTTGTGATTGTATCTTTTTTGGCAGATGATTTTTGCTAGGTTTGAAGAGCAGGCGTCCTTATCGGGTGACTGCAAATTGAGCAAAACCTTCAATTTTCTTTGGACAGTTATGTTCCCAACACAGTATCAGCCAAGTCAGGGTACAAAAGTCCCCAAAGTCCTTTTTCCCCCCTGAAAATTCCCAAATTCCCATTCTCTTGCTCATTTTCCCTACCCTGAAAAAGATAACCATTTCACTCAGCACAATCCCCACAATTCGCAGCTGAGCTTTGGTGGAATGGAAGTTAAGGATTATTGGATTTTTACTTGCCTTGAGTTTCTCACATATTTCTCACAAACCACTATAGAGTATTTAGCAGGTGCTCCACTGCTATTGCAGGCAGTCCTCAACTTATGACCACAATTGAGCCCAACATTTCTGTTGCTAAGTGAGATGGTTGCTAAGTGCGTTTTGCCCCATCTTACGACCTTTCTTCCCACCGTTGTTAAGCGAATCGCTGCAGTTGTTGAGTTAGTAACATGGTTGTTCAGTGAAACTGGCTCCCCTGTTGAGTTTGCTTGTCAGAAGGTCGCAAAAGGGGATCACAGGACCCCCCAGGGACACTGCAACCGTCGTAAGTATGAGTCAGTTGCCAAGCATGCCAATTTTGATCACGTGACCGTAGGGATACTACAACCGTCATAAATTGAAACATGGTAATGTGTCTCTTCTTTCATTACTGTTGTAACTTCAGTCGCTAAATGAAAGATCGTAAGTCAAAAATTAGAATAGAATAGAATAACAGAATTGGAAGGGACCTTGGAGGTCTTCTAGTCCAACCCCGCTTAGACAGGAAACCCTACACCACTTCAGACAAATGGTTATCCAACATCTTTTTAAAAACTTCCAGTGTTGGAGCATTTACAACTTCTGGAAGCAACGTTGTTCCACTGATTAATTGTTCTGTCAATTGCAATGAAACTTGGCTGTACTTGGAGTAAAGTCTTTGTAGGAGACAGGCTTAGGCCTTGATAAAGTTGGTTGGCCTTGATCATGCTACAGGACTCCTCTATTTTGTAGCCTAACGTGGTTTCTCTCCTCCCTTCCTAACTCTTTCTGATTCCCCTTTAAATGCTAATAACTTGCAGAACAAAATCAGTGCAATTGCCTTCATCAGAAATTCTATGAAGGTATCATCTGAACTCTACTTGGAACAAAACTTCCTCTTTGTTCTCCTTGTTCTTCTTATTGTACAGATTGTTCTTTTTTTTTTTTCAAAAGTGTAATAATAAGAATCAGTTCGCAGCAATGTTTCTCCACCTTGGCAACTTTCAAAGGGGCGGGGGTGTGTGGAACATCTCCCAGAATTCCCCCAGCATAGGGAATAGCATAGCATGCTTGGCTGGGGGAATTCTGGGAGTTTGAAGTCCACATATCTTAAAGTGACCAAGGTTGAAAAACACTGATCTATGGATAAATGTGCTTGTCAGGTGGTGCTCCGTTCAAAATCCAAGAAAGAAATGCTTAGACTCCATTAATATAGAGAAAAACATATTTCACTGGAAATCAAGTGGTAACATCAAAGGAATTCTGAATCTGAGGAATTGTGCGCAAAAAACGCATATACGACTCTTCTTGCCGCAGTTGTCCAGTGAATCACTGCAGATAGAATAGAATAGAATAGAATAGAATAGAATAGAATAGAATTCTTTATTGGCCAAGTGTGATTGGACACACAAGGAATTTGTCTTGGTGCAAATACTCTCAATATACATAGAAGAAAGGATACATTTGTCAAGAGTCAAGAATCATCCGATACAACACTTAATGATAGTCATAGGGTACAATAAGCAATCAAATCATACTAGGAAACAGTCAGTGTAAATCGTAAGGATACAAGTGACAAAGTTACAATCATACAGTTACAAGTGGGAGGGGATGGGTGATAAGGAGTGATGAGAAGATTAACAGTAATAGTAGTGCAGAATTTGTAATAGTTGGACAGTGTTGAGGGAATGAGTTGTTTAGCAGAGTGATGGCATTTGGGAAAAAACTCTCCTTATGTCTAGTTGTTCTGGTGTGCAGGGCTCTATAGAGTCGTTTTGAGGGTAGGAGTTGAAACAGTTTATGTCCGGAATGTGAGGGGTCCATAAACATTTTCACAGCCCTCTTTTTGATTTGTGCAGCATACAGGTCCTCCATGGAAGGCAGGTTGGTAGTAATCATGTTTTCTGCAGTCCTAATTACCCCCTGGAGTCTGTGTCTGTCCTGTTGGATTGCAGAACCAAACCAGAACCAGTTATTAAATTAGTAACACAGTTGTGAAGTGAATCTGGCTCCCCCATTGATTTTGCTTGTTAGAAGGCCACCAAATGTGAACAAGTGACCCTGGGACGTTGCAACCATCATAAGTGTGAACCAGTTGTTAAGCATCCAAATTGTAAATCACATGCTGCAACGGTCATAAGTCTGAAAAATGTTCATGTCACTTTTTTCAGCGCCTTTGTAGCTTCGAGCAGTCGCTAAGCGAACTGTTGTAAGTAGAGGACTTCCTGTACCGAGGTACCACTGTAGCTCTGCCCCTTTGTAAGACGAAGGAAAAATGTCTTTTGAGGTTAACTTGAAAACGGAAAAGCAGAGAATGCATATTTCCTTGGGAAGGAAGTTCCAGAAATCTGCAGAGATTTGTTGGCAAATAAGTCTCTTGATTTATAACGCTGGCCTTGTATTTGCTAAGTTTGAGCAGTTGAGCAGAACAAGAAATTCCCCTTCTGTCTCGTAATGCAAAGACCGGGTCATTTGTTACGATATCCCAACCAACAGATTGCACTGCAATATTCCGAGGGATGTTGCAATGTAAGAAACTGGGAAAAAGTCCCACTTTTCCTGCAAGGAAAATATTTTAAAGAATGCTGGCTGCCTTATCGGGCTTATTCAGGGTTGTGAGCACACATTGCTAAATGCTGCTAATTCACTCAGGGAACTTTGGCAAGGGAGGAAAGGTTCAATAAATAAATTGTAAATAAATAAAGCTGGTTTATTTACCCACGAGTCCATTCATGTTAGAAACACACATTCCTAGTTGGCAAATCGGAGGGTGCAATTGCAGAAGACAAATTCCCCAAAAGTAGAATAGAATAGAATAGAATAACAGAGTTGGAAGGGGCCTTGGAGGTCTTCTAGTCTAACCCGCTGCCTAGGCAGGAAACTCTACACCACTTCAGACAAATGGTAAAACTCTTCTTCTCTTCTTAAAAACCTCCCGTGTTGGAGCATTTACAAGGCAAGTTGTTCCACTGATTAATTGTTCTGACTGTCAGGAAATTTCTCCTTAGTTCTAAGTCGCTTCTCTCCTTGATTAGTTTCCATCCATTGCTTCTTGTCCTGCCTTCAGGTGCCTTGGAAAATAGCTTGACTCCCTCTTCTTTGGGGCAGCTCCTGAGATACTGGAACACTGCTATCATGTCTCCCCTGGTCCTTCTTTTCATCAGACTAGACATACATACCCAGTTCCAGCAACCATTCTTTATATGTTTGAGCCTCCATCCTCTTCTTGCACTCTTTCCAGAGTCTCAATATCTTTTTTACATCGTGGCAACCAAAACTGGCTGCAATATTCTAAGTGTGTACCAAGGCCTTATAAAGTGGTATTAACACTTCACGTGATCTTGATTCTATCCCTCTGTTTATGCAGCCTAGAACTGTGTTGGCCTTTTTGGCAGCTGCTGCACAAGGCTGGCTCATATTAAAATGGTTGTCCACTAGGACTCTCTCACAGTTACTATTCTTGAGCAAGGTACCACATATACCATACCTGTGCATTTGATTTTTCTCACCTAAATATAGAACCTTACTCTTTTCACCATTGCATTTTGTTAGGAATGATAGTCACCTAACAGTTGGTTTGGCAATATATAAACCAGGATTGTTATTTAATACTGTTGTTTCTTTAAGAGAATGCTGTAATTATGATTGGCTGAGGTTCCTCCAATGGCCATAAGGTGGAGCCAGAAACCTGGTTTGTTCTTCTTGAATTTTCCTTTGTTGCCTTTTGCATCGTTCTGCTGGAATTGCTGTGAGTCTTGCAACTGTTTGCAAACTACGTTTACTGAACTTCATTTATGATACTGGACTTTGCTTTTAGATTATCCCTGGATTGATTGATTTGAATACTAACTGCTTTAAACGTGTATGATTTGGACTGTTTGTTGAACTTTGTTTACTCGTTTACTGGAAGTAAAACCTACATTTTACTATTCGGTGTATCTGTATGCTGGTTGTATGTTATTCAACACCACTCTCACTACATTTCCCTGAGTGCACTCATTCTCCTAACGGAGGAAACCTTAACACATTTCATTTTGTAGAATCAGAATTCCTCATTCCTTAAGGCCCGGCCATTAAAACAGCAAAAGAAGGTGTGTGTATAAAAAGTTCAAAGCATTTTCCCCCTCCCCAGCATTTTCAAAGCACGGCACCCTCCCCTAATCCAGGTTCCCCTCCGATACCTTTCTGCAGTTAGAAGAGGCCTGGAATTTGTATAGTTCTTTTGTGGTTGCAATTATACGAGCAAGCAAGGAGAGTTTGACAAGGCCAGATTGCAAAGCCAATTATTTAGTAGAACTCCATCCTCAGAATCAATTCACACACCTGCCCGGAATGTGAGTTGAAAGCAAACAAGAATGCATGCCAAATGGAAGGAACTGTCCTTTAATAAAAGGCATGTGGCTTTATCTCTGGTGCTTGAATACATACACACACTGACACACGCACACATACATTCTGTTGCCAGACTAATTAGGATTCTGCTTGCTTTAAGTCTCCTTGCCAAGCAAATGACATTTGTTTGAGAATATTGCAAATCCACCCGCATTTCAATAAAGTTCTCTTTTAAAACTTCATTAATATTTATCAGAGGCTTATGGAAAGCTATTTTGCCAGTTAAGCAGAGGGAACTCAGCATGAAAAAGCATAGCAACAGCAGGTCTTCTGAGGCTTATTCAGCAGTTAGCAGTTAAGCCCCACCTTCTACAGGTAGTCCTTGGTTTATTACAATTGGGATTAGAATTTCCATTGCTAAGCATTGAATAGCAATAGCAATAGCACTTATATACCGCTTTAGAGTGCATTCCAGCCCTCTCAAAGCAGTTTACAGAGTCAGCATATTGCCCCCAACAATTTGGGTCCTCATTTTACCCATCTCAGAAGGGTGGAAGGCTGAGTCAACCTTGAGCCTGGTGGGATTCGATCTGCCAAATTGCAGTAGGAGTAGCTTGCAGTAGTGCACTCTAACCACTGTGCCACCGAGGCTAAAACATCATTAAATCTTTAGGCTTGCCACTAGTTGGCAGCACATAGTTAAGTTTGAAAAATGCTAAATAGGTTCACAACCAGGTTCGGATTTGGAAGGAAGACCACAAAGAGATGCCTGGATCTCTGTACTAGACATGGATAGTGGAAAAGCATCCTAAAAGGATATGCTTCTGTATTGTTTCCGAGCAAATTACTTGAAGTATCCATGAATGGAGTTTAAGTTGAAGAAGATTTGACTTTATCTACTGATCATCTTCTAGATCTAACGACAAACCTACACCCCTAAAAATAAATATAATGTAGAGACTATATACTTAATTTTACATGTATTGACAGCACCGGGAATTGCATTTGCACAATATTGGAAAAATGAGAATAACCCCATCAGATGAAAATATAATTCGGAAAATATTGGACTGTGCAGAGATGGATAGATTGACATTGAAAATAAAAGATACAGAGTATTACTTAACGTGGAATAGATTTTATGAGTGGTTAGAGGTAAGAGGTAGAAGTTAGATGAAGAAAGATTATTGCTATGTATAAATTAAACATGGCTTATGGCTATAAATACACTAATATAAATCAATAGGATTATAAATAAGCCAACATAATTATAAATTTGGTATTCTTCTGTATCACTATTATTGTTATTAGCAAATATGTTACTATTTATTTCTTTTTCTTTTTTCTTTTGTAAAATGACATGCCTGGACAATACACTATATTCAAAATGATTATATATACAATTTTTTTTTAAAAAAGTGGGCATATATGTGTGTATGTATGTGTGTGTGTGTATACCTATCTATCTATCTATATCTATCTATCTATCTCTATCAATCTATCTATCTATCTCTCTCTCTCTCTCTCTCTCTATCTATCTATCTATCTATCTATCTATCTATCTATCTATCTATCTATATACACACACACATACATACGTACACATATACATATACATACATACATACATACTTTGGAAGTTGTAGAGCAAGAAAAATTGATTATAGTAATTCCATTTATAATGGTAAGAATTGCAAATAAGATCAGAAATCTAGTCCCCCCCCCGTAATAAGTATTTATGTTCAATCATAAATTCACAGCACATCTTATTCCACATAAATTAGATTTTCTGCCTTGTTTTACTAAACTCTTCTTCAGCTTACAGACGTTATCTCTTCAATAAAGGGAGTGAATATGGTGTCCTGTTAAACAATTATATGGAGGATCAGCCATGAACAGGGAGGTATCCGCAACACCCTTCAAGTCCTTCTCAACAATAAAAGGGGGAACAGAAATAACCCAAAAATGACAGGTAGGAATGGCCAGAGAGCAGGGGTGGGATTCAAATTATTTAACAACCGGTTCTGTGGGCATGGCTTAGGTGGTGGGCATGGCTTGGTAGTCATGTGACTGGGTGGGCATGGCCAACTCAACATAACTCACATTGAGGCACGGTTCTCCTGTGCAGGGCAACTAAAGAACACTAGCTGATCAGCTGGGACTCAATGGGAGGCAGAGAAGAGATGGGGTTGGCGGGGCCAGTCAGAGGTGGGATTTGCCGGTTCACCGAACTACTCAAAATTTCCACTACTGGTTCTCCAGAACTGGTCCGAACCAGCTGAATACCACCTCTCAGTTGTATGTCAACTTTTTCAGTGCCATTGTAACTGTCAAGCCCAAAATTGACATATGTGTAGCCATTTTAGTTAGGCTTAGTATATATTCTTTTTCTTACTTTCTCTATGGCAGTCATGGGGGAAGGGTTTTGGGCTCGCCACATTCCTAAGTGGGGAGGAGTGGAGATAAAGAAAGATGTTTTGGCTAGGTGATCTTTCTTCCCGTGGGAAACAAGCTGTCCGTGCTTGAGCCCCTTGAGGCAGAGGTGGGATTCAAATTTTTTAACAACCGGTTCTGTGGTCATGGCTTAGTTGGTGGGCATGGCTTGGTGGTCATGTGACTGGCTGGGCGTGGTCAACCCAACATCACTCACATCGAGGCACGCATCTCCTCGCCTGGCCTCTCATGATAGTGGGGATGCTGCAGCAGTCATAAGTGTGAAAAACGGTCCCAAGTCACTTTTTTCAGTGCCAGTGTAACTTTGAATAGTCCCTCCACCCAAGCAAAGTACCAGCAAAGGAGGGGAAAAATAACTCCAGAGAAGTTCCTGAGACAGGAAGTCTAGTCCTGCCAAGAATGTAATAAGGGTTAATGGAGAAGCAGTTTCTGTAAGCAACACCAGAATGTTTCCTTCCTGCCTTCCTTACAGGATTAGGCCAGTAATTTCTTCTAACAACCGGTTCTCCAAACTGCTTAGAATGTTAACAACCGGTTCTAGCGAATAGGTGCAAACCTGTAGAATCCCACCCCTGCCTTGAGGTGGAGATTTATGACATCAAGCAACATTGAATTACTTCTATTGGAGAATGTGACTTTTTGAGGCGTTGTTTCCTAACTTGTAATATTGTGGGGTAATTCCGGGTTGTGTCAAATCCGGAATTACCATGGACTTTGCCAATTTCGATGCTTTCCTAAATAAAAGAATTTGTTTTGGAAGATGGAGTTTGTTCTTTTCTTTTAAAATGGATTTCATCACTTGGAAACCTGACAGTAACTTTGAAGAGTCACTATACGACCAGCTGTACGTCGGAGACTTGCTTGTATCACGAACGAGACCTTCGGAAAGCTAAAAGAACCTCAAACCCCAGCTTTAGTTGCCTTCCCAATTAAGCTGCCTAGAAACTTACCCAAAGCGATCGATAAGAACAAAAACCCTTCCGTCCAAAGAGAAAGAAAAGAGCACAGAATTGGGTCAGCTGTGCTTTTTTTCCTGCCCGCCTAAATTCAAGAGATAATGGCTAGCTTTTTAGCATTTGGGTACGTACATCCATATGTATACCCAGAGGGCTTGCTTAAGGAGATTAAATGAGGAGAGAAGTCTCTGAATATAATGCGCGTACGGGGAACGGGGGAGGATATAAACCCAAGGAGCATCTTAATGATGGGAAACATAACACTGAATGGAATTATTTGGCTCCAGAGGTGATGTTCTCTCTTCAGGTTGCTCGGTTTTTCCGAGTGATGAGCAGTGATCTTTCCCCCCCCCCCCCCGCTGTTCGTATTTTGTGAATCTCCTTTCTTAAAGTCTGCAGCCTAGTCCTCAACATACGACCACCATTGGACCCACAATTGTAGCTAAGCGAGACACTGTAGCAATAGCAATAGCACCTAAACTTATATACCGCTTTATAGTGCTTCACAGACTTCTCTAAGCACTTTGCAAAGTCAGCCTCTTTGCCCCCGACAATCTGGGTCCTCATTTTACCCACCTCGGAAGGACAGAAGGTTGAGTCAACCTTGATTGAATTCCTGGCAATGGGCAGAGTTAGCCCGAAACACTGCATTCTAACCACTCCGCCACCATGCCTGCCTGCCTGCCTGCCTTCCTTCCTTCCTTCCTTCCTTCCTTCCTTCCTTCCTTCCTTCCTTCCTTCCTTCCTTCCTTCCTTTCTTCCAATATGATTTTACATTGTGTAAGCCAACTCGAGTTGTCATGGGCAAATAGGCGGCAATATAAATCAAATAAGTGAGTGAGTGAGTGAGTGAGTGAGTGAATGAATGAATGAATGAATAAATAAATAAACAAATAAACAAACTGTTGTTAAATCTTGTTCTTGCATAGACTCCAGACTATACTGTACTCTAAATGTTAAAGAGGCTGTATAAGAGAAAACGATTGTTCTACTGACTGGAATATAACGGATGTGTTTAAAAGGCCTGTATCTGTAGAAGTATAATAACCGTGTTAAAGAGTTTGGTTTATCTGCTGTTCAGTTTTAAATGGGAGGAGTGTCAAGGTATTAAGATTTAAGAACTGACCAGCAGTGGGTAGCTGCTAGATGCTGTGAACCACTGTTAATGTATAAGTCTCTGTGTGCTGTGCATTGCTCCTGGGTATAGCGGATGTGTTAAAAAGGCCTGTATCTCATAAAGATCGTCATGCAGCCAAACGCTTTGACATAATTGTTTTTCCCTCCATCAAACGGAGTAGGGACAAGACTGTGGCAATTTCTGAGGAGCTGTGAAAGCCCCATTCAAGGTTTGCATGAACCTCCAAAGCAGCTCAAAATGTTCACCAGTGTTAAACGGGGACACTGTTGTTCCCCATCCGCACTGAGATTTTTCTGAGAAAACATTGATAAATGGGGTGGGAGATTTTTAATCTTCTCGTGCTGATCAGAGCCACATCCATGAAACGTTGAATTTCATCCTAATTATTGGGAGCTCGCCATCAATCATCCTTCAGACAAGCTCGGCCACCAACTGCTTAAAAATAATATTCCTAATCTCCTTTTCACGTGTAATTATTATCGCCTCCGAAGAGGAAAAAAAAAATCCAGTTTTCATTCCTGTGGCAAACGAAGACTTTGCCCAATTGAAGTTTTTTTCCCACCAACTTTGGTAGTCGGCGAGTGAAACATTCAGGGATTAAATGAGATGTTGATGGGGGTGTTGTCTAAGGAAATATTTACATTAGGAAAATAAAATGAAAAGGAAGTTAGTCTACTGGAGAGAATTGAAGAAGACGACCCGAGGTGAGCCATTGAGAATGGCAAGTTTCTGATTGAGCTCCTTGGGGTTTGACTGCTAAACTGATTTCCTCCGTATGCTGTACAATTCAGATAAGGGCAGGGCAGAACCAGCTGATTTTTAGCAGTGTAATTATGGAAGATTCTGGAGAGTGTAAAAGAAAAGCTTGAAACTGACATGACATTTTGGGGATAAAGGTTGCCCAATGTGTCACCTTATATGTGACATAGCATGACTACTACTATTACTTCTTCTTCTTCTTCTTCTTCTTCTTCTTCTTCTTCTTCTTCTTCTTCTTCTTCTTCTTCTTCTTCTTCTTCTTCTTCTTCTTCTTCTTCTTCTTCCTCTTCTCCTCCTCCTCCTCTTCCTTTCTTTTTCTTTCTTCTTCTCCTCCTCCTCTTTCTCCTCCTCCTCCTTCTCCCTCACCACCTCCTCCACCTTTTCTTCTCCTCCTCCTCCTTTCTTTTTCTTTCTTTCTTCTTCTTCTCCTCCTCCTCCTCCTTCTCCCTCACCACCTCATCCTTCTTCCTCCTTGCCTCCTCCTACTATCCTCCTCTTTCTTTCTTTCTTTCTTTCTTTCTTTCTTTCTTTCTTTCTTTCTTTCTTTCTTTCTTTCTTTCTTTCTTTCTTCTTCCTTCTTCTTCTTCTTCTTCTTCTTCTTCTTCTTCTTCTTCTTCTTCTTCTTCTTCTTCTTCTTCTTCTTCTTCTTCTTCTACTCCTCCTCTCTTATTATTATTTGCCTCTTCTTCTTCTTCTTCTTCTTCTTCTTCTTCTTCTTCTTCTTCTTCTTCTCCTCCTCTCTTATTATTATTTGCCTCTTCTTCTTCTTCTTCTTCTTCTTCTTCTTCTTCTTCTTCTTCTTCTTCTTCTTCTTCCTCCTCCTCCTCCTCCTCCTCCTCTCTTATTATTATTTGCCTCTTCTTCTTCTTCTTCTTCTTCTTCTTCTTCTTCTTCTTCTTCTCCTCCTCCTCCTCCTCCTCCTCCTCTTTCTCTTTCTCCTTTTCCCTCACCACCACCTCCTCCTTTTCTTCTTCTCCTCCTCTTTTCTTTTTCTTTCTTTCTTCTCCTCCTCCTCCTTCTCCCTCACCATCTCATCCTTCTTCCTCCTTGCCTCCTCCTCTCCTCCTCCTCCTTTCTTTCTTTCTTTCTTTCTTTCTTTCTTTCTTTCTTTCTTTCTTTCTTTCTTTCTTTCTTTCTTTCTTTCTTTCTTTCTTTCTTCTTCTTCGCCTCCTCCTCCCCCTCCTTTTCCTCCCCTTTCTCCATTTCCCCTTCCTCGTCGCTTCTCCCTCTTCCTCTTATTCCACTGTTAGCTGTGTCCTCATCAGATAAGATGGTCATTTGCATCTTGGTCATTGCTCTGAAAGCCAAACAGGACTTTGCCCCATCACTCTTGCACCATTCAATTGAGGGACAGTTTGATCTTTACTATTTTTCCCTTCAAAAAGTTCCATCCCTGTGACAACAGATCAGGATGAACAGAGCAGAATTTGATGCCTTGGGTAGCTACCGTGAGGAATCTACCTCACCACGCCTTCCCTTCCACTTCTAGAAGCCTGGAAGTCGGTAAGTTCAAGAGAGCATTCTAGATTTGCAGTACATCTAGGATTATTGCAATGCTCTCTACATGGGGCTCCCCTTGAAGAGTCTCCGGAGGCTGCAGCTGGTCCAGAATGCAGCCGCGCGGGTGATCGTGGGTGCTCCTCGGAGCTCCCACGTTACACCGCTTCTCCGCAGGCTGCACTGGCTTCCTGTGGCCTTCCGGATTCGATTCAAGGTGGTACTGACAGTATTTAAAGTGCTCCATGGCTCGGGATCTGGGTACTTACGGGACCGCCTGCTGCCATCGTCAACCTCCCGCCGCCCAGTACGCTCCCACAGGGTTGCCCTCCTCGGGGTACCGCCGCCCGGCCGTTGTCGGTTGACGGCCCCGAGGGTTCGGGCTTTCTCTGTGGGAGCCCCCTCCCTTTGGAATGATCTCCCCCCGGAGATACGGGCTATGACGGATATTCTGACCTTCCGGCGCGCAGTGAAAACCCTATTTTTTAAACAAGCTGGCCTGGCCCAGTAACTGTATTTTAGTTTTAACTTAATTTTAATTGGGGTTTTATTAGCTTTTAATTTTTAACTGAATTTTTGGGATAGACAGCCGGATCAATTTGGTTTAATTTATTTTAATTATATTTATTGGGTATTTATTGTATGTTTTTAGTAGGCTGTACACCGCCCCGAGTCCCTTTTTGGGAGAGGGAGCGGTATAGAAGTTTAATAAATAAATAAATAAATAAATAAATATTGATTGATTAATTGATTGATTTGATTTGATTTACCAATTGCTTACAAGATAATAGGCATAAGTATAAACATGAGTAAGAATACAGGAAATAGGTACGAATAAATGGGGACAATAGGACAGGGACGGTAGGCAGGATGGTGCGCTTATGCACGCCCCTTAAAGACCTCTTAGGAATGGGGTATTCTCTCCCTTCCTTTCTCTCCTCCCTCCATTCTTCCTTCCTTCCTTCCTTCCTTCCTTCCTTCCTTCCCCTTCCCTGTTCTCATTCCTTTCCTCTTCTTACTTTCCTTCCTTTATATTTTTAATTTTATTTATTTATTAGATTTGTCAATTGCTTACAATATAATAGAAATAAGAATAAACATAAGTATAAATACAAGAAATAGGAATAAATGGGGACAATAGGACAGGGACGGTAGGCAGGATGGTGCGCTTACGCACGCCCCTTACAAACCTCTTAGGAATGGGGTATTCTCTCCCTTCCTTTCTCTCCTCCCTCCATTCTTTTCTCTCCTTCCTTCCTTCCTTCCTTCCTTCCTTCCTTCCTTCCTTCCTTCCTTCCTTCCTTCCTTCCTTCCTTCCTTCCTTCCTCTTCCCTGTTCTCCTTCCTTCCCCCTTCCTTCCTTCTTTCCTTCCTTCTTTTATTTTTTATTTTATTTAAATAAAAATTTAATTTTATTTAAATTTTAAACTAAAATTTAAATTTTAGTTAAATGAATCTGGCTTCCCCGTTGACTTCGTTTGTCAGAAGGTTCCAAAAAGGGAGTCCTTGAACCCAGGACACACTGCAACTGTCATAAGTACATGCCAGTTGCCAAGCATCTGGATTTTGATCAGTGACCATGAGGACGTTGCAACAGCCATGTGAAATACAGCCCTAAAATCACTTTTTTCAGGGCCATTGTAACTTTGAGCAGTCACTAAACAAAAGATTGTAAGTCAAGGATTGCATGTATTCTTACTTCATGGTTAGGGCAGGTGTCGGCAACCCACGCAGCCACCAAGTCACATCTACTGAGCCGGTGGTAAACTATTTTGAAATGCACCACTGGCACATATGTGTGCGAAGTGCACACTCACCAAACTGGTTGTTACACCGATTGGATCCCAAGGGCAAACCACTTCCAAAATCTTATCAAAAGATTTGTTTTGCCAGGAATGATACTGACTGGAGAGGAAGCCCGCACCCATTCATGGTTCTTCCAGGACGAAATTATCTTTTCATGCACATTTAAAAATATTTCTAGAATAAAGGTGCGTCTGAATTTCTTATCCACGCACTACCTTGCATGGAGTTGAAACTTTCTGGAATTACAGAAATAGTTAAGAAAAAAATGCAAAAGGATGTAGCAATGGGAGATTAAATAAGCAAAGAAATGCATGCTAAAATGGGTCCTTTCCAGGAAAAGGAATAAGTGAGGGTCTTTCCTAGGAAGATAGGAAGAATCTCTGCAGTATTTCAGATGGGGGCTGTTTTTTTAAACCCAACCTGGAGATGGGAACAAAATTGAAATTTTCTTTGATATGGACTGTGCCTATCTCTGTATAGCAGTTCTTGCACTTCATCCTTCATCTAAAGACTTCTTGTCCTTTTGTTCTCCCGGATCCTCGAAGGGACAGTTGGTTTTTCTAATCTAGAAGGAACAAATAGAAGGAAATTCAGATAAAAGGCGAAAGAAAATTGTTCCCGCCCGAATTTAGAACTGTCCTGTGTGGCAAAGCTCCATCTAGTGTTATCTTTAGGAAACAGCTTGATTTTTGAACCATTACTCTGAATTTGAAGCAGTCTAACTTTTTATTTTTTTAAAAAAAGATTATTTTATTTATTTTGTCAAGCGATTATAAGATAACAGGTATAAGTATAAACATAGTTATGAATACATGAAATGGTTACATATAAGAAAAATAAAAAGAAACAATAGGACAGGGACGGTAGGCACGTTGGTGCGCTTTTGCACGCCCCCTACAGACCTCTTAGGAAAGGGGTGAGGTCAATAGTAGACAGTCTAAGGTTAAAGTTTTTGGGGTTTGGGGAAGAAACCACAGAGTCAGGTAGAATATTCCAGACATTGACTACTCTGTTGCTGAAGTCGTATTTCCTGCAATCAAGTTTGGTGCGATTAACCTTGAGTTTGTGTCTATTGTGTGCTCTTGTGTTGTTATGGTTGAAGCTGAAGTATTCATTGACAGGTAGGACATTGCAATGTATGATTTTATATACTATATTTAGATCAGACCGGAGGCGGCATAGTTCTAGATTTTCTAGGTCTAGAGTTTCAAGTCTGGTGGCATAAGGTATTCTGCAAGGAGTAGAGGAGTGGACAACTCTTTTCGTGAAATATTTCTGGACTTTCTCAAGTTGTATTAATATCAGATTCGCTGACCTTCCTGTTCCGTTTCTTCCAATCATTATGTTTGTTTCTATCAGGTTCGTGTGCTGTTTGACAGTTAGAACAATCAATCAGTGGAACAACGTTGCCTCTAGAAGTTGTAGATGCTCCAACACTGGAAGTTTTTAAAAAGATGCTGGATAACCATTTTTTTTTTTTATGTAGGGTTCCCTGCCAAGGCAAGGGGGTTGGACTAGAAGACCTCCAAGCTCTGTTATTCTACTTTATTCTAAGTCCAAAGCCCTAAAGGTGTAGTTTAATAAATGAAGCTCTCTTTCAGCTTCCCACACCGCCTTCTTCCCAGCAGATATTTATTTCACTTAGTCTCCATTTCTTCCAAAACCAAGTCACTTATCCAAATGGGCCAATTCCAGTGTTTACTCACTACATAACAATCCAAAATATTTCCCATATTTTTTTAAATCTGCTCTGTAGTTTTAAGCCTTTTATTCTAGTACTTAAATTTAAATTTTAAATTTTCAGGAGTCTAGGAGTCACTTTTCCGTTGGTCAGTAGATGGTGATCTCAACTTAGTTTTCAGCTTATGGCTCTTTAAAATTCTTTTCCGGGAGTTATTTTTAGAGTCTCTTCTAGGATTTCCCCCTTCCTCTCCCTTGAGGTAACTTTTAAAATAAGAGTTGTCTCACCCAGCGACATACTCTCTGTTCACCAACTTCGCTCCAGCACTATTCTTAGATGTTCCACGGCTGTCCCGACTTCATGGCAGTCAACTTGGGCATCTCTTTTCTTTGTCTTGGGCATAGAGGGAAAAGCTCGGACTCAACAGAAGTTTGCAACCTCTCCTGTGGCCTCACAGAGCACCCCTTCTTAGCTTTGCCTCCTCTTCGGGGAAGCTTACAAACAGGGAGAAGGCAGAGCAGAAACAGAGAGGTCCATTTCGCTGCATCTTGGTATCGTAGTGACCTCAGATGGACTTTTTTCCTTCCCCTTTTCCTTCCCTTCCTTTCCCTTCCCATCCTCCTGCATTCTCTCCTTTCCTTTTCCTTGCTCTCCCTTCCCTCCCCTTCCTCTGTTTTTTTGCAGGAAACCAAGCCATTGATCGCTGACCTCAAACTGGGGTCATGAAACTCCTAGCCAGGTGCTTTGGGCATCCGCAGACTCCTTGGGTGTTCCTTCACCAAGCAAAGAGATGCATGGCTTCTTTGATCCCCTCCTATTACGAAGTGGTGAATCGGGGTGACCAGGAAGTGCCCGAGTACTTCAACTTTGCAAGCGATGTGGTGGACAAATGGATGCAAGAGGAAAAGGTAACATTTTGGGCTCCTCTTGGGATGTGGGGAAAGGATCACAACTAGATAGGGCATGGAGTTATTGTTGGAAGCATGCAAGCTTTGATGTCCTCTGGGCCAGGGGTCTCCAACCTTGGCAACGATAAGACTTGTGGATTTCAACTTCCAGAATTCCTCAGCCACCAAAGTTGAAGTCCACAAGTCTTAAAGTTGCCAAGGTTGGAGACCCCTGCTTTTGGGGGGGGGGGTCACAGTGGGGAGAATGTGCCAGTTTCTTTACTTCCTGGTGAGTTTTTCTTTTCTTTAGCAGTTGACTATGAGATTTTGTTTGGATTAGGACATGTTTTCAGCTACCCCTCCTTGAATTTTATTTTTTAAATTTTTTTAAAAATAATTTTATTTACAGAATTAAAATCATACAAATTCAAAAATACAGAAACAATAATCTCTGAATAACACATAATTCTTTACATTTGTTATTGAATTTGGTAAGTCCTGATAATCAATAATGACTAATATCAATCACATCTTCATTCATTATCACATCCTAAATGTTAACTAAGTCACAAAATATTCTGTTTATTTTCACGTTGGTTTATAACTCCTCTTCAATTACTAATACATTCATATTACTTAACTAATCAATAAATAATATAATAAGTGAATAATAATAGTTACAGTGAAAAGAAGGTTTAAAACCTTTAATTGTCTTTATACATTTGGTATGGACAGCTGGATATAAATTGTTTCTTGGGTTCATTTACGTGTTTTCCCTTTTGTTATCTACCCAATTATACCATTTATCCCATATCCCCCTCCTTGAATTTTAACTTCTTGGATTTCCCACTAGGATGGAAAGAGAGCTCACCACCCAGCCTTCTGGTGGATCAACAGTCAGAACAAAGAGGTGAAGTGGAGCTTTGAGGAGCTGGCTTTCTTGTCCCGAAAAGCTGCCAACGTCCTCTCTGGTCCGTGTGGCTTGCAAAGAGGGGACAAAGTTCTGATCGTTCTGCCCCGCATTCCAGAGTGGTGGCTGCTTGTTCTGGCTTGTATGCGAACAGGTAAGTAAATGTTATAGAGAAGACAATCCTTAGTCTCTGCTTCCTAAGAGTGCCAATGGACATTCCTAAGAGGTGTCCTGGTGTACACTCTTCCTAAGTGGGCCAATGGACATTCCTAAGAGGTGTCTTGGTGTACACTCTTCCTAAGAGGGCTAATGGACATTCCTAAGAGGTGTCCTGGTGTACACTCTTCCTAAGTGGGCCAATGGACATTCCTAAGAGGTGTCCTGGTGTACACTCTTCCTAAGTGGGCCAATGGACATTCCTAAGAGGTGTCCTGGTGTACACTCTTCCTAAGTGGGCCAATGGACATTCCTAAGAGGTGTCCTGGTGTACACTCTTCCTAAGAGGGCCAATGGACATTCCTAAGAGGTGTCCTGGTGTACATTCTTCCTAGGAGGGCCAATGGACATTCCTAAGAGGTGTCCTGGTATACACTCTTCCTAAGAGTGCCAATGGACATTCCTAAGAGGTGTCCTGGTGTACACTCTTCCTAAGAGTGCCAATGGACATTCCTAAGAGGTGTCCTGGTGTACACTCTTCCTAAGTGGGCCAATGGACATTCCTAAGAGGTGTCCTGGTGTACACTCTTCCTAAGAGGGCCAATGGACTTTCCTAAGAGGTGTCCTGGTGTACACTCTTCCTAAGTGGGCCAATGGACATTCCTAAGAGGTGTCCTGGTGTACACTCTTCCTAAGTGGGCCAATGGACATTCCTAAGAGGTGTCCTGGTGTACACTCTTCCTAAGAGGGCCAATGGACTTTCCTAAGAGGTGTCCTGGTGTACACTCTTCCTAAGTGGGCCAATGGACATTCCTAAGAGGTGTCCTGGTGTACACTCTTCCTAAGTGGGCCAATGGACATTCCTAAGAGGTGTCCTGGTGTACACTCTTCCTAAGAGGGCCAATGAATATTGTATCTACCTCCCACGTATTCTGTAGGGTAGGGTAGGATGAGCAACATTGGGAAGCTCAAATTCATAAACTTAGCAATAAAGGATTTGCAACTGTGTTTTTCTATATCACTTTTTCCCAACCCGGGAAAGGCCCAGTCACCTAGATACGTTAGACCAAACTCTCATCCTCTTTGGTCAATGTGGTCATGTTGGAAAACCCATCAAAAGGAGCTGGCATCAGATAGAGGAACCCTACACTAACTTCACTTTACCTATGAAATGGACTTTCTTTTTTTTAAATAAACTTTATTGAGTTTTATTACATTAAAAACATAAAAAATATATAATTCAATAACAGCTGTTTGTGGTGCTTGTTGTATAACAATCATTTGTGCGATAATTACAGATATTAATTTGCACATAATTATATTCTTATTCTATCTATATTCTATATTTAATAATTACTTATCCATAGTCTGTCTCCGATCTATCCAGCTACACCATTGTTCCCATACCTTATACAATATTGAAGATTCCTTATCTTTTAAACTCAGCGTTAATTTATCCATTTCAGCACAATTCATATGAAATGGACTTTCATATTGGTTTCTCTGATCACTTTCTTTCCTTCTTTTTTCCTAGGGATTATTTTTATTCCTGGAACCCCTCAGTTAACAGCTAAAGACATTTCCTATAGAATTCAAGCTTCCAAAGCCAAAGGCATTGTTGTGGCCGAACAGTCTGTCGATGCAGTGGATTCAATTATAGCTGAATGCAAATTTCTGAAAACCAACCTTGTTGTGTCCGATAAAGGCAGAGTTGGCTGGCTGAAATTCAGTGACTTATTGCAGTACGTAGACCAATAAAAGTTAGAACTACATCATCATCTACTGGGTTGGAGTATTATTTTTATTGGACCATATAAGATGCCAGTTTGCTCTAGTGGTTAGGGCATCAGGCTAGAAAGTGGGAGTCTGGGAGTTCTAGTGCTGATTTAGTCATGAAAGCCAACTGGGTGGCGTTGGGCCAATCATCAGAAGATGGTGAGTTACAGTCCTGCCTTAGGCATGAAAGTCAACTGGGTGACTTTGGGTCAATCACTAGAAGACTGGAAGTTGTAGTCCTGCCTTAGCCATGAAAGCCAACTGGGTGACGTTGGGCCAGTCATCAGAAGATGGTGAGTTACAGTCCTGCCTTAGGCGTGAAAGTCAACTGGGTGACTGGATCAATCACCAGGAGACTGGAAGTTCTAGTCCTGCCTTAGGCATGAAAGTTAGCTGTGTGACCTTGGGCCTTCTTCTCATCCCAACTCACTTCACTGGGTTGTGGGGAAAATCGGAGAAGGAAGGATTCATGTATGTGTCCACCACTTTGAGTTATTTATATCATTACATAATGAAGGCGGGGTATAAATTAAATAAAAATAAATCAGAAGCAAAGTTGGTTGTTTTAACAAGCAGCTGTTCCACATTCCTTAAGTTCTAGTCATAAATATCTGCATTGCATTCTTGACTAAAATGCTCTGAATTTCTTGGAAGAGTTGCTGATGCTGCCTTCTGGATGTGGAGAAAGTCCCTGAAACTACACTTGTGGATGTATATAAATCCCAATTGGGAAATAAAACCTGCCAGCCACCTGCCCCAAAATGTCCCTTTCCACTCTAATTGCACATCAAGACCAACCTGCTTGTTTTCCAGAGCAGCCTCTGGTGACCACAATTGTGTCAAGTCACGAAGTGAAGAGTTAATGATGATTTACTTTACGAGCGGAAGCACCGGGTCACCCAAAATGGTGGAGCATTGCCACTCCAGTTATGGCATTGGATTTACATCCAGCGGCAGGTAATATCATGGCATGCTTTTGAAGGTCTGGGTTATTTATTTAATGATTGACTTGACTTGACTTGACTTTTGACTTGACTTGACTTGACTTTTGACTTGACTTCACAACTTTTGACTTGACTTGAACTGAACTGATGTGAATTGAATTGAATTGTTGCCGTGCATCTCACTTCAAGATGACTCTGGGTGGCTTACAGCATTACAGGTAATCCTCGACTTATGACCACAATTGAGCCCAGAATTTATGTTGCTAACTGAGCAATTTGTTAAGTGAGTTTTGCCCCATTTTATGACTTTTCTTGCCACTTTCATTAAGCGAATCGCTGCAGTAGTTAAGTTAGTCACACGGTTGTTACGGGAATCCAACTTCCCCATTGCCTTGGCTTGTCAGAAAGTCTTAAAAGGGGATCACGGGACCCTGGGACATTGCAAAACGAAGTCAAAAAAATTGGGTGTAACTCACTTAACCATCGCCTTGCTGAACCATGAACGTTGTGGTCTCAACGGTGGTCGTAATTCGAGGACTTCCTATACATTATTTTTTTTCGAGCAGGCACTGGATGAATCTGTCTTCTTCCACTGTGTTCTGGAATACCTCAGATCCAGGATGGGTGAAAACAGCTTGGAGCAACTTATTTGGCTCATGGATCCATGGGTCATGTGTCTTTGTACATCATCTACCCCAGTTTGAACCAACAGTCATATTAAATGTAAGCACGTCCATTTGTATTTCAAGTGAACTGGAAGTAGCATATATAGACATAATAGAAACCAGGCAACCCAAAGGTGCTTTTTCAGGAGGCAACTGGACTTTCTCTGAAGAGGTTTCACTTCTCCTCCAAGAAGCTTCTTCAGCTCTGTCAGGACAGTGAGGAATGGAAGGATTTATATTCCTTGCAGCTGATCATTTACTTTACTTCAGTTTACTTTATTGTCATTGCACCTCATACAATGAAATTAAATACCATCTTCAGTGTACAATTTATGACTATGAAAATAAACACAAACACACATCTTTCACATTCTATACATTGAATTGAAAACCCCCGACACAGCACCAACACTGCACTATACAGTAGAATTCGATAGAGTTACTGCCCTGGGATAGAAGCTGTTTTTCAGCCTATTTGTCCTTGTTTTTATTATTGTCCTGTACCGTCTGCCAGATGGTAATAGTTAAAAAAAAAAAGGGTTGCCCAGGATGAGATGGATCTTTGAGAATGTTTTGAACTTTCTTAAGGCAGCGGGAGCTATAAAGCTCTTCCAAAGAGGGGAAAGGACAACCCACGATCCTCTGGGCAATGACATTAACCCTCTGGAGCACTGTCCTATCTGCCACTGTTCAGAGAAGATTATTCTCAATGGGAAAATTGGCAAAGAACATACTGGAACACTTATAGACACCCTACATAGTAGAAGGCATCAAAGTAAAAGACAAGGACCTCACCATTTTAATCCCAGCTTACTAGAAATGTTCTCTTCGTTGTTCCTGCTTTGATTTTATGTACTTTCACCCAGTTTGAGAAGGTTCACATCACCTATTAAAAAAGAACTAGATAATTTATGGTTCAGCAGGTTGTAGAAATGCAAGCATTGTCTAAGTATCTTGGGTGAACCAGCTAAAATTAGAACAGAATATTTGTAGCTCAGGGTTGAACTGTGGGGTCCTTAGGGGTGTCTGAACTTGGTGGCTTCCTTGCAGTCATTTCATTACCCAATTAAGTGGGGTTTGTGGAGTGGGGAAGAAGGAGGTGGAGGAGGAAGATGAGGAAAAGGAGAAGGAGGACTATGGGATCCTTGCTGCTCTCTGAGCTTAGTTGTTTTCTTGCAGACGTTTTATTAGTAAACTAGGTAACACCATCAGTGCTAGACTTACCTAGTTTGGTAATGAAATGTCTGCAAGAAAACAACCAAGCTCAGAGAGCAGCAAGGACCCCTCAAGCCAACATTGTTGGATGTAAAATTTTAAACAGATGCAGCAACTATTTCTAAACTTCACTTTACTTTAAGATTTAGCACGCTATAGGAACTCAGCCCTGCTTCTCTTAAACTTCAGGCCAGATCATTTCCATCCTACAAAAATAATCTTGATTGCATACTATTTTGACTGCATACACATTTTCTTCATGTTGTTTGCATATTCATTTTCTCCATCTAGACCCTGGTGAAGTATCCAATCACAAATTTCTGTACAGCTCCTACTGCATTTAGGATGCTGGTTCAGCACAATGCCACCAGGTATTTTTTTTGCCACAAAATATGAAACATGAGGGCTAGAAGGTCAACACGAAAATGGAAAGCCTGGAAATTTAATGGAATTGTCTAGGGTGCCTTTGCTCTGTTGCTATTACTAGGAAGTTGCATATTTTCTCATCAATTTCTCAATATGATTTCCTAAGATCGCCTCCTTGCACAGCTGAATGTGTTCCCATGTAGTGAATATCTCTTTGCATCATGAAGGAGAGTTGAACTTGGGGGTTCCATTGTTGGACCCCCCTTTTATCTGAGATTTCAAAGCCAGATAAATAGGCAACACAGGTAGTCCTTGACTTAAAGCAATTCATTTAGTGACCATTCGAAATTACAACGGCACTGAAAAAAAGTGACTTGTGACCATTGTTCACACTTACAAACCTTTCCAGCATCCCCATGATGGTGTGATTAAAATTCAGATGCTTGGCAACAGGTTCATACTTATAACCGTGGCTGGGTCCCATGATTACGTGATCCAAATTCAGACACTTGGCAACTGACTCATATTTATTTTATTATTTATTTGATTTATTTGATTTGTCAATAGGTATAAGAATAAACATGAGTATGAATTTGGAAAGAGGTATGAATAAATGGGGACAATAGGACAGGAACAGTAGGCACGATGGTGCGCTTATGCACGCCCCTGACAGACCTCTTAGGAATGGGGTGAGGTCAATAGTGGATAGTTTGAGGTTAAAGGAGTAGGGGTTAGAGGATGTAACAACAGAGTCAGGGAGTGCATTCCATGCATTGACCATTCTGTTGCTGAAGTTGTACTTTCTGCAATCAAGTTTGGAGCGGTTTACCTTGAGCTTGTATCTGTTGTGTGCTCTTGTATTGTTGCAGTTGAAGCTGAAGTAGTAATTGACTGGTAGGACATTGTAGCAGATAATTTTGTGTACTGCACTTAAGCCCAACCGTAGGCGGCGTAGTTCTAGGTTGTCCAAGCCCAACATTTTAAGCCTAGTGATATAGGGTATTCTGTTGCAAGCAGAGGAGTGTGGTACTCCTCTCTTGAAATATTTCTGGACTCGCTCAATTGTATTAACGTCCGATATACAGTGCGGATTCCAGACTGATGAGCTGTATTCGAGTATTGGTCTAGCAAAGGTTTTGTATGCTCTAGTTTGCAAATCAGTCTTACCAGAGGAGAAGCTTCTTAAGATTAGATTTACAACTCTTGAAGCTTTTTTGGTAATGCTGTTGTAGTGAACTCTGGTGCTTAGGTCATTTGATATGAGTACTCTGAGGTCCTAGACAGAGTGAGGTCATCAAAGAGGTCATATTCGCCTAGCTTCTATTTGGTGTACTGATTTTTTTTACCAATGTGTAGGACAGAGCATTTGTTGGTCAAGATTTGGAGTTGCCAGATGCTTGACCATTCAGACACATAATCAAGTTCACTTTGAAGGACAGTAGCATTGTCAGTGGTGTTGAACAGTTTTACGTCATCAGCAAAGAGGATGCAATTTATGACGGTTTTATGAATTTATGACGGTTTTATGAATTTATGATGGTTTTATGAATTTGTGACGGTTCTTTGGCAATCCAGCAGTCACATTTCCTTCCAAATGTATGCAAAATCAACTCACCGAAGAAAAAGTGAACTATTTATTGTCTTTGTTTCTTTCCAAGCTATAAATTCAGAAGTTTGAAGCACTGCGTGACTGGTGGAGAACCCCTCAATCCTGAAGTGTTTGAGCAATGGAAGACTCAGACTGGATTGGATATTTATGAAGGATACGGACAAACTGAAACGGTATATTCATTTCAATAAAAGAGAATGTCTATAGCTCAAGGTTCAACTAAACTTGTGTGATGACCCGGAGTGTATCAGAAATATAACAAAAACCAAAACATAAATAAAGGTCCTTTAATGCCTTCAACTTGGCTTCACTCTTTAATTGTTCACAGTTGAAGATTAAACTATTTTCAAAATAACATTCCAAACAAAAGAAACACAGTTCAAATTCAAAGAGCAGATAACGAACCAAAAACCAAAAACAAACCACACTGAATAGAGTTCCACGACAGACCAGGATAAATAATTACCAACTTCAGGAAGATAACTAGGAACAGTCCATTGGAAGAACGCCAACCAAGATAAACCTTCTCTAGGAATAGAACACTAATTTGTCTCCAGTGTCTGTTAGCACGCTGGTTCAGACTGTTATGCAGATCTCACACCTGCAACCCATGAAGAGGATCATGGGCCTCTCCTCCCAAGTAGACCACTCGCTGTTGGCTGTTCCTGCTCTCCTTCAGAGTCAGTCTCCACCAGGGGCATGACAACTTGGAGATGTTTTCATTACCCAGCTAGGTAATATCATCAGTGCTGGTGAGTGTGGCCTGTTTCCTATTCAGTATCTTGCCCCATCAATATTGATGAGGGAGTAGTTTTCTCCTTGGTAGCTCCATAATTAGGGCATTGTTTTCTACTAGATAGTTTGTCTGGTGTTAATCCCTGCTTATCTGGGTATTGATTGCTAGACAGGAAGTATTTTCTTCTTAGGACCTTCTTTCTGACTCTTCGTTGTTGTTAGTTGCAAAGTCATGTCTGACCCATCGCAACCCCATGGACAATGTTCCTCCAGGACTTCCTGTCCTCTACCATCTTCTGGAGTCCATTGAAGCTCACACCGACTGCTTCAAGGGCTCCATCCAGTCTCCTCCTTCTCTGTCATCCCCTTCTTCTTCTTTTGCCCTCCATCATTCCCAGAATTCGGCTCTTCTCCAGCGAGTCCTTCCTTCTCATGAGGTGGCCAAAGTCTTTGCGTTTCATCTTCAGGATCTGGCCTTCTAAAGAGCAGTCAGGGTTGATCTCCTCTAGGACTGACCGGTTGGATCGCCTTGTAGTCCAAGGAACTCGCAGGAGTCTTCTCCAGCACCATTTTTTTTTATCTCTTAGCATTTTTATTGTTTCTTTTGAACAGTTTACCATTTATTTCTATGTGTCCCCCCCCCACCAACACTTCATAGGGCAAGCTATTGTATATAAACAGACAGCACACTCACTAGAACTGATGATGTTAGCTAAGTGGGTAATGAAATGTCTACAAGCCAACAACCGGTCTCAAAAAGCACCAAGGATTCCACGGTAGATTCATTTTCATTTCCCCAAAAGTTGTGTCTGATCCCATCTCCTGATTGTCACCATGGTCCTGACAGCTTGTGTCCCATCCTCCTCTCTCTTGCAGGTAACAATCTGTGCGAATGTCCAAGGAATGAAAATTAAATTTGGCTCAATGGGAAAAGCATCTCCACCCTACGATGTCCAGGTAAAGAGTACTAAACTTGCTATTCAGTACAATATAATTTTTAAACGTAGGCTGTTGTAATGTTGTGGTTAATTGTGTCACAGTCTTTATGGTTTTATTTTTTTACTTTATGCTGGTCACAACCAAAAGAATATACTTTACAGGTATATTAGTTGGGTAGCAAAACAACTTACAACCACAAATGGGGCCAGAATTTCTGTTGCCAAGTGTCATGCCCCTGTTGGAGACTGACTCCAAGGGAGAGGAGGAACAGCCAACAGGGAGTGGAAGTGTGGCTCTGGAGGTTGTGGAGGAGGTTGGGGAAGGGCAGAGGCCAGCTGGGCAGTCAGAGAAAGACCCAGGCCCATCCCTTCTCCATCCTAGGGCACGCAGGGAGGAGAGGATAAGGGAGAGATGTGAATGGCATGGTCTACAGGGGAGGAAAGGGCCTTGATCCCCTTCATGGGCTGCAGCTGTGAGAACTGGTTAAAAGGACAAACATGTATAGGGGCCAGTGCTGGAAACAAAGCATGGAAATATCTCTAGCATGTCATTTCTCTCTTGAGTTTGGCGTCCTTCCCAGTGTGTGTTCCGATATCTGTGGACATCTTCAAGCCCTTATCTTGCCTAATTCCCTTAAGTGTTTCAGTGTGGTTTGTGTTGTTTTTACTGTTTACAATTTATAGGCATTTTTTGTTTAAATGGCATTTCCTCCTTTTCGTAACTGCTTATGGGGGAGTTTTTTGTCTCCAGTCAAGGATATTTGGAGCTTTGAAGCAAAGTGAAGGAATAAAAGGGGCTTCACCTGTTTTTGTGACTGTGTTTATTTTGTATCCCACCCTGGGTCATCACATCAAGCAAAGCGGCTGTTAAGTGAAGGATGCATGATTTTACAACCTTTTTCCCCTCCAAGGTTGTTATTGTTAACTGAATCATGTGGTTCTTAAATGAGCCCAGCTTCCTCCATTGACTTCGCTTTTTGAAAGTCAACTGGCAATTGGACAGCTACTGGACCAAAATGGTATAAGGATTCTTCTCTTGGGCTCTTCTTGGCATAGAAGACCTCCGACAATAAACACAATTGGAGCAATAGTTTTGATTTATTTATCCTATTTCTACACCACCCGACTTGCTTAAGGGATCTTTGCTTTTATTTCTGAAGATAATTGATGATGAAGGAAATATTCAGCCCCCTGGGAAAGAAGGAGACGTGGCCATCAGAATCAAACCCAAACGACCATTCTGTCTTTTCTTGAAATACACAGTAAGTATGATTTTTTTAAAACACTTCAGCAAATGGGATTAGTATGCATTTATTCCAGGTTGTACACTTTACTGCACGAGTCAAAAAGAGAGCTGTGAAAATATTTACAGATCCCTCACATCCCGGACATAAACTGTTTCAACTCCTTCCCTCAAAACGACACTATAGAGCACTGCACACCAGAAAAACTAGACACAAGGGGAGTTTTTTCCCAAATGCCATCCCTCTGCTAAACAAATAATTCCCTCAACCCTGTTCAACTATTACAAAGTCTGCACTACTATTACTGTTAAATCTTGTTATCACTCCTTATCACCCATCCCCTCCCACTTGTGATTGTAGGACTGTAACTTTGTTGCTTGTATCCTTACAATTTATATTGACTGTTTCCTAGTATGATTGATTGCTTATTGTACCCTATGACTATCATTAAGTGTCGTACCTTATGATTCTTGACTCTTGACAAATGTATTTTTTTCTTCTATGTATACTGAGAGTACTTACACCAAGACAAATTTCTTGTGTGTCCAATCACACTTGGCCAATAAAGTATTCTATTCTATTCTTTATACCAGAGGTCTCCAAACTTGGCCATTTTAAGATTTGTGGACTTCAACTCCCAAAATTCATTAAAAGGTTTTGCTGTTATCTCTGTTTTGTGTTTGTTTCCTTGGAACAAGGTTTGGGTCAAAAAGGTCTGTAAGGGGCGTGCATAAGAGCACCAACATGCCTACCGTCCCTGTCCTAATGTACCCATTTCATGTAATCATGATCATGTTCTAATTATACCTGTTATCTAATACATGCTTGACAAATAAAATAAGTTCTCAGAATTTTAACCAATGGCCACACTAAGCTGAAAAATTCCCAGAATTGTAGTCCACATGACTGGAAGTCATTGAACCTAGAAATGTTGGGTCATGAATTCATGGTTGGTTCTTCACAGGATAACCCAGAAAAAACTGCAGCCACTGAATGTGGGGATTTCTACATCACCGGAGACAGAGCGGTCAAAGATGAAGAAGGCTATTTTTGGTTTGTTGGGCGGTCCGACGACATCATCAATTCTTCTGGGTAGGTTTCCTTTTTCTACACCGAGGTTGGATTCTTTCCTTCACCATTCACAGAAAGATTAAAAACAACAACCATCTGTTTTAGATATCGCATTGGCCCTTTTGAAGTGGAGAGTGCTTTGATGGAACACCCAGCAGTGGTTGAATCTGCTGTTGTCAGTAGCCCAGATCCTATTAGAGGGGAGGTAAGCTAGGCCCTTATACCATCAATTATCCAATAGAAGAAAATATTTGTAGCTCAAGGTCAAACTGTGGGGTCCTTGATGCTCTCTGAGCTTGGTTGTTTTCTTGCAGATGTTTCATTACCAAACTAGGTAGCATCATCAGTACTAGAGGGGGGGGGAGGAGGAGGAAGAGGACTGTGGGGTCCTTGGTGCTCTCTGAGTTTGGTTGTTTTCTTGCAAACATTTTATTATCAAACTAGGTAACATCATCAGTGCTAGAAGGGCATGGGGTTTGCAGAGAGGAGGAGGGGAAGAAAGATGATGATGTTCTTGGTGCCCTCTCGGTTGTTTTCTTGCAGACATTCCATTACCCAACCATGTAATATCATCAGCTCAACTAGGAAACCTGACTAGGTCACATCCCTCACTCCCACTGAGGATGTTACGGCAACTAGTTGGGTAATGAAATGTTTGCCAGCCAACAACCAAGCTCATCAAGATCTCCACAAATCATGTTACATGTACAAAGAATACCTTATTTATTTTATTTTTATTTTATTTTATTAATTCGATTTATATACCGCCCCCCTCTCCCCAAAGGGACTTGGGGCAGTGAACAGCCAATAAAAATACATATACAGAACACATATGCCACCAGACTTGAAATTCTAGACCTAGAAAACCTAGAACTATGCCACCTTCAGTCCGATCTAAATATAGTATATAAAATCATACATTGCAATGTCCTACCTGTCAATGAATACTTCAGTTTCAACGACAACAACACAAGAGCACACAATAGATACAAACTCAAGGTTAATCGCACCAAACTTGATTGCAGGAAATACGACTTCAGCAACAGAGTGGTCAATGTCTGGAATACTCTATCTGACTCTGTGGTTTCTTCCTCAAACCCCAAAAAATTTAACCTTAGACTGTCTACTATTGACCTCACCCCTTTCCTAAGAGGTCTGTAGGGGGCGTGCATAAGCGCACCAACGTGCCTACCATCCCTGTCGTGTTGTTTCTTTTATTTTTCTTATATGTATCCATGTATTCATAACTATATTTTACTTATACCTATTATCTTGTAAGCAATTGACAAACCAAATAAAATAAAATAAAAAAGAAAAAGAAACACTCTGTAATGTAAATGCAAATAAATTAATGTAAATTGAGGACTCCCTGTAGTTAGTCACTCCCCAGGAATCGTTTCCCAAGCAATCTGCAAGGAAGAACAGTGAATAGGCTGAACGGACAGAAGAAGTCAGCTGTTGGGAAAAAAATGTGAAACAGCTACAGTAATTTACAAGAGCAGATCGGAATTGGGGGCTCACCTGCATTGGCTAATCTGAACCAGGATTGAGATAAGTCACGGAATATCTTTATAACCTGTTTCTCCAGGCATTAATCCAGGTATATTTGTTTCCATATAGGTGGTCAAAGCGTTTATCATCTTGTCCCCTGCTTTTCTATCCCACGATCCAGAGGCGTTAATCCAGGAACTTCAGGACCACCTGAAAAAATCTACAGCTCCATATAAATATCCCAGGAAGGCAAGTGGAAGGGGGGAAATTGCAGAAAAGAATGATTGAACTTTGCAAACAAAGAGCTCTGGCTTGATGAGTGGATGTTTGGTGGCTTTGGGAAATGCAGCATGGGGATGGGGGAGGGGAGCACAGGATACGATGTCAGCCCTTCAAGGTAGGCCAGGCTACAATGCCCATTGTGAATGCTAAATGTTATTTTTATTGCCTGTAGCCCTCAACCTATAGACATCATTAAGCCCAAAACCTTTGTTGCTAAGTAAGACGGTTAAGTGAAAGTTCCCCTATTTTAGGATCCTTCTTGTCCCCATTGTTAAGTGAAGCACTGATGAGTCACATGGTTGTTAAGTGAATCCAGCTTCCCCATTGACTTTGCTTGTCAGAAGGTCGCAAAAGGGGATCACGTGTGTTCTGACCCACGCCCTTTTCCAACAAATCAAACACAATCCAAAAGGAACAAAAACCTTGTAATGCTTTTACAAAATAATTAACTGTGATAAGCACAAGCCTTGCCAAACTGTGTGAGACTTGCCAAAAGATAACAGACAATAAATAATTTGCAATACAAGAATCTTCAAATACAAACTCAGGATACTGGAATGTCCACGAGGCTGAGTTTCAAAACGTCTTTGCCTTCTGCAAAGTACGTTCCTTTCACAGCTGGCTTTTATCTTCTTGAAGGAGGGGCCATTACCTTGCAGCCTTACTCCCGAGTCGCCCGTGCTGTTGTAGCTGCTCTTTCCTATGAGCAATCCTGCGTGCACACGCAGTTGGCACAGGCTCCTCGGGAACCTCCTCATCGCTGCTTCCAGCCTCCACAATCTCTGAAGGTAGCAGTCTACTCCCTAATGGTCCTGGCCCCTCATCTGAGTCCTCACTCTCCTCAGCCATCTGCACCTGCTACCAGCTAACCACAATACTGTGACTCTGAGACATTAATCTGAGTCAGTTGCCAAGCATCTGAATTTTGATCATGTTATTATGCAACGGCCATAAGTGCGAAAAACAGAAATTAGTCATTTTTTTCCAATGCCATTGTAATTTTGAATGGTCAGTAAACAAGCTGTTGTAAGTCAAGGACTGCCTGTATAAGGTTATAGTACCCAAATCTTGCACATCCTCTCCAGTGGTTGTATTCAATTGGTTCACACCGGTTCACACGAACCGGTAGCAAGGATTTGGCGTCGGTCACCAAACCGGTAGTAAATTCTGGCTGGCCACGCCCCCGACCCGGTCATCCAGTCACTGCTGGGTTACTTGCCCTGCCCATCTGATGATCGCTCACCCTACCCACCTGACGCTGGCCCCTTAAGGTATTTCCTTCTTTTTTTTCCCCTTCCGACAATCAGCTGTTGATACGATTCCCCTTGCTGAGGCCCAGGAAGGCAAAAAATGGAGTTCCCCCCTCTCCATATTTTGCCTTCCTGAGCCTCAGAGGAGCCTCAGAGGAGCAAAAACACCCCCCCCAGAGGCTCTTCTGAGGCCCAGAAGGCCCCAAAAAACAGGTGGGGGGGATAACTGAAAACCTTGAAAACCTAGAACTACGCCGCCTTCGGTCTGATCTAAGTATAGTATATAAAATCATACATTGCAATGTCCTACCTGTCGATGAATACTTCAGCTTCAACCACAACAACACAAGAGCACACAATAGATACAAACTCAAGGTTAATCACACCAAACTTGATTGCAAGAAATACGACTTCAGCAACAGAGTGGTCAATGTCTGGAATACTCTCCCTGACTCTGTGGTTTCTTCCCCAAACCCCAAAAACTTTAACCTTAGACTGTCTACTATTGACCTCACCCCTTTCCTAAGAGGTCTGTAGGGGGCATGCATAAGCGCACCAACGTGCTTACCGTCCCTATCCTATTGTTTCTTTTATATTTTATTTTTCTTATATGTATCCATGTATTCATAACTATGTTTTACTTATTCCTATTATCTTGTAAGCAATTGACAAATAAATAAATAAAAATAATAAATAAAAATAACTGCAAAAGAAAAGGCATGCCCACCCAGTCTCATGTCCATGCCCACTTAACTACACCCACCAAGCCAGGCCCACAGAATCTATAGTAAAAAAAAATTTGAATCCCACCACTCGTCCTCTCTTTATTTTCATGAGAAATAGCAAGGATCTTATCTGGGACCCTTTCTTTTTTACAATAGATTTTTTAAAATTAAGATGATCATGTATGAAATAAAAATGAAAATAAAGATCATAAGGAAAGGAAGGGAAAGAAAGATAAGGGATAAGAGGGAAGTGGAAAAAAGGCATTGAGTTCCAACTTTCTTGAGTGCAGTTAAAGTACACCCTAAAGTCACAGCCGCAAGTTTTAATTTTAGTAACGTAATGAATGCAGGAGTGGGATTCAAATTTTTTAACAACCGGTTCTGTGGGTGTGGCTTAGGTGGAGGGCGTGGCTTAGGTGGAGGGCGTGGCTTGGTGGTCATGGGACTGGGTGGGCATGGCTTGATGGTCATGTTATTGGCTGGGCGTGGCCAACTCAATATCACTCACATCGGGGCACGCATCTCCTTGCCTGGCTTCTCATGACTGTGGGGATGCGGCAAAAGTCGTAAGTGTGAAAAATGGTCATAAGTCACTTTTTTCAGTTCCATTGTAACTTTGAATGGTCACTCCACACAAGCAAAGTACCAGCAAAGGAGGGGAAAAAAACTCCAGAGAAGTTCCAGAAACAGGAAGTCTAGTCCTGCCATGAATGTAATAAGGGTTAACGGAGAGGCAGTTTCTGTAAGCAACACCAGAATATTTCCTTCCTGCCTTACTTACAGGATTAGGCCAGTAATTTCTTCTAACAACCGGTTCTCCGAACTGCTTAGAATGTTAACAACCGGTTCTAGTGAATAGGTGTGAACTGGTAGAATCCCACCCCTGAATGATGTCTATAAAAGTCGCAGTGGCGCAGTGGTTAGAATGCAATACTGCAGGCTCCTTCTGCTGATTGTCAGCTGCCTGCAATTTGGCAGTTCAAATCTCACCAGGCTCAAGGTTGACTCAGCCTTCCATCCTTCCGATATTGGTAAAATGAGGACCCAGATTGTTGGGGGCAAGAGGCTGATTCTATAAATTGCTTAGAGTGGGCTGTAAAAGCAATGTAAAGTGGTATATAAGTTTGTTATTGCTTGGGAAGGAAGAGAGGGAGGGAGGGAGGGAGGGAGGGAGGGAAGGAGGCATAGTGGCAGAACGGTTAGAATGCAGTGCTGATATTATTATCGACACCTTATTAGACTTTAATTATAAATTCACATCATTCTTATAAATTCACATCATTCTTTTCGAGCAAATCTCAACTATTACATGACCTAATACGTAGTATCATTCATTTCATCATTTATTTTATTTATTTATTTATTTTATTAAACTTTTATACCGCTCCCTCTCCCAAAAAGGGACTCGGGGCGGTGTACAGCCTACTAAAAACACATAATAAATACTCAATAAATACAATTTAAAATAAATTAAACCAAATTGATCCGGCTGTCTAACCCAAAAATAGAGTTACAAATTAAAAACTAATAAAACCCCGATTAAAATTAAGTTAAAAAACTAAGATACAGTTACTGGGCCAGGCCAGCCTGTTGAAAAAATAGGGTTTTCACTGCGCGCCGGAAGGTCAGAATATCCGTCATAGCCCGTATCTCCGGGGGGAGATCATTCCAAAGGGAGGGGGCTCCCACAGAGAAAGCCCGAACCCTCGGGGCCGTCAACCGACAACGGCCGGGCGGCGGTACCCCGAGGAGGGCAACCCTGTGGGAGCGTACTGGGCGGCGGGAGGTTGATGATGGCAGCAGGCCATCATAATCAATTATAACATATCATTACCTTATCTTATCATTACTATTATGTCATATTTATATTATAATATATTTTATTTCCCTGTTTTCTTATCTAGCCATTGATAAAATAAATCCCAAATTTTATAATATTCTTTATCTTCTTGCTCTCTAATTGCTAATGTCAATTTACTCATTTCTGTACCTCAGATTTTTTTCCTTTTTAATTTTCCCCGAACAGATCGAATTTGTCCAAGAGCTTCCCAAAACAGCAGCTGGAAAACTTAAACGAAGTGTCTTGCGGAAACAAGAATGGAGCGAAGTCAAACGCCGGCTCGACTTTCCCAAATAAAACATGTTTCCGTTCTTTGCTGTCCCGTTTTCATTCATTCTATTATTCCAAGCCAATTGATCCCATGCTAGAAGGTTTTAAGTCCAATTTGGGGTCCTTGGTGAGAGGCATTCAAAAGACTTGATCTGTTCTTATAATTACTGGTTGAAATGGAAAGAGATGATATGATTGATTGATTTGATTGATTGATTTTTCATGACAGAGAAGAACAGCAGTAATGGAGAACATCTTCTTTTAGGCATGGATTTAATGACATGTAGTCCTCAACTTACAACAGTTGGTTTAGTGACTGTTGAAAGTTACAATGGCACCCAAAAAAGTGACTCATGACCGTTTTTTCACACTTATGACCATTGCAGCATCCCCAATAGGCTACATGAACAAAATTCAGGTGCTTGGCAACTGACTCATATTTATGACGGTTGCAGTGTAACTTTTGCGACCTTCTGATGACAAGCAAAGTCAATAACTTTTACAACACAAAACTAACACAACTGCACTTAACAACTGCAGTGATTCTTCTTAACAACCGTAGCAAGAAAGGTGGAAAAATGGAGCAAAACTCACGTAACAAATGTCTCACTTATCGACAGAAATTTTGGGCTTAGTTGTGGTCATAAGTTGAAGACTATATTCATTTTGGCACTCTTTTTTCTAAGGTGAAATCAATTTTCTGAATAGTTTGGTGAGCTTGTGGACTAATAGCCAATACAAAATAAACAATGAAACTGTCTTAACTGAGAACACCAAATATTGTCTTGGATCTTCCAAAGCATAGCAGCGAGCATTCAAAATGAGTTAAGTTCTTGGAGAACCAGGACATGATGCACAAAATTCATAGACAAGCCCAGCTCAACAAACTTCTAAATTTCCACATATGAAATGAACTTTAAGTATGTGTTAGGAACAACATGCTAATCCAAAGTGGAAGAGAAGAGGATTGACCGGAAGAAGGTGTGATCATCAGCGATTCTATATCGCTACAACATTTTGTGCAAGACCTACGAAATATTACTCTATGGATGTCCTGTCCCCCACTTTTTAAAGTCACTAATATATATATAATCGGCGTTTTATAGGGCAGGGGTCTCCAACCTTGGCAACTTTAAGCCTGGTGGACTTCCAAGTCTGCCAGGCTTAAAGTTGCCAAGGTTGGGGACTCCTGTTATAGCGGATGAAACTCTTCGTTGTCTAGGCTCTTGGTTTTTTAATCTCACAATTCAGAAAAAAAAAATTAATCAAAAAAGTCCAAAATCTCATGAAAAGCTCCACAACTCTATTTCATTTTAAGTTAAAAAGACACATTTAAATACATTAAAATTTGGAACAGCCTCCTCATCTTTTTCTTCAATTGATTCTAACCTCCTTACCTTCCTTCCTTTTTTCCCTCTTTCTCTTTTCCTTCCTTCACTCCCTTCCTTCCTTCTTTTTCTCCTTTCCTCTCTTTCTGTCCTTCCTTCACTCTGTCTCTTGCTTCTTCATTCTCTTTTTCTTTTCCTCCCTCCCTCCCTTTTTTCCTTCATTCCATCTTTCTCTCCTTCCTTCTTTCATTCTTTTCATTCCTTCCCTGTCTTTCTCTCCTTCCTTCTTTCTTTTTTCTTCCTTCTCTTTTTCTCCTTTCTTCACTTTCTGTCCTTCCTTCACTCTTTCTCTTGCTTCTTTGTTTTCTTTTTCTTTTCCTCTCTCCCTCCCTCCCTTTCTTCATTTCATCTTTCCTTCCTTCCTTCTTTCATTCTTTTCCTTCCTTCCTTCTTTTCCTTCCTTCCTTCCAACATCTGCCTCTCCCAGGTCCTTGGGAAATGCTAGATAGGTGGATACAAATGACAAATTT